>CM061919.1:15746965-15844016 GCA_031002005.1 Vandiemenella viatica
AGGCACTTAACATTACCTGAAGCAGACTGAGAATGTTCCATGGTGGTGTAGCGACGATCTAAACGCAACCGGCAACAGAACAGCAATGAGGCCTGGCCGATGTGGCGGTAGCTATTTATAGCGGTGGGGTGTCTCAATCGTGGCGCGCGCAAACAGCTTGCTTAACGGCGCGGCACACATTTCGTCACGTTTAATGGATTAGCAAACAAAGTTAACTTTCTGTATGTGTGTTGAAACATTTCACAACGGCTAATGGAGAGCAGTGACAAAATATTTGTCGAGACCAAAATGATACATGCCGCGCCACCTACCAGTGAGCCAAAGAACTAACGGGGGCTGCCATCTACCAGCGGATCGGCGAACTAACGGTGCAGCCCAAGCCCGACAGCTACCGCCATCTGGGCGGGCGGTCGAGGAACTAACGTGTGACGTCATACGACCTTGAACGCTGATTGGCTGATTCAAAAGCCCGCCAAGGGAGGTCCCCCCCACCACTTCGTGACGTCACGGGTTTTCCCGGTTTCTATACAAAGTCCGCCTCCCCCCACTACTAGTTTCCTCCATAAGTAATTCCAGTACCTGACTTCCTAAACTTCAAATGAAAACTTTTCCACATCTTGCGTCTCAAATCAAATGAGAGTTAAGGGTCATGATCAAACCTTCCCTTCCCCATATTACTCCAAATTATTGTCCATGCCTCATCATCAATGCCTAACACACACATTTCGCTCTCTTCGTTCATCTCCTGTCTACGAATGAATCCCAACCCAGCTGCTTTATCATATCAGCTGTATTCTACGGTAATATCCTCCCTTACAACACTTCTAGCTTCGCCATTTAATACTCATTGTTCATCCCATACTATTCCGCCATATTTAAAAATGAAAAGGCAAAAATTTAATATTCAAGTTTTCCAAATCCCACAGTATATCCACTCACCATACTCGCCAATATATGCAGTACTTTAAAATACTTCCAAAACCTGTTCTACCAAGCCGAGTTAATCATCAAATGATACGCCGAATTATTTACATTCCACTAATTCAATAGGCAGTGGCCTATTACTCTGCAATTAAATAAATAGTTTGTTTTCATCTGTGAACTAAATTCATTCGCATTCCTTATCCAAGATCTTGTCCAGAATCTGATGACCATGTCATCAACAAACCGCAAAACCCTGTTACTTTATGTAGAACGCCTCATCTTGCTTATTCTTCCTCCCACTACGATAAGCAGCTTAAACAATTTACCTTTTACCACTTATTCCTCCACAAGTCTACGACTAGTATGTTTGTCACTTAACAACGATAATAATTGTTGCTAAATGGTATGATTCGTTTATTTCCATTACCAATGTTAAGTTTGAAATCCACCGCCAAAAAAGATTGTTTCTTACAAATGTACGAACACGGAAAAGAGCACAATTTGATGCATGATTGTTTCGTTGTTACTAAAAAACTTTCTATAGATCTTTTCTTCTCTTGCTTCTTGCAAATTAATTCCCATATAACACATTCATGTTACCAGTCCTATGCCTCTCTTTCGATTGTGGTATTTAGACTATGATATTGTTGTCTTCTGGCTGAACTTATGAACTTTGCTTTATTTAGAAGTTAGTCAAACATTTCTCCTCCCTGAATTCATCAATCACTTTCAATAATTACTTTCAGCTTCATTATTTTTCGCACCAAGTAAAACATCAAAAGCATATTAAAGCTCTTTCTCCTTGAATCATTATTCCGAACTTATTTTTGTTATTGTTTGTTTATTTCATTTTACTGTATTTGTATAACCTGGTGGATTATATGTGACGTCATACCATTTGTGTGAAGTGTGTTCATATTATGATAGTCAGATCTGTAAATGTAATAAAAGTATAATTGAGGAAAAGTAATTATGTAAGCTTAAAAAATTTTTTTTAACTTATTTGTAGCATTATTCATAAGCTATAAGGAACAAATCAATTCTTTTTTAAAAAATTTTTTGTCTGTCTGTCTGTCAGTGGATATGAACAGAATTTACAGAAAAACTATTGGTTGGATTTTGACCCGTTGTCTGGCAGATAAAATGGAGTATATTTCATTTTGATGGGATGTCGAAAACCTGAGAAACGAAGATAAAAGGGTTCTCTAATTAGTATCCACTCTTGATTAAACGCGATTTCAAAAACTACTGGTCGGGTTTTTGAATTCGAAATAATGTTGCTTTAGATTTTTTTGTATTGTTGTGATTTGTTTTTTCTTCCCAGTAAATCTAATGTTTTTGTGAACAGTCAAACCATAATAACTATAGTGTGGTGATCGTGTTGTGTTTATGAGGATGACAGAAGAATGAACTTGAAACCCGGTTCTGTGCTTTCAGACTCACTTTTGCGGAAAGTCCCAAGGGGACCGCTAATTTTAACGTTCCCATCAGGCAAACAAATAAAAAACAACAACAATTGTTAACTTGTTAACGGAACAAAAGGTATTTGCACCCACCAGCTCTCCTTTTTTGCTGCCAAAGTACCGTACAGTAAAAATTCATTCTCAATTGAAGCTCCAATCAGTCGGCTCATGTAGAAAGTAGATAGAATTATTTTCGACCTCGGACAAGTGATGGTCTCTTCCCATTGCATAGTTACAACCACGATATAAATTACATACACAATCATTACATCACTTTCAAGCTTACTTTGAACACTCTTATTGTAATTTAACACTTCACCGTTACTCATAAGGGAGCGTGCATAAACCACGTAGCTCCATTTTGGCCTCCTGTGAACCCCCCCCCCCTTCCCCCCAAGTAGCCCTACGTGGCTTTTGCCTCTACCCCCCCCCCCCTCCTCCCACGTAGCACGTAGCTTTTTTCCCTTTTGATTCCAGAAGACATTTTGTACTGTTTTCTCTTGTCAGACTATTGTAAATTACATACGGAGATAATTAACTGAAGGAAATAAATATTCACGTGCTGTTGTGAGTTCAGTTCGTCATTTTAACTGTGAAAAATGTTTTGAAAGGAAAGCTACGTGGTTTGGTTCGGAACCCCCCCCCCCCCCACGTAGCCCAGCGTAGCCTTCCAGTAACCCCCCCCCCCCCCCCCCCCGAACCGAGCCACGTAGTTTGTGCACGGTCCCTAATCTAGGAGAGCTCCGAAATACATTGTGCCTGGAGATAAGTCAAAACAGACAGAAACTTTATACTGCTAATTGTTATGTGTCTTTTTTCGCAGATTTCCACCATTTTGTTCACGTATATTCTGTGCATGTTGTGTACGAGGCTGAAACAAGAGCGAGAATTTTTCAGTATGTTTACTAACAGTGTCAAGTCCATCTTTCGAATGGGTAGAACGCAGCTTCAGATGCTGAAATTTCTCTGATTCTAAAAGATTCTAAGAATTCCACCCAAAAACACCAGCGACAAAACCGATGCATTTCGCAAGTTTGTTTAATGACATTTTTTATAGCAAGGAAAGAAAGGAATGGCGTACATAATTATGCCTCTCACTTGTAGTCAGTTCTGAAAACATTTTAAAAACAAAACTTGTTTGACCGAAACATAATTTCAACCCTGATCCTCTCGACAACGAGACCCAAAGCAACACAACACTTAATAATAGCAAATGATTCTCTTCCTACGAATGTCTCCCAGGATGTAATAAAGGAGACTTTGATGATCTCACGACGGATTGATTCGGCCATGCTCATCCATAGTTACAAGGTTATCATAATTAACACATAATAACAACGATAAAGTGTCGTGCTTCCCTCACATTTACAGTCAAGTGGTTAAAAAAAAATGTGAATGCGTATGGCATTATTGACGTGGCAGTGTTCCTATTTGACACGCATGCTCCTCTGTCGTTAAGACCCTAACATAAGCCTGCAATCCTACCGGGTAAAGGGTTCGCAATTAGAACATAAAACATCTTGAGAGGTGAAGGTCAGTTTTAAACCTACTGAAATCGGGTAATTAGAACAAACAGTGTATCGAACATTTTAACCGAAGAGGAGACATCACTCGAAAAATGTCTTTTGAGATATGTTGGCTACATGTTGAGACAACAAATTACCGACTTTATGTGTCCAGACAGAAGATATCAAAAGTTTTAGACAGTTATACTGTTCTGTGGTATGTGGATTTTCAGACCGAAGATCAAGGTATAAATTCGATCTTCATGAAATCTCAAGGACCAACTATGACTGAAATTAAATTGCATCTCGTATCTACACATTACGCTTTACGTCTGGTTGACGAAGAGGCGGTTAAGGATTGTGGGCAAGGAAAGGGAAAGAATTCGGTTATTGTTTTTATGAATGTGCAATCGTGGCATTCACTGGAGTGATTGTACTAAACCAAATCTGATGTAAATTCGGGGACAAAATTCGCGAGACCCCTCGCCTTTCGATTATGCTTCGTTCTACACAGGAATACCGCATGGGACAGCATAACTGGTAGGTGGTACACTAAATTCATGATAAAATAGACCTCTCATACTCAGCACTTTACCCAAGACTAAAAAAAAAGAGCCCGTGCAGCTAGAAACTCGCAGACCAGAGGCAAAGTTTGGAGTTCTACATTTAAAATAACCACGAATATCAACATTTAGGTCATAATAATTATTGAAATAACCAAATCGATTGATTATAGATGAACGATAACATTTTTACTCAAACAAAAGGCAATTTGTCGCTTTCAAAAATATTTCACAGGTCCACCTCATCTCACGGGGGAAAAAAATATTCTTTGTATGGTGCCAACTAGTAACATGGCTGCGTTCTAAAAAGGTATTAGGATAAAAAAAAAGTTAAAAAAAAAAATTGGAAACTAGGTGAACTGTAGTGAAGCTCTTCAGTAATTTCAGTTGAGGGTATGGGATTTAATCTCTTTAACACTATGCGTGGTCATTTTGTAAGAAGAAATTCTTCCTGCTGGCTCAAGCAAATTACAGTTCAGACGCAAGGAGGAAGTAACCGTTCTGACAAACGTTTCGAGGAAGTGTTTATTTACCAGTGGCTCTGAGGAAGTGAAGAACACTTGTTCAGTAGAGTTTGCTCTAACAAGGTTTGTGAAGCCTGCTTCGGTAGCGTAGGGGCTAGAGTGCTAGCTCCGCGTGCCGAAGGCCGCGGGCATAGATGTTTAAGTGTTGGGTGTCTGTGTGAATGTCCTGTCCGTCCTGTGGCGTCCATACATTGGAAAAATACAATATATATACTGGATGACGACTTATACACTGAAAGCTATAATAATTACATTGAGCTGGCTGTATGGCCTCCGTTGCCAAATGCCATAAAAAAAAAAATGTGAATATGACTATCCGTACTTGAAATATGCCCCTTTTCGAATTAAGAGCACCTACAAATACAGTGACAGCCATTTTTCCGAAAGTGACAGAAACAACTTCATATAACATAATATTAAAATTACTTGATCGTAGTTACAGGACCGATGAAAATGTTGAAAAATAACATTGAACTAATATGTATTAGTCATTAAAAATTTCTGAAAATTAATTTTCGAGGATTTTGACTCAGCATTCCCCCCATTGCATCTTATAACGTTCTACTTGCACTGTTTGATTAAAAAATTAATTAATCAATATTCGGCAATAATGGCGATTTAAATACCGTCACATCTCTATCTCTTCACTGTTGTTTCTTTCAATCTATTGCACTATTTAATAGCAACGGTAACGCGCTATCTCTCCGAGAAAAGTACACAGGAAAATTTTGACTCATTTGATTTTCCGTTGCCTTCTACAGCGTGATGAATTTTATTGTCATTGTATGCGCAGCTGATTGTATGTCTTATTCATGTTATGCGTGAAAGGTGAAAAATGTGAGATGGAGAAAGGCACACTCAGACATACTGTTCCGGAAGACACCCAGACCGCCGCTGAGTTCAGCGCTCTTAATGGACGCAGAGGTCGTGTGCGCTCTCTCAAAGCACACTCCAGAGAGTACCCCAGCGTCCTCGGTCATGCCTTAGGAGCGAATTTTCAATATGTTGTTTCGAATATTGCCGAATGTTTTATTCATTTCCAAAAGTGAGGAATAAAGTGAAGTACAACTTAATTAGAGAACCGTATGATTTTCACAATTCGCTGAGCTCTATGATACTGATTTTCGTTACCCAGTAATGACACTACTTGTTATATATCATTATATATATGTATACTGATCAGCCAGAACATTATGACCACCTATTTAATAGCCAGAATGTCCGCATTTGGCACGGATAACAGCGGCGACGCGTCTTGGCATGAAAGCAATGAGGCCTTGGAAGGATTTGGCACCATATCTTGACACACAAGTCACCTAATTCCCATAAATTCCTGGGAGGGAGTGATGAGCTATGACCCCACGTTAAATCACATCCCAGATGTGTTCGATCGGATTTACATCTGGTGAATTGGAGGCCTGCATATCAATTGCAAGTCACCACTGTGTTCCTCTAACCACACCATCACACTCCTGGCCTTGTGATATAGCGCATTATCTTGTTGAAAAGTGACACTGCCGTTAGTAAACATGGTCGTCATGAAAGGGTGTACGTGGTCTGCAACCAGTATACGATACTTATCGGCCGTAATGGTGCTTTGCACGTGCTCCATTCGCACGTGAATATTCCCCAGAGCATAACTGAGCCGCTGCCAGCTTGTCTCCGTCCCGCAGTATAGGGGTCAAGAAGCTGTTCCCCTGGAATATGACAGATTCGCGCCGACCTATTGGCATGATGAAGAAGGTATCGGGTTTCATAAGACCATGCAACGCTTTTCCAATGCTCCAACGTCCAGTGACGATGGTCACGTGCCCATTTCAGTCATAGTTGCCTATATTGTGGTCTTAACATTGCTGCGGAGGCCCATCGTTAGGAGTGTTCGGTGCACTGTGTGTTCAAACACACTTGTACTCTGCCCAGAATTAAAGTCTGATGTTAGTTCCGCCACATTTCGCCGCCTGTCCTGTTTTATCAGTCTGCCCAGCCTACGAAGTCTGACATCTGTAATGAGGGGTGGCCGCCCAACCCTCGAAGTTTGGACGTGGTTTCACCTTTTTTTGCCACTTGTTGAAGACATTCACCACAGCACTCCTCGAACACCCCACAAGCCGTGCAGTTTCCGAAATGCTAGTGCCGAGCCTCCGGACCATCAAAATCTGCTCTCGGTCAAACTCATCTAGATCGCGCGCCTTACCCATTCTAAACACGGATAGCACGATAACTGATACCACATACACGGTGCGTGTGTCTGACTAGCAGTCATTCCTCGTCAGGTGACGCTGCTATCTTATGGACGGGTTTTTATCGATAGTAGGTAGCTAGTCATAATGTTCTGGGTCGCAAACGCATACTTTCGAAGTTAAAAATAACAGGTCGAAAATAAGACGCCGGTCCACGGCATACCTCAGCCATTCGGCGTAAGGAATCACGCGCACTATGAAACTGTGTTGGTTGGTCCCTACGACTTCAAAGCACGTCATATCGTACAGGACCAACCATGATAGTTTCAGAGAGTGCGTGATTCCTTACGCCGAATGGCTGAGGCACGCATTGCCGTGGACGGTCGTCATATCGCGGACCTGTTACCTCCGAAAGTAAGAGTTTGCGACACAATGTTTATTAAACATTTTTTGTCTTATTTTGATGCATACTATCACCCCCTAAAAATTTTAGACTTTTTTAAATATATTTATATATATAATACCGTACAGTTTACTAATGTGTGGTGAAAGCGGGCTCTCTTCTCTCTTGTAAATTATTTAGTTTTGCTGTATATAGTTTGAGTTAGTTTGGCTTCTTTGACGTATTGAAATTACAGTAACCTGAATAATATTTTTATGTTAGGGCTTAACTAATTTGGTCGTGAAGGCTGCTATTTAACATCCCCTATTATATTTCTAATCTGAAAGTTATATAAAATTTATCCATCTAGTTGACAATGTCATTTATGTATAATTCGTTTCGAGAAAGAGTCTTGAAACGGGAAATTAAAAATCTTGGTTCTCGTAAATGTTTTGCAAATCTTTTCACTTTGATCTTGATAATGCTTTTGTTTGTTTTAGCTTGCAACCTAGGCTTCCTTTGATGTCTTGCGAAGCTATTGTAAAGTGTATAGTTACTTAAACCATTATGTTCTTCATGGACTAACATTTTTATCTGTGAGCTTACTTGATACTATCAGCTGCATGTCCTGCCACATTTTCATTCATATTATGTTCATTTTTCCTTTCATACCAACCTTTTAATATCGCAAAGTTATCAGATAGCCTATAAACTCTTGTAATTTACATGCTTCATATCTATTTGTCAATTTTTTTGTCTTGATTCTCTGAAAACACAGACACTTTGCTGATTGGTACATTTATTTTGAAGGTAGTCCGTTTTTCTCGGTAATCGAAACGTTATTCACCGTCCACGAATGTGACACCACAGTGTAGGATAAGTTACGTTGGAGCCCCGCATTATCTTTCATGTCCTCGATACAAGAATTCCCATTGAGGAAACCTGTGAAACTACATCATATGTGTATCAAACCCTTCTCCTTTTTCGATTGTGGATTCCATGATATGAATAAAAGCCTGTATTGATATAACTTGTTCATTCACACGATCGATTTTTGCTGTGGATAGAAATCCAGGATCAATTACGTTTTACTTTCGCATCTAAAGAAATCCAGATCTAACTGAATGTCATATGTCGATTGCCGACATTTTATGCACAGCGGTTTATATTGGTACCCCGCATAGTCTGCAGCAGAAAGCGACAGATTAAATGCTCCGTGTATCACCCGGCAGTTTCGTTAAGGGGCCGCCAAGTAAGAATTTCGATCCTACGATATTTACCCACCACTCCCTCATTCAGATTCTGGTAATCATTTGAGAGAGCGGTTGTCCGATTTTTGTGTCAAAAATATAAATCTGCAATCGTATATAATGTAATAATTTAAATTCAATTAGTGAATCAAACTTGACTTGGATATCTGCTTTGCTGAAGTGTTACTAACTGCATTTTGGCAACAACTTTGTAACGTTATCTCTTATGTGATACTGTAATTATTGTTCTCCATTATCCTGCAGAATATCCTGAAAAAAGTTTTATTGATGGAAATTTTCGAGAAAGCATTGGAGGGGTGTTGTGCTTACAACACCGAGCGTGAACGGTTAACGTTCTGGCCTCGCATTCGGGAGTACGCGGTTTCGAATCCACATCCGGGCATCCAAATATGGGTTTTCTACGGTTTCCCCAAATAACTCCAGGCAAATGCCGGGATGCTTCCTTCAAAAGGCCATGGCCGAATTCTTTGCCGTTCCTTGTCCCCAATACCATCCTGCCTCTAATGACCTCGACGTCGACGAAGCGTAAAGCCGTAAGTAAAACAAAATGCTTCCACTGAGTTGATTGTTGCGTTGATTACGAGGTAAGGTGGTAGATGCAGTGTGTCATTATCAATAATTCCTCAGTCATTTTTTATTATTTATTTACCATTCTTATTATTAATATTGAATTATGTTGGATTTATTCATTATAAATATTCTGAATAATTCTGTTAATGTTTGTAACTTGATTTGTAATGTTGTTTGGTTTCCACACACTAGTTTGTTTAGTAACAAGTGATATTTGAATAATAATCTTTGACGCTGGCCAGCACACACAAACTAAAATAGAATAGTGAAATGTATTGGAAACTTGTTTCAATATAATATAAATGTTATAAAAGTTGTGTCGAGGAACATTATTAATGAAATTCACTATTATTTCAACCAGAACAGTAAGTTTTTCATCTCCAGAATATTTCAAAGTATCTCTCAACTTGTTTATCCGAGTTAACGGCTTACACGTTTTGAAAGAGGGGAATTTGGGCAGTTATCGTCTATATAACACGCCGTCATCCACTAACGGAGTCGTCAGCTCACAACTGGCTGTCAATTGGTAGCTTAAATTCGTGCGAACCTGCCAAGATAGCCTACATAAGGTGAATCTGCCGGGACAGCCTACAGAAGTTTAATACATAGTCACCTACTGTTAAACAAACTCTATTGGACGGACTTGAAGGATGGATAGAATATTCGAGGAAATCTATGTCCCCACTGTCTTTTGATCTTCTGTCATAAATTTCGGTACTGACTGGGTGATTAGACTTCTAATGTTTAAGTCCTCTATCGGAATGCATTTACTGCTGTTCTTACAATGCCTGATAAATACCGAATGTGCCTAACTATTAAACATCTGTGTGTCATCACCGGTTCGTGTAACCTGTCCTTATTTTTCTCGGTTATTTTCTCAACACACCTTCCAGCATGTGAAAATTTCTTACTAAGGTTTCCACCACATCCTCGTGAAATAAATGTTTTATACAAGTATTTAATCACACAGTTAACGTATTTCTTCTCCGTTTCTGCTTGTGTAACGTAATAAGTGATTGTTCCGGGATGTTGTGGTCATCTGCAAAGCACTGAAGAATTACGTGTGATTTCACTAAAGTTATACTGTTCAATTTTCCCGAAAAGACCGCAAACTACGGAATCTCCCTCGATTATAATATGTTTTGTACATTGCACTGGTACATGAATTATAAATCATATTAATGAAATACGAGTTTGTTGTTAACCGGGCAATCATTAGCATAGTTAACAAGTACTTTAGGAATGTCAGAGATGGGGGAAATAATCAAACAAACCAAATATCGCATAGAATTGAGGGAAATGTAATAGTTTTTCTATTCACTTACAGGTTTATTGACCTAAATAAATATTAATTTCATATATTAGACACATTAGAATGGTGTGAGCTAGTGTTGCTTTATGTATTTCGCAATCACGTAAAGACATGTAATTGCACAGCGAATAACAACGTATAACAGAATGCGTAAAGGCTTCTTCTAAATGTTGCATTCAAATATTCTATTCTACTTCATATTTTAATTTGTGACAGCATGATATTTATTATTCAGCGTTAAGTACTCGTATTATTCTCAAGCAACGCACAACGTGGTATAACGTAACGTAATATTTTACTGCCATTACGATAATAACAAAGCTCCTTTCAGGTAACGCCACCGCACCAGCTTCAAATTTAGTTGTAATCAATATTCAAGGCCAAATTCATTTACTGTAGATACGACTTTTAGGTTTTCATACCTACTACTAAGCAACTACATTAACAATAAAGGAGTCAAAGTATCGACTCATAGAATCCGTGTCCCCGAATCCGCACTTCTCTCCCCTTTCCACTCCTCTCGAAGACAAGTTCCGTATTACAATGATTTAGTTTGCTCAGTTGACATCAGATCGTTGCTCTAATATCTTCGTTTAACTATTTTATTTTCATCGTCTGTGTATTTTCATTACATGTAGGTCGATGTATAGTTCATAGATTCTCTTTACAAGACAAATTTTAAATCTTTGAAGCATGATCTACTTGACCTGTAAGGATTTTAAATAATCAGTTACATTTATTTTTAAAAAAATGAATCAACTGAATAGACGCACTACCTTTTCTGATTCACCATCCAGGCTTATAAATACGCACGCTCATCTTTTTACCTCTGATGAAAACAATTCTTTGACCTTAGAAATTGTATAATAGTAGCGGTAAGCATTCAGAAATTCCATCGTATTTCATACGACATTATTACGATCTTAAATCACTGGGTAAGGGACGTATGAGGACAGGTTTGGTAAATAAAATGGCTAGTAAAAAGAATCAGAAACTGCTTATATGTTAATAATTTATTGAGACCATCTCAAGAAGTCTGGCGTTTAATGGAACTTGAGGACAGGTGCAGCGAGAGCGGGGGCGGCGTAGGCGACGGCGGGGGCGTGCGCGACGGCGACTGCGGGGGCGGCGTAGGCGACGGGGGCGTGTGCGAGCACGCGCGCGGTCTGGGAGACCCTGTAGGTGTTGGCGTACGAGGAGGCGGCGGGCACAGCCACGGGGGCGTGGGCCACGGCGACCGCGGGGGCGGCGTAGGCCACGGGGGCGGCGGCGTAGCCTCCCAGGTAGCCGGCGTGGGCGGCGGCCACGGCGCACAGCAGGATCACCTGCGACACACGTGGTAGTCAACGTCGCACAAAATAAAGCTTCGTACAATTTGTACAAGAATGAATAATTTCTATCAAGTAATTACGTTTCTGAGACAATATCAAGTGAAAGTAGTTTATAGCGATAAAATTAAACATAGCTTAGATAACAAGAAAAATAATGAAGTAACTTGGAGTGATGACTGCTGTTGAAAACACTAGACATAACACATGTTGTACACCTCCCCACAGTACAGTTTGAAGCTGAGCTGCGAACAGTAACCGAAACAATTTTGAATTAGTGGTATTTGAGAATGGAAAAGAAGGAAAAATAAAGAACTATGCGATGATGTATTGGTCGATAAAGAATAAGGTGGAATGTAAACACAATCAGGATGGATGAGGATATCGTCCAAAAAGTGGAAGAAAGAATAATTTGCCAAAAACATCGAAGAAATTTAAAGTTGGAATTTGTAAAGGGTAAATGTAGGCGAATGCTAAAATGGGGGAAGATGAGTGTTTAGGGAAATTGCCACCGGAGCATGCGCTCCATTGCAATTTAATTTGAGTTAATTTAAAAAAGACGGTTCAAAGAAAGAAAACCACCTGGAGGACTAGAAGGCGGTGGAGCAGGGCAATGAGGGGAAGACTAGGAACCGAGACCCGAATTTAATTAGAGAAAATTAGGATCGGTTACCGACCGCTATGCGGTAGCAGTTCTTAACTAATATGAATAGGGTACAATGTGGGAATAAACGGTGGTGTAATTAAATATAAAAATAAAGGCAATGGTGAAGTTTAGAAGCTTAGAAGTTTGGTATCCCATATATCATTATGTAGAGACATATATAAATGGAGAAGCACCTAAGATGTTGGGGAGTACTTCAGATATGCTAAATGCAGGTTTGTACTACAAAAAAGAATGGTAGGATTGGAGATTACTTGAAGAATATAAATCTGATAATGTCCGAGACACTAGCATCAGTAGTTTGCACTTACCAGCTTGTACATGTTGCTGCGGGGGTTGTCAGTGACTGATGCCTGGCTTGTGGTTGCGCCGCCTTAAATAGAGCGACGGCACCAGCTCCCCACCGCGGTCAATCCAGTTCACGGACATTCCTATTCGCGGACGCTGGCGAAAACATATCGCGTCCGCCATCTGAGAACTGTCCAGATAGAGGACGTAATGTCCAGCAAGGACCGGTTGCGCGACTCCTAACAGCGAGGTCGGTATAATCTGGAAGGAGTACTATTTCCAATGCCGATCACTATAAGTACTAAATGACGAACTGTTCCATAAGAACTATACTGTTACTGCCACTTTTTTATTCACAATTGATAAAAAAACTCCAAATTTAATAATCGGTTCTATTGACTTCAATCAAGACATTTGTAATTCCTGTTACATCTGCCAAAAGTGCATTAAGTTTTTCGTGCACCCTGTTAACTACTGAACTAACGAAAAACAAACTAATGGGGAGAGTAGGGGTTTATTTGGTTTGCAAACAGTTTTTTACATGTGAAAGTGGGGTGTCATGAAAGCTCTATCGCACGTGGAGCAGAAACTTTGCAATTCATTGCTTGTATTCTGTTTGTGCTGGCAAAATAAGGTACAACACTCAACATTAGAACCACAAACACTAATATCCTTCATGTAGTTGTACTGATCGAACTTAAAACATCCTTGTGACTACTAAACCTTCTGGATTTAATCCGACTTTTGTATGAATGAACAAAAAATTAGTACTCACGCTGAAACTCTAAAAATTCGCGGTATCATACTGATTCTAACAAGCGCGTTCGAAATTTACTTTATGTTACACTGGAGCATGTTCGCAAAACTCTGAAAAATTATCCTAGTAGCCACTCGTAGGAATCGTAGTTATAGACCGCAATAATAGCAAAATAGCTTCAAACATCGACCTGTACCAGGGTATATGTGGGTGAAACTTTAAAAACGAGAAAGAATTCCGAGAGATATTATCAAACCATTTATTGACAGGAGAGCAAAACAAGGCAATCTCTTCAGGTTATGAATAACGCACATGGAAGTTTTTCTGTACGTATTTTTTTTAAAACAAAAATAGACGTTGGCATAGCCATATTTACTCCAAAAATATGTTTTAGATTACGCTCAACTTAAACAAAATTCTTATGTTGCGTAAGCGTACTTAAAAAACGATTTCCGTATCATTACTGCTGTTTAATGTTGAAACTTCTTCCCAGGCTTGATATCAATGTAAAAGAGTTTCCCAAACGATCAGCTCCAAATAAAATTCCTCGCCTGCGGATGCTTCTGTGAGCGCAGTTTTGGCACTGTGTTAGTCTGATGTGCAATATTTATGAAAACTGCTAAAGACACGCGAACCACTAACTGGTCTGTGTAATTAACATATATCATGCATAAATTAATACAAATCTTACAGTGAATCTCTCAATACTCTATCAGATTATCAAAAAAAATCTAGATATAAGGAATGGAGGGCAAGAGGAATAAAAACTCGGGTAGGGAAACTAAAATTTAATATGTTTCAAAATTATTTTTAAGAGAGGTGTGAATTTTTTAAAAGTATCGAGCACTAATGATTGAGCTTTCATGTTTTCTTTTTTATGGCTTTTCTCATCGTCAGCGTCGAGGTCATTAGAGGTGGAAAAAGACTGGGACCAGGGAACTGGAAGGAATTCTGCCATGGCCTTTTGAAGCAAGCATCCCGGCATTCGCCTGCAGTGCTATGCGACAACCATATAAAACCAAAATCTGGATGCACAGACGGGTATTCAAAACTCGCGTTCTCCAGAATGCGAGGCCAGAGCGTTGCTGCTCACCCACCACGCTTTCGTGTTGTTAAGCAATTTATTCATGTGTAAAATACTCAAAACGGTTATTTTTCAGAACAATTAGTGTTGCGAAAGAAGTAATTTTAACTGAAACTGATTTTGGTAAAATAGTGAAGTATGGATAGTATCTTAAAAGTTAGGAATTCTGTTTGCTGAAGAAGTAGTGAAGTATATTCTTTCAAAAACGTATTTGTAAAGAAACTCCGTCTAAAAATGAAAAATGATTTCAGCATTTGTGTTAAAAATAAAATAAAAATTTTGGGCTTCATGATTTTCATAAAACGTATTATGATTGTTTCTTATGTGATGTAGACTACCACAAAATAAATCAAAGCCTTATTAGTTAAATAAGAATGATTTGTCTTCGTAAGTTTTTTAGATAAATATTAGGAACTAATAATGGCTCTCTTTTGAGTAAAAATTTCTTTTATTTAATTGTAAAGAAATATTGTTTCATGTAGTCCCCTATTAAGAAGGAAACTAATTTTTTATAATAATTTCTTGCTGCTACTGCAGCCATTATAAACATCAAGCAGCCTCAAGTAGTATCAGATGAAGAATTGTGGGAGGCAGCCAAAATACACTTATTTTTCTTTTAACATGGAATTCAGATTTTTGGTCATGCAAGAATTAAAACTTGCGTTTCCTGTCATTTCATTACCGTATAACACAGCGAGGAAAAACATCTATAGAACATAATAGCAACTTAAATACACTCATAGCCGACTCCGGATTCGAACTCGGATGAAATGTAGTTGGAAGCCAGATATAGCATTGTGCTATGTTGGACTGGAATTCATAAGCAACTTTATGCCGAAAATGGCCTGGGAATAGTTGGAAACGCCATGTTGTAAATCTACTTGTCAAAAGTATGAAGACTTATGGAGAAGTAAAGAAGTTATTAAAAAACGGGGAGGAATGGGAGTAATTCCTAAATACCCACAACCAGCAATAATAATAATTGTCATTGGCATGACTGACTCTTTTGGAAGACATGGAGCACACTGCCCCGTGTCGCCTGTGACTGGCTGGAGCGCTGTAATTCGAGGCGGGTGCTTGCCTATTGCTCAAGCTGCGGCCGCTCCAGTGACCCACTCTGCAGGGGTTGGGCAGGTCTGCAGTGTATATAAGAGGACAGCACAGTACTGTACGGCATCAGTCTGCCATCAACATGTTCAAGCTGGTGAGTACAGATACAGTGTGAACATTAACATCAGATCCATCGCTAACAAAATCGTTCATTTCAATTATATTTTAGTCTGCAATCTCTCAAATACTTAAATCTCCATATCTACCAACATTTGATCACTAAATATTTAAATTCGTAAAACAATAATTATCATCTTTTGTAGGTTTAAATGTGCCCTTTAATAACGTATTAAGTAATCCTGAAAATCTTAAAATGTCCTTTGCATTAGTTTCTTTTCGATTACTTGAAAAGTTAGTTTATCTCTCAGATACAACACACACCATTCTCCCCTATAGGTTTTTTTTTAAAAAAGAAAAACTTATGACTTTACGCCTCGTCGGCGTAGAGCTCAATAGAGGTGGGATGGAACTGGGACAAGGAATGGGAAGGAACCAGGCCATGTCATTTTGAAGGAAGCATCCCGGCATTCCCCTGGAGTGATTTGGGGAAAACATGAAAACCCAAATCTGGATGCCCGGACGGGGATTCGAACCGGCGTTCTCCCGAATGCGAGGACAGAGCGTTCTCCTATAGGAATCTAATTTCTGAGTTATGGAAGAAACAGACAAAAGTTATAAATAATCATAACTAATTTGATTTAGTTCGAAACAAGATGAAACGAAAGTAATAAAATTCGGAAATGATCTAACCAAACAATCAACCGATGAATCTGCAGCTAAATGTTAAAAACGTTTTGATTCTAATTATTAATACTTTACCTATCATGTCAGTTACAGATGAGTGTACAGTATCCTTAATTATCCTTAACATACCGACATTCCATCATGTGCGCTGAGTTAAGTCTCTTGTATTATTGCATCACCCAAAAACAATCAATTTCTCGGAAGTCTGCTGGCACCAAAATTTGTAAGGGACATTAGATGTTAATGACCAACAAATGTTAAGTTTTCATATTTATTTTTATTCCTGCTTTCTGTCACGTCCTCGCACAGTAAAACAGGATTTACACAATAAATTGCACATCAGAAAATAAAAATAGTTTCGCATTTCTTTACACACAGTTTAATCCGTTAATCTGAACGCAAGGAAATAATAACAATTTGTCAGGAAACTCAGGTACATTTAAGCAGTCGATTTACCACATAATTTATAACAGCAACAGACAATCTCTATTTAGGGACTATTTTTCTTGCACTACTTCTCTGTGTTTCAAACGCACTAAATTTATCTCTATGATTCATTCTAGTAAAAAGCTGTTTCACCTATAGGTAGAGCTGAACTCATCTCAATGCTAATAACAAAGAATAGTAACACATTCTAACGGTTGTCCGTTTCAGCGATTAAGAACTAGTTAAAATAAAATTTAATATTTCCGTAACTTATCAGACTACCAAATTCAAAAATGTTTAGTGTAGTAAATATTTGTCTGAAGACACTAAGTCATAACCATTTAGTGGCATTCGAATATAGGTTGGCTGATTCATGTGCCGGTGATCGTCCCTGTTGCTAAGGCAACAAGTATGTTGAAGTGGACGACGTATAATTAAAAAACTGAGAAGAATGAATGTCCAAATTTTAAGCATTTTGTCCAATAAAATGTGTACCTCTACAAAAATTCTTTAAGCACTCGATTTTTATTGATGCAAATTTTAAACATTCGTCATATACAATCAGTGCTCGTGCTTAAGCAACCAATTGAGTGCAACGAAGCCAGACGATGTAAATAGTATCTATGGACTGAGCATAGGATAGGAACGTTAGACCTGGTAAACCCAGTGGTCCAGTCACTGTATTTCATATTAGTCACTCAGAGACCTTGTCATCAATTCTTCCTACAGTTTGAATCATTAACTGTGCATTGCACTTCTCGAAGCAGAATCCAGAAAACCATTACGAAAGTAACTAGAGTGGGACTGAAGTGACCCGTGCTGTCTTCCCTCAGGTGATCCTGCTGTGCGCCGTGGCCGCCGCCCACGCCGGCTACCTGGGAGGCTACGCCGCCGCCCCCGTGGCCTACGCCGCCCCCGCGGTCGCCGTGGCCCACGCCCCCGTGGCTGTGCCCGCCGCCTCCTCGTACGCCAACACCTACAGGGTCTCCCAGACCGCGCGCGTGCTCGCACACGCCCCCGTCGCCTACGCCGCCCCCGCAGTCGCCGTCGCGCACGCCCCCGCCGTCGCCTACGCCGCCCCCGCTCTCGCTGCACCTGTCCTCAAGTTCCACTGAAATGTGAAACCTCAAGAGGCCTCAGTTCCGTCGCAAAGAACATGGAGTTATTTATTGAAATAAATACATTTTAAGAGAACTTGACACTTTTTATTTCCTACTACCTGAATCAGCCGACAGAAGACGCATCAGCAGATTATATCAGTGGAGTACAATCGCTCACATAAAATAATAAAAACTGAAAGGTTCGAAATGTGGTTTATCAGTGGCTACTGAAATAAGCAACTCAGTCACAAATGAACGGACAAAATGGTTGAAAATAATTACTACTTAAACAGAAACAGAGAGATGTAAATGCACATCAAATTGTTTTTAAGAATACAAGCGACTTTTAACTAACATAATTTGGGATGTTAAGAGGAGAAAAAATTTAAGAATCAGAATTAAACAAAAACGTCTGTGGAGTGAAAGTAGAAATAGGGAAATATTAAAATGCACTGCAGTAAACTGAAACAGTTCGTTAATTGGTATTTATTGTAGCCAGTTCAGCACAACCTAAACCCCGTCGTAACGTTGAGTGATACAGTGATTAAGAGTGTATTCATGGTACTTGAAGTGTGCAAAATTCGTTTTGAAGTTGGTGAAGTCAAATGCCTTAGCGGTGAGGAGCGAGAGCCCATGTTCGGCGACACCCACAAACGACATCGTAACCAATTAGGTGAGTCTCAGTAAACAGGCTGGGCAGTCTACTAATACCATTTTTACACAGATTATTCTTCTAGAAAAATCTATATTTTTCTTTCCCTAAGGTAGTGGGGAAAACAGACAACTTTTCTTTGTTCATTGTATAAATGTTTTCGGCTTTACTAATAAGTCTATTTCTGCGAACTTTTCTTTCCTGCATCACTTTGGGACAACTTATTAGTTTTCCATCAAATTGTGAAAGGGCCTTGGTAGTGTCTATTGCTTGTGCAATTTTGTTTTCAATGTACAAAATATTATACAGGAAGTAATGAGGCCGTCCAAGAATTCTATTACATTTTTCAGCAAATGATTACACTTTGAAATCTGTAGCATATATTTGGACTTCTTTTACATCCGACGAATTTTTTTCACATGGTAGATTCTTGTCTTTGAGATGAGAATCGGATTTACCAGAAATGTTGTTTTAAATTAGCTTCTTATGTTATCGTGACTCAATTTATATAGAATTACAGTCTGATAGTTGCTGACTGTTGGTGTGTAGGGGCAGTTTGAATAATCCTGTTGAAATAATTTCAAATATTATGAAAGTCTAACAATATTCTCACGTCTTCTTCACTCATTCTTCTCTTCTTTTTCCTCTTCACTTCACCGATGAGGTGGCTGCTAATTTCATGATCCCACGTTTAGAGTGCCTTTTAGGCAATTTCATTGTTTCGTTTCTTATTTACAACTGTGAAAGTGACCCTTCAATACTTCGTAGACGTTAATATAGGATTGGACGATTTTTTTTATCCCTTACTTGCTCTGCACATTTCAACAATTGAGAACAACTCTCAAGTAATCCTATTGCACTCTCTCATTTTTTCCACTATTTTTTACTATAAAATCAATGTAGAAAATCCATAATACTTAGTACTCTCTTTTTCCATAGTGTTACTGGCAAGATTTTACACTTTTTAAAAAGATTTCGCATCTTGTCCGGTTTGTCTTTAGCATCTTTGATATGATTCACCTAAATCTCTTTTCTCCTACATTCAGACGGTATTCCTACAAGATTCTACTCCAGGTACGCAAAGGAAATTGCGCCTTATTTGATGAAATTATATACCGCCTCTTTGGATCAACGAGAAATACCAGCCGAATGGAAGACCACCATCGTAAGTCCAGTGTTCAAAAATGGGAATGTTAATGATCCTCAAAATTATAGGCCGATCTCGTTAACCTTAATATTTTGCAGGATTTTAGAACACATCATCTATTCAAATGTCATGCGGTTTTTGGATGAAAGTGAGCTTTCAAACCCAAATCAACATGGATTCAGAAAAGGCCGATGCTGCGAAATACAACTTGCCCTTTTAATTCACGACTTGAGACTATTATAGATGAGCAATCCCAGGTTGATTTAATTCTATTAGACTTTAAAAAAGCTTTCTACACTATGCCTCACACGAGGTTACTTAGGAAACTTCGTGGTTACAGCATATCTAGACAAATATGCTACCGCGTTGCAGACTTTCTGAAGGGCAGAACACAGTGTGTAGTTCTCGACGGTGAGCGTTCATTACTAACCGAAGTGTGGTCCGGGGTTCCCCAGGGAAGCGTGATAGGGCCTCTGTTGTTTCTCATATACATTAATGATTTGTGCGACATAATAGGGGGGATTAAAAGATTATTTGCCGTGAAATCACAACATAGGACGACTGCTCTTTGTTACAAGACGATACTATAAAAGAATTGCGTGGTGTAAGGATTGGCAGTTGGAGTTAAACGCTAAAAAGTGCCAAGCCATGCGTGTAAGTAAAAAGGTGACAACATTTAGCTTTGAATATACAATTAATGGTACTGTCCTTAAAACAGTAGATTCCGCTAAATACCTAGGGGTAACAATTCATATTAATTTGTCGTGGAATGAGCATATTGAGAATGTAATTGGGAAAGCAAATCGTATGCCTCGATTTCTAGATCGTAATTTAAAACAATGCACTCCGGAAGTTAAATCGATTGTATACAAGTCACTGTCCCCACTTAGAATATTGTTGTTCTGTATGGGATCCCAATCAAAAGGGGTTAATGGAGGCATTAGAGATGGTACAAACAAGAGCCGCCCGATTCGTGACAGGTATATATAGTTGGAGGGAAAGCGTAAGTGCGATGTTGAAGGAGTTAGGTTGAGAAGGCCTGGAACACCGAAGGAGTTGCTCTCGACAGAAGCTAATTGTAAAATTCTCGACGGACATATTTCGGAATGACAGTAAACAAATATTGCTACCAGCAACATTTATATCACGGAATGACCGCGAAAATAAGATAAGAGAAATCAAGGCCAGAACCGATTCAATTCTGTACTCATTTTTTCCAGGAGCGATTAGGGAGTGGAATAGAAAGGATTTACCGGGCGAGTAGACATAAAATCTGACAGGAGTAGCTTTCGATAAAGCACTCCAGCCATCCTGATCTGGGTTTTCCATTGTTTCCCTAGATCGCTCCAGGCGAATGCTGGGATGGTTCCTCACAATAGCCCGTGGGCGCCTCCTGCCATATCCCGTATATCCCTTCCAAACCATTACCTTTCCGGATAGGTGCAATGCACCCTCCGCCAAACACTTTTAGTGAATCGCGGAGTAATAGTAATAGTAATAGTTTCGTCTACGATACAGCTCGTTATTTATTTATCTAGCTTATTACACTTTTTACTATTTTTCTGTGACCAACCCAAGTTTTTCCGATTGTAAATTGGTGTAATGTTCTCTTTCGCATGATAGTTTTTGAGTTTCTTCAATTCCTTTTTTTTTTTTACTCTATGGCTTTCACAACTTTTTTATGTAACTTGAAAATCATCCATTATGCGTTTCCAGATGTGTCCTGTTCTTGTACTTAAGATAAATCATTTATGTAGAACCTTACAAGTTTCTGATAAATTTCTTTTTCGTAGACTATAACACATGGCATAATTTGCACCCAGTTGCCAATAATTTTATTTTTATTTACAAACCTGTTTAGTTGTATGTTTTATGAGGGCTTCGCTAATTTTACTACGTTCTTCACAGACTCAATTACCTTGATCTTGAGGGCCTGATCCTGTTTCTACCCGTAACAGTCTAGTTTTCCTTGATTTGGTCAGTCTTACTCTTCTTTTCTGATTAATCACAAATTCTAATTCGGCGATACCGTTGGTACTCTATGCACGAAATGTAGCGCTGCCTACTTCTCAGAAATGTTGTGCTTACTTTCAGACAGTTTCAAAACCTACAGGACATCCAGTCTTGATTTATTGTATCCTATTGTCCCATCGTTTATGAAGAGCTGTTATTTCTTGTTTCTTTTTTAGATCCATAAGCGGGGATATAAAATACACGGAGCCCCTATTCATACAGTGCGAGCACGAACAGTAACCGCGGTGAGAGGGATTTGAAACTAGTCTTATTTGGGCATAAGAATATTTTCACTAAGATGTGGTAATCTGTCAAGGTGAAGTTATTAATTGTTAACCCAGAATCATGTTATTCTGAAGCAATCAGGTGTATCGCAGACTGAAACATAATTTTTGCTATTTCTCATAGAGTTCAGCACGAGAGCCCCAGAACAATCATCGATTAAAGTAAAATAGCATATTTGCTCGCCAAATTCAGCATAAATCTTGACTTGCGGTCGGAGATGTAACTGACGGAGCCTGGTGTCTGAGCAGTGATGCTATGGCGTGCCTTTCGAGAAGCGCGGGTTCGATCCCATGCCCAGCCATTATGAATTCGGCTTTCCCTTGTTTCTACAAGATAATTCCGGGATAGCCCGATTGCTACCAGTTTTGTGCCCACCCTCTTCATCGATTAGTAGTAAAACCGAAAAAACAGGTTTTATTTGCTAATTGTATTGTATACTATTGTAAATCTGTAAGCTAGCTGCGTGTGTCTGAGGGTGTGAAATAGTATCACGCAGAAACTACCGCAGCTGTTTGGAGACTGTTTTCAAATTTTTGGCGCTCTGATAAAATATAATATAATCAAGGAACGGAGCAATAAATTATAGTTATTTCCAGATGGAACAAACAATCACCACAGATCACATTGTATTTAATGCGAGCACTCCTTTCAAAAAATACTAAAAACAATCACACTACTACTCTTTTGATTCTGTTTTATTGTCTGACTTATTATTTATTTTTTTACGTAATTTAGCACATTAAAATGAAAGGAATACGTAAATAAAACCTAATTTACTGTATACATATTTGTGCTACTAACCATAGATGACTCTTCTACTCTTTGGATCCTATTTATAATGTTTTTTGTCTATGGTTATTTATTTCTTCAGTTTTCTGTAATCTAGTAAATTAAAATAAAGCGATTAAGATACTAAAATCACAACTAAAAAAGGAGAAATTATTTAGAACACATTTAGAGCTTTTGCTTATTCACATTGTATTTGATGCTAGAATAAAAAAATATAGCATTACTGCAAACACCAGGGACGCCACTCGACTCGGCAAATGCGTTTATTTTTTGAATTGACTGCAACGGGTTGCTACTTTAAAAGACCAAGCGTGTCGAGTGAGCGGTAACGCTCTGGCCTCGCATTCGGCAGGACCCAAGTTAGTATCCCTGTCCGGCCATCTAGATTTGGGTTTTCCATGGTTACCCCAAATCACTCCAGGTGCCATGGCTGCCGTCCCTTGACCCAGTTCCATTCACGCCACTTAAGGACCTTGACATCGACTAAGCGCAAAACAAACAAACAAACAAAACAATATATATCTTATACGTATATAAAACTCAATGTTTGTGGGTTTGTTCGTCTTCTATGCATTCCTATACCATTTATCAGATTGCAATGAAACTTTGGAGAGTTTTCAAGTGTGCGTCTGCGAAGGTTCCTGTGAAAAAAAAATTCCAAAAAGTCACCCCCTATTCCCCATAACACCCCATAATTTAGGCAAAACCACATATTTTTATCCGATTTAGATAGGAATTTGTACGCTTATACTTTAAAACAAACATAAAAATACTGCCTACATACAGTATCCGCATATTAATCCCCTCGCCCCCTTTCCACCCTCATAATTTTGTAACCCCATAATTTAGGCAAAGCACATTTTTTATCCGATTTAGATAGGAATTTTTACACTTAATTTTTGAAAACAAACAGAAAAATACTGCCTACGTATGGTTTCCGAACATTCATCCCCTCTCCCCCTTTCCAACCCCATTACGTTTTACCCCATAATTTAGGCAAACCACATTTTTTATCCGATTTAGATAAGAATTTGTACACTTATACTTTAAAACAAACAGAAAAATACTGCCTACGTATGGTTTCCGAATATTCATCCCCTCTACCCCGTTCCAACTCCATTACGTTTTTACCCCATAATTTAGGCAAACCACATTTTTTATCAGATTTAGATAAGAATTTGTACACTTATACTTTGAAACAAACAGAAAAATACTGCCTCCATATGTTTTCCAAAGCGCATCCCCTCTCACCCTTTCCAACTGAAAATGAATGAAACAGCAGTTTTAAATTTATATATAAAATTTTTTTCATTTAATCTATGTGCCTACTCAAGTCCAGCAATAGTGAAGCATTGCCGGGTCAGCTAGTATATATATATATATATATATATATATATATATATATATATATATATATATAAAAATCAATGTTTGTTTGTTTGTATGTTCGTCTTCTATGCGTTCCTGTACCATTTATCAGATTGCAATGAAACTTTGGAGAGTTTTCGAGTGTGCGCCTGCGAAGGTTCCTGCGAAAAAAAAATTAAAAAAAAGTCGCCCCCTATTCCCCATAACACCCCATAGTTTAGGCAAAACCACATTTTTTATCCAATTTAGATAGGAATTTGTACACTTATACTTTAAAACAAACATAAAAATACTGCCTACATACGGTTTCCGAATATTAATCCCCTCGCCCCATATCCACCCCCATACTTTAGGCAATACCACATTTTTTATCCGATTTAGATAGGAATTTGTACACTTATACTTTAAAACAAACAGAAAAATACTGCCAACATATGGTTCCCGAATATTCATCCCCTCTCCCCCTTTCCAACCCCATTACGTTTTCACCCCATAATTTAGGCAAACCACATTTTTCATCCGATTTAGATAAGAATTTGTACACTTTTACTTTAAAACAAACAGAAAAATACTGCCTACGTATGGTTCCCGAATATTCATCCCCTCTCCCCTTTCCAACCCCATTACGTTTTCACCCCATAATTTAGGCAAACCACATTTTTTATCGGATTTAGATAAGAATTTGTACACTTATACTTTAAAACAAACAGAAAAATACAGCCTACGTATGGTTTCCGAATATTCATCCCCTCTCCCCCTTTCCACCCCCATTACGTTTTCACCCCATAATTTAGGCAAACCACATTTCTTATCCGATTTAGATAAGAATTTGTACACTTATACTTTGAAACAAACAGAAAAATACAGCCTACGTATGGTTTCCGAATATTCATCCTCTCTCCCCCTTTCCACCCCCATTACGTTTTCACCCCATAATTTAGGCAAACCACATTTCTTATCCGATTTAGATAAGAATTTGTACACTTATACTTTAAAACAAACAGAAAAATACAGCCTACGTATGGTTTCCGAATATTCATCCCCTCTCCCCCTTTCCAACCCCATTATGTTTTTACCCCATAATTTAGGCAAACCACATTTCTTATCTGATTTAGATAAGAATTTGTACACTTATACTTTAAAACAAACAGAAAAAATACAGCCTACGTATGGTTTCCGAATATTCATCCCCTCTCCCCTTTCCAACCCCATTACGTTTTTACCCATAATTTAGGCAAACCACATTTTTTATCCGATTTGGATAAGAATTTGTACACTTATACTTTAAAACTAACAGAAAAATACTGCCTACGTATGGTTTCCGAATATTCATCCCCTCTCCCCCTTTCCAACCCCCTTACCTTTTCACCCCATAATTTAGGCAAACCACATTTTTTATCCGATTTAGATAAGAATTTGTACACTTATACTTTAAAACAAACAGAAAAATACAGCCTACATATGGTTTCCGAATATTCATCCCCTCTCCCCCTTTCCACCCCCATTACGATTTTACCTCATAATTTAGGGAAACCACATTTTTTATCCGTTTTAAATAAGAATTTGTACACTTATACTTTAAAACAAACAGAAAAATACTGTCTACGTATGGTTTCCGAATATTCATCCCCTCTCCCCCTTTCCAACCCCATTACGTTTTCACCCCATAATTTAGGCAAACCACATTTTTTATCCGATTTAGATAAGAATTTGTACACTTATAGTTTAAAAAAGAGAGAGAAATAATGTACATATTAATTTCACAAAAACCCAATCCCTCTTTCTCTTCCCCATAACACCCCATAATTTAAACAAACCCGCAAACCGTTCGTCCGATTACGGCGAAGCTATGGTGAATTGTCGAGGGGATGTCGAAAATGGGTCCTGTCAAAAAACAAATATTTAAAAATCCACCCCTCTTCCCCATAATTTAGACAAAACCACATATTTCATCAGATTTCAATGGGAATTTGCGCACTTATACTTTGAAACAAACAGAAAAATACTGCCTGCATTTGTTTCCAAAGCTCATCCCCTCTCACCCTTTCCAACTGAATATGAATGAAACAGCAGTTTAAAATTTAATGTTAAATATTTTTTTCATTTAATCTATGTGCCTACTCAAGTCCAGCAATAGTGAAGCATTGCCGGGTCAGCTAGTATATATAAAAATCAATGTTTGTGGTTTGTGGGTTTGTTCGTCTTCTATGCATTCCTATACCATTTATCAGATTGCAATGAAACTTTGGAGAGTTTTCGAGTGTGCGTCTGCGAAGGTTCCTGTGAAAAAAAAATGTAGAAAAGTCACCCCCTATTCCCTATAACACCCCATAATTTAGGCAAAACCAATTTTTTATCCGATTTAGATAGGAATTTGTACACTTATACTTTAAAAACAAAAAAAATACTGCATACGTATGGTTTCCGAATATTCATCCCCTCTCCCCCTTTCCAACCCCATTACGTTTTCACCCCATAATTTAGGCAAAGCCACATTTTTTATCCGATTTAGATAGAATTTGTGCACTTATACTTTAAAACAAACAGAAAAATACTGCTACGTGTGGTTCAGAATATTCATCCCTCTCCCCCTTTCCAACCCCATTACGTTTTCACCCCATAATTTAGGCAAAGCACATTTTTTATCCGATTTAGATCAGAATTTGTACACTTATACTTGAAAACAAACAGAAAAATACTGCCTACGTATGGTTTCAGAATATTCATCCCTTCCCCCTTTCCAACCCCATTACGTTTTCACCCATAATTTAGGCAAAGCACATTTTTTATCCGATTTAGATAAGAATTTGTGCACTTATACTTTAAAACAAACAGAAAAATACTGCCTGCGTATGGTTTCCGAATATTCATCCCCTCTCCCTTTCCAACCCCATTACGTTTTCACCCCATAATTTAGGCAAAGCCACATTTTTATATCCGATTTAGATAGAATTTGTGCACTTATACTTTAAAACAAACAGAAAAATACTGCCTACGTATGGTTTCCGAATATTCATCCTCTCTCCCTTTCCAACCCCATTACGTTTTCACCCCATAATTTAGGCAAAGCACATTTTTTATCGATTTAGATAAGAATTTGTACGCTTATACTTTAAAACAAACAGAAAAATACTGCCTACGTATGGTTTCCGAATATTCATCCCCTCTCCCCTTTCCAACCCCATTACGTTTTTACCCCATAATTTAGGCAAACCACATTTTTTATCAGATTTAGATAAGAATTTGTACACTTATACTTTGAAACAACAAAAAATACTGCCTCCATATATTTTCCAAAGCGCATCCCCTCTCACCCTTTCCAAATGAAAATGAATGAAACAGCAGTTTAAAATTTATATGTAAATATTTTTTCATTTAATCTATGTGCCTACTCAAGTCCAGTAATAGTGAAGCATTGCCGGGTCAGCTAGTATATATTAAAAGACATAAATAATTAATTTACGCTCGCCGACGTATCTGACATAAGAACTGAGAGTTTATGTCGGATGGTTCGAATCCACTCTATCGCCGTATTGTTGTATTGGGTGGTGTGTGAGCAGAAACGCACTTGCCTTGCGTTCGGGGGAAACGCGGCAGGTATCTCCGCCCGGCCATACAGTTTTTAGATTTTCTCTGGTTTCCGGAAATCCAAGGTGAATGCCGGGATGGCTCTTTCGAAATTCCATGCTCGAATACCTTCCTCATACTTCCCCGGGATTAATGACCGTATCGTCGACAAAGCTTAAAGCCACAAGAAAAATAGTGTGTATCGAATTTGTACTCTTGGCATAAAATCTTTTACTTTTTTTTTTTACACTTAAATTAGTCTTCATTTTCAGTAGTTATTTCTTTATATCTACCTTACTATACCGGCGTTAGGATAGGGCCACATCTTGTTTGGATGCTGACCGAATCACTCCTCGGAATCGTGTCTTATAATGTTGAGGAACTTGAGGTTAAAGATTAGTTATAAATTCAATGTTTTTACCAGCAATAAAAACATATTTTGAGCTTACTGAAATATATTCGTTATTCTCCATTATTTGTAGAATATTCTAACTCAACTACTGGTATAAACTACCACTAACGCTAGCTGTTGATGATATATTGAAACGAAATACAAGTTTTAAAAAAAGTCAGGAAATGTAACTACGCATACATAAATTTTATTTAAATAAACACTCTAGATTCCTGATTTTCTCTGAAACTTCAGCCTATTGGTGAAAATTAAATATTTATTTATTTTTTAAATGTTATATAAGATTTTAGTTTTCATCTCCGCTTTCCGGTGAGCTGTTGCATGATGATATATACATCAGATTTTACACTTGACACTACGCTTTCAAGCTGTGAAACGCAATCAGCATCCGCTCGTTAGTTTCTGGGCGATGCCAGATTATGGTTAAATAACGTTAAGTTTTCAGAACAGATTTTTATTTCGTTCTTTGTCGGTAGGTGATGAAGCTTGATAAGCTTAGGTCTGATATTCCGTAGCATTACCGCCAAAACGTGTTGCTTAGTTTTGGCTTGCTGCCATAACAACACCTCCAAATTATATTTTAATAGTAACGTTGACGCCAAAAACGTTAGATAAATTGAAGCTTGAAGTGGTTTACAACACAAACTTGGCATGAAAGTATTAAATACGTATTTACAATAGTATTCAGGAAAAGATCTCACAATACACAGATGCTCAATCCGTGATAATAGCAGGACCTTCACGGAAGCTCAGTTAGTGATGTTCCGATACCATCAAAGTATCGATACCTACTTAAATCAGTAGTACTCAAATTGTCTTACGATACTTTCTCATATGAGTACTGCAAAAGTATCGATACTTACTCATACCAATACTTTTTTTAATTAATGCCGAAATATAAAAACATACTGACATAGTTGCTAAATTATTTATTTTATTTACCTACTGCAATAAAATCAATAACTCAGTAACACTTTTATTTATGTATTAAAAATTATAATAAAGCTCACATTGTAAGCAAACTCTGAACTTTTTTGCCTTAACTTTAAATTGTATTTATTATAGTTTTAACACTTTAAAAAATAAAAGTCCGCTTTGGGAATGTTTCCCGAAAAAGCATTTGTTCCAAATATTTTAGGGACAGCTTGTTTCTTTTGCTTGTCATAGTTTCACGTGGCTTAGAAAACAAACATTCACTCAATACTGATGTTGCTACAACAATAAGATACCGTTGTGCGTTTTTATACAGATAAGGAAACATAAGTTTCATTTCTTCCCACTCTGTAAATTGTCGTGTTATGGGATCCACTACATTTGTCAGGTGGAGCCACCTTGCGTCACCGTGTGTGTGAATGGTGTGAAAGTGGCAACAGCTGCCATCTATGTGCAGGTGTTTAAGACGCCACTTTTGTTCTATGGTCCTGCTTCAAATACCGGGAATTGGCCACCGGATGCAGCACCCCATTGGCAGAGCTGGGGTGGCGCGCCACTGACCTCGGGGCTGGAGAGGAGACAAGAGAGGACTCGTCGTGCGGAGAGACGGAGATGAGGACGGTTTTGGTGATACGCAGCAGCGTCTGGTTCAAGTGTGATGTGTAAAATCTGTGAAAAAGTGTTTCATATCAGGGGTCAGTGTGAGGCTGATATCTTTTACTGCATTTTAGTCGACGGAAGAGTTCATCCAGCACCAAGCAACAACACGGTAATGTGCTTATAAAAAAGGAAAACTTTATCACTGCATTGACATTTTCATCCGACTGCACCTGAAACAACCCGGGAATTTTCTCATGAGCCAGTTTATTATTGCTTTATCCGGACACTGTCATTTATTTTACGTTTCTTTTAAAGAAATACATGCAAGGCATCCCATGCTAGAGCAAATTTTTCTTACAAAATTGTAATTTAGTGTTCTTTTCTTTTTTCTTTTGAGCATATTGTGAACAAATATTATGTAGTTTCAAACAGAAATTTTATCCCAGAATTATTTTAAAAAAAAATTAGTGTTGAATAATTAAATAACGGCTTTGTCAATGGGAAAATCAAGTTAAAAATCATTAAGTAACGAAAAAAAATTGTTACATTTTGGCGCCCAAATAAAATAATTCTGGGATAAAATTTCTGTTTGAAACTACATAATATTTATTCACAAAAGAAAAAAGAAAAGAACACTAAATTACAATTTTAATAAGAAAAATTTGCTCCAGCATGGGATGCCTTGCATGTATTTCTTAGTACAAGAAACGTAAAATAAATGACAGTGTCCGGATAAAGCAATAATAAACTGGCTCATGAGAACATTCCCGGGTTGTTTCAGGTGCAGTCGAATGAAAATGTCAATGCAGTGATAAAGTTTTCCTTTTTTATAAGCACATTACCGTGTTGTTGCTTGGTGCTGGATGAACTCTTCCATCGACTAAAATGCAGTAAAAGATATCAGCCTCACACTGACCCTGACATGAAACACTTTTTCACAGATTTTACACATCACACTTGAACCAGACGCTGCTGCGTATCACCAAAACCGTCCTCATCTCCGTCTCTCCGCACGACGAGTCCTCTCTTGTCTCCTCTCCAGCCACGAGGTCAGTTGGCGCCCCAACCCCAGCTCTGCCAAGGGTGCTGCATCCGGTAGCCAATTCCGGTATTTGAAGCAGGACCATAGAACAAAAGTGGCGTCTTAAACACCTGCACATAGATGGCAGCTGTTGCCACTTTCACACCATTCACACACACGGTGACGCAAGGTGGCTCCACCTTGACAAATGTAGTGGATCCCATAACACGACAAAATAGATTGCTTCTTAGAGAAACATCAGTGTTTGACAAGTTGAGAGAGACTTGTCACTACGGTGCATTTTATTTTTATTTTGATGTTTTCCAGAAGTGAGCTGAAGCGGCTTCTTCTTCCGATTCACATGGGCTACTTAGTTGCTTATGAACCACATCTTTTAGTTTTTGTGTGGGGCTGCGCGGGAGCGATCATTGACCAGGCATAGCGAAATGCGCGCAAAGTACAACTTTATTACAATCAAACAGGGACCTAAAACAAATTCTTTGAGATTAGATTGCCTATTCTAAGATTGATTTTGTTTTATTTTCAATGTTACCAACTTGACGTCAGCGGGAAATTAATTTTACAGGCGCGACTGAGTGGCGCAGCAGGGATGATGCATTTAGAATTTAACACCGGTTGGGTTTCGATACTTTCTATTCGATGTGAGTACGTTTCTTCCGAAACCAAGTAAGTATCGAATGAATTAATTCGAATACGAAAAGTACTCGGTATTGAAACAAAGTATCGAGTACTTACTCGTATTTACTTGTATCGGATCATCACTAAGCTCAGTGCAAAGATCTGTAGACTGAAAGTACAATGTGTTACCGGCCATCGAATGAAACATGATTAACCAAGGGGATGTTTTAACTTTATTTTTTGTTACAAGATTTGTTATCCTAGTGTAATCTTAGAACAATTCTCTCCAAGTGGTTATTGGTCTCGAATCTCTTTCTGCTGCCGAAGTTTGCTACCACACGTTGTACGGAGACATCTCTCTCCCGGCTGTAAGATTCGCTCTCTGATCCTGATTGCCTGCTAGCTGTCACACCAAGTCCGCAATAAATTGACCCTTCCTGTATGATTGCTTTGGACCCTTATTTATCTCTGGAGATATTGGTCTCCAATAGTTATTTTATATCTATATTGCGACGAGTGCGGAAAAAATTAACTTCACCCAGACTTGATACATTCTATCACCCGCAGCAACATATGGGTATAACCCGTGTCTAATGTCTGGCGTGGGAGGCTGCTTAACTTGACCTACTTCTTGGGCCTTCTTTTAAGAACATAATCATAAATTAATTCTGTATGCTATCAGTAACTCAGTTCAAAACAAATCATATTTCATCTTTCACCATTCTTTGGTTTTCCCACCTAAAAGTCATTTGGAGTCCACTGGAGTGGCACCTGCTGGGAGACTTAGAGTTACACGTTTTTAGGGCTTCACTGAGGACTGCATAGTTCGTGGCTCTTCTCTGACTAGCTACGTGTAAATGGACCAGCGGTCAGGTATTATAGTGTCAGTTGGGGTCTGCCGAAGCAATCGCATATGAGTGGAGACTGACGTGTTGCCTAGGGACGTAGGCGTTGCGTGAAGTGAGTGAGGCATGTTTATGATGGACAAACAGCAGGAATCCTGACGTCTGGCATTAATATCTAATATTTTTTAGCAATTTGTGTTTTTTAGTCAAAAATGGAATCTTTGTATCGTTTTGGGTTGGTAACTACAACGAGTATTCATAATTTACTGATATTATTCCTTTTTAAAAGTAAAATCCCAATGCTTGCTCTCTTACTAGAGTGATAGAGTCGGATGATCTACGCATCCTGGCGACGTAATACGCCAGCCGCTATACTGGAAGGACCCATGGAGAGCTATTCATTACTGACAGTGTATCTTGATCTTGCTTGCGCGCTGTGGCTGATATACAACGATAAACTAGAATTCACAATGAAAAACTTTTAATTCCTGTAACGGAATCATCAGGCCTCATCATTGCTATAACATTTAACAGTCATGCATATTTCAAAATTGTAAACATTCAAACGTTAATAAAATGATTTTCATGTTTTTTAATAAATTATTCTCGAGTTATAATAAAGTCGATTAAATTTTAAACTTTATTACCTGGTCCCTCTGCAGTCATCAAATACGTCAAATGTTTTGATTTGGAATCAGCCTTAACGAGGACTGAACAGCTTATTTTATAGGTGTGTTCTATTTGTTCATTGAGCGCATTTATTATAAGCTTCATTTATAGAATACTGTTCATCGCATCTTACCGAATCGTCCTGCCGGACCTACAATTTATATCGAGAACTCCTATTGTCCAAGTAGATAACAGCATTATCATAGAACAATCTTATTCTGATGTTAACATTGTCTCCAAGATTATTAATAAAGTTTAAAACCATAATTACTGTGAACAGCTGCATTTATTTTATTGACTTATCACGGTTTTATCTTATGAATATTCGTATTATTTGCCATTAAGTCTAAAAATGTTAATACATGTTCCAGAAAACCTAAAAATTAGAAGATGAATGAAGAAATTCGTCTTGCAGTTTCTTAAGAAGAAATCTTACTACCTACACACATCCAGGTGTGTTGTGTAAGAACCGGACAATGCCACAAGGTGACCTAAATCCAGCGGTCCTGTTTATACAAAGCCTCCTCACACAACTTGCTGTTTCAGCTCCGGAATTTATAGGGCGCTTGACGTCTTACAACAGGTTCAATGGAAACCAGCTCGACTGCTAAGTCATTGCAAGAATAGCCACATGAATTATTTATGGCGCTGTGTTGACATAGCGGCGGCTGCTGAACAAAATCACATACATCACTTCGCACGGGTCCATGTTGCAGCATTTGGCTTATGACAAGTAGCAGGTCGACCCGAAATTCACAATTAAGCACTATGTGGACTCCAATGTACAATATCAACATGGAGAGGGGGGGGGGGGGGGAGAGAGAGAAGTGAGATCTTACCCACTGAAATTGAAGACTGAAATTTGATCTAAAGAGTCATTAAGTTAACATGTGGTAATACTTTAATATGAAACATGATTTAGCCTCAGAAATATGTGGTATTAATTAAAATATTTTTGAACAAATGGAAAAAAAGTAGAATTCTATTGAAAAAAATTTGTTCTGAGTCTAATAAATGGATTTTGGCGTAGTTTTCTTAGTTTTAAAGGTTTGCGTCTGTTCTGAAATTCGGGATGAATATTATAACATTACATTACTCTGAACGAAGCAAAAAATTAATAGCTGATGAATCAGTAATAGTGAAATTTACCGCCGAACGTCGGCTCAAACTGTGGGCCGCGAACAACGGATAGATTGTCAGCAGGTGGGCTATTAAGAATTTAAATTTAATTGAATTAAAGATATCATATCAAAAATAAATTAACAGTGAGGAATAACGTAATATTATTAGTTTCTCTACCTTTTTTCCTCTAGTTTATTCTATCCCTATGTGCGTTTATAACATTGCTATTGGTTTACAAATATTTAGTTTTTTAAAATATATAATTCATTTTTAATAGTTCGCGTATTTCAGGACTGTGTTTCCGTAGGGAATCATAACAAGCTTTTAGATTTATTATGTTATAATAGTATAATACAATAGGTGCCGAAAGTTAATAATATATTCGCAGGTAAGTTCCATGTGAGTCATTGGTCCGTAGAATTATTTCTGACATGTCCTCAGGCTGAAAGAGGTTGAGAAACACTGATGTAATTTACTCAGCCTCTAAACTCGATAGATAAGCCTCCATCGTGTTAAGTCGATAACGAATTTATTTATCGGTTGTCAAAGAATGTTTAACATGATCCCAACTGTTGAGAGCCAAATTATAGAATATTACAGAATATTTTTGTGAAGGCAGTAGCGAGTGGCGTAATTAGGAGACAACGCCTAGAAAATAGTAATAATTACAAAATGGAAATACATTTCTCATGCAGAACCGTGACGTCAACACCGAAGACTGGAAAGTGTACTGCCTCGATACTAAAGTATTTTAGTCTTTGTTTCTGGCATTGTAGGTGTTGTTTGTTTGTTGTTCTGAAAATATTCATTTTACGGGCTCAATAACAGTTATCGTCACAACCAATTCATATCACAGTATAGTGTCAAAGAACCTGAATTTTCTAAATATAACAGCAGTTACGTTTCAAGTAACGTTAAATATAAATATAACTAACTTAACGTTTTTGGTTCATAATTACGTTATACTTAATGTGACTGGTTCACAAGAGACACGGTTTATGCACACGAAGTCCTGAACAAACCACATATTTTAATATATGTCCTGTTTGTGTTGGGAGACTGGCGATGGTTGGCACAGGTTTTCACATTTTGATTTTTACAGTTGATTCTGTAAATACTGCCCAAATTTTGAATATATTACTGTAATATACATCTAGTAGGTTTCGTTTTCTTACAATCATAATCTATAATATAAAAATGAATCGCAAAATGTGTTGGTAAGCGCATAACTCAACAACGCCTGGGCCAATTCGGCTAATTCTTTTTTTTATATTTTCGTTAAGGCACAAGGAAGGTTCTTATGGAGAGAAAAAACGCAAAAACTGGAAGGAAAATAGTAAAAACAACACTTTTCTTTTCCCTCAATCAAAACAAAACAAAGGCGCGTTTGGATTATCTTTGGTATGACTTCAAGTTGATTAGGCTCTATGGATATTAATCTATGCCTGCGTGTGATCAGCGAAAATAATATCACTGACGTACGTGTTATCATTATTTCCTCCGTGCGTGGCATTTTCTTGGTTGCTTTTAAAATTTCGTTCTCTCGAAAACCATTTGTGTGTTTATTTGTTCAGTGTGTTTACATTTATACCCATGCCGCCTACCACGAAAGTTTCGACTATGAAAATAGAATGCATCAGTTTAGAAGGATGCAATATTAAGAATACCTAAAAAGCAAAATCGATTAATGGTATTTCAGTTGAGAAGCGATATGCATTATCGTCTGACGATCGAGCCACACTTATCCTATTATTTTAAGAATGCAATGTTCTGGTAAGCCTTGTGGTGATGGGTTCCATTCGTTTTAAACTATGTTCCGGTAGAATTCATGGTGATTGAATTGGTTGCGACTAATAATACTTTCCAACTTTTAAAATATTCTATATAAATAAAAATGAATCGCCAAATGTGTTGCTAAGTGCAAAACTCGAGAACGGCTCGACCAATTCCGCAAATTATTTTTTCATTCATATTTTCGTTAATCCACAAGGAAGGTTCTTATGGAGAGAAAAGACGTAAAAATTGCGAGGAAAGTAGTAAAATCAACACCTTTCTTTTCCCATACAAACCAGCCAATCAAAATAAAACAAAACAAAACAAAGGCGCGTTAGGATTAGCTCTGGTATGCCTTCAAGTTGATTAGACTGTATGGATATTAATCTATGCATGCCCAAAATAAAGTTCGAAGGAAAAAAAGAAGGTTTGCGTGTCATCAACGAAAATAATATTACTGCCAGTCAATCAAAACAAAACAAAGGCGTTTTATGATTATCTTTGGAATTGCAAAATGATTGATCGGAAGAAATGGTTTCAAAACAACTCATTGGCATTGGTAATGACAAAATCCCTGTAAACGTTTTGAGTGGCTGCATTACAGTTCCTGTCAATTTTTTGGTTGAACGACCGAACTATATTACAGAGACAAAAACACGGACGTTAAATAAATTTCGAAAATCAAAATGAAATTTTCTGGTGAATTAAGGATATACAAATCTACAAATCAGTTGATTGCGCAACTAACCAAGATGATGTCGTCAACTATCCACCAGAATTTTTTCACTGGATTTGCCATGATTGCTGCTTCATAATCTTATATATATATAAAAATAGACGTGTGTTTTCATATACTTCACTTTTCAACGACCACTACCAAACACAGATCACCGGTCTTTGTGTGTGGAAGTAACATGGAGTTTCCTGTCATGCACAACGTTGGCCGAATGACGATAGCTGTGGGGATGTGGGAGATATGATGATTAAAGTTGGCCAATGCATGGCGTCTTCATATTTCGATCAAAAATTTGTGTCTTCTTATAGTTCTCTTTCCTGCCACAACTACATAGCATAGACCATTGGTGTGTGTGTGGTAGTAGAATCGTGTCTCCTGTCATGCACTGTGGTTGTTAGATGTCGGTAGCTATGGGGGTGTGGGAGATATGGGGGTTGAAAGTGGTCGACCTGCGGCAATTTCATATTTCTGCCAAAGACGCATGTGTCATGGTGTATCACTTTTCAGCTAAAATTATCTATCGCAGATCACTGGCGTTTGTGTGTGGTAGTAACACAGAGTCGCCTTTCGATCATAACATCGGCCGAATTTCAGTAACTGTGGTAGTGTGGGAGATATGGTGGTTGAAAGTGGCCGGTCAAGGATATTTTCGTATTTCGACGAAAGACATGTGCCTCCGCAAATGTCACTTTTCTGCCAAAACTACATAACATAGAGCATTGGTGTTTGTGTATGGTAGTAGAATCGTATCTCCTGTCGTGCACTATGGTTGTTAGATGTCGGTAGCTGTCAATACAAATTCTTTACAAACACGAACGAAGTCGTGGGTACCAGCTAGTATTAAATAGTATAACTGCAGTAAATCACCAAACAGTGCAAGTCGTAGTTGGCCAACCAACCCCATACGCGAGGTTAAACAAAACAATCCTGGAATTCGTGGAAATGATTTTAAGTAAATAAAAATAGATTGTAACTCAATTACATATATTTTTACTAAAAAAAACTGCAAAATAGAAGGCACAAAGCAAGCCTAAGAGAAACTAAAAGAAACAAGACCGTAAACATTGGATTAAATCAAATAAGCTTCATGTCGACGAGGTAGGTTTGTTAAACTTGATTCATTAGTTGCAGTTCACGTGCTTTGCTCACATTTTCATATTTGCACCAGATTTAATTATTTTCTTAGACCACATCCAAAACTTATCACACTGTATCATTTTAAAAAAATTAGAACATCAGTTTCGTCCAATTATGTTCCGATTCCTGTATACTGAGCACCATCGTAGATGACCACTACCAGTTATGCTTCAGCTAAGGCTAATAATAACAATATTTAGTTAAATTACAATGGAGCACGCGCTTCGGTGGCAATTTCCCTAAACACCCATCATCCCACTTTTCTGCACTCACCTACATTTGCCCTTTACAAATTTTAACTTTAAATTCTTTCAAGGTTTTTGGCAAGTTATTCAACATTTTTCTTAGTAATTTATTCATATCGGTGACACCCTTACCTAAAACAGAGAATCTTCCTACACCCTTGTGCCTGAAATCGAGTGTCAGCTTGTGATCATGGTCATCTTTTCCCTTCCTTGCATTACTTTCAATTCTTACACCAATATCTTTCCATGCCTCATCACCAATATACGCCATGTACACTCCCATGACTGTCTTCACCATCCTTCTGTCTTCCCGTGAGTACCATTCGAGCTCTTTTATCATATCTGTTACTGATTGTGTTCTGCGATAATTTCCAGAAACAAATCTAGCAGCCCTTCTTTGCACCTTTTCTAACTCCTGTATTTGATAGTCGAAATGTGGGTCCCATACTACACTACCATATTCAAGCAATGGTCTGACCAAAGTTTTGTAACCCAATTCCTTTACTTCTCTCGTGCATCCCCTCATCACTCTCTCCAACAAGTGCAGAATTTTGAAACCTTTTCCTACCACCTGTCCAATGTGTTCTCCCCAGTTAAGCTTTTTATCAAATGCAATGCCTAGATATTTACATTTAAAGTCTTCAATAAGCAATTCTTTCCCCATCTTATACTCATAATTATTTGTGTATCTAATAAGCTGACTCTTCTTTGCATTTATCTTCATCCCATGTTTACCAACCCAACTAGATATCCTATTCAGATCACCCTGCAACTGTTTACAATCCTCCACCGTTTTGATTCTTTTATACAGCATTATGTCATCTACAAACAATCTAATTTCAGATCGTAAACAATCAACACAATTATTCATTAGAATAATAAATAGCAATGGTTCTAATACGCTACCCTGTGGCACTCCCATTTTTACTTCCACATCTTTTGATACTACATTTTCTACCCTAACTTTCTGTTTTCTACCTTTCAAAAATTATTCTACTCAGATAATCTCTTTCTGATCCACTCCAATAGATTTTACGTTATTTACTACCATTTCATGGCTCACTCTGTCAAAAGCCTTTGAAAGATCTAGTGCTACACTATCAATTTGAGCTCCCTTGCCCATTTCATCCGAAATATCTTTCATGTATCCCACCAACTGATATTCACATGAATATCCTTGCCTAAAGCCATGTTGCCTACTTGAAAATCACTTACGCTCCTCTCATACATTTTTGATGTGGTTGCATATCAATCTCTCCATTAATTTACCTACTTTAGCTTGTCTTTTGACCTCACCATTATCATCTTCTGCAGAGATGTTAACTGGGTTACATAGCGCGGTCTAGGGTCTAGGGTCTGGCTCGCTCGTCTTACTGTCATGTAAACGTAGACGTTCATCAAAGCTACACTCTTTGTCAGCGTAACTCACAGCTAAGGCCCCTTTTGACGACCAGTTCCCGAAAACCTGGTCCCGTTCCCGATCTCACTTTCCGCCCGTCGACAGTGTGTGGCTAGGGATTGCAGTCCAGCAAAGCGGGATCCCGCAATCCCGCGGGATCCCGCATCATTAGACGGTCTGGCGGATCCCGCACAAAATTAAGCGGATCCCGCACAAAATTAAGCGGATCCCGCACAAAATTAAGCGGATCCGCAATCCGCAAAATCCGGCGGAAACGCGTGTCAGTCTGCGTGACTCGCTGCCCCACTCGGTCTCTGTCGGATATTTTGCACTGTTTGCCTGTACCCTTCCAGTTGGCATTTGACTCATGTGAACAAGCGTTTGTTTTTGTCAACCTTCGTCATTCATAAGTAAATAAATACACTTTTACGTATTCATCAAAACTTACGTATGTTTACAGTACACATTTCTGTAATTTGAGTTATGGTGCGTATTTAGTTCGATTTTCTAACTATATAATTATTTTTTAAGTGTCGCACACGTTATCTGAACTACACGGTTTCAGCTTTTTATTCATGGTTTCATTATTCCCATTTTCTGTATTTTCAGATAAAGTAATTGTGACAATTTCCTAATTTGCGGCTGAAAATTTGATTATTCGTTGATATGAAACTAATGTTATCGTAATTTTAACGATCTCGTACCTATTTATTTAACAGTTATCAAATGGAAATTGTATATCCTTTGACTTATTGTTGTTTTGGACGCTGCCTCAATGCGTTACTTTGACAAAAGCCACCTGCTTACATGTGCCGCTCAGGCTTTCGATTAATCCCTCTTCTCCTTGTTATTATTTCGACTAAAGTTAAAAAAAGTTATTATGAAATTTTCACGGGTGTATCGACGAATTGTGTTGTAGGAACAACACACTTCGACGGCTGCCTCCGCCGTCTTCCTCACGTGTGTAATTTCGTGTGTTTGCAATGAAATCGGGAGATACAACCTATGAGGACTTCACTGCGATCATTTGCCGAGAAAGTCTTCTTTCTTACTAAAAAATAATAATTTCCACTCTAAAAACGTAGTTACGCCACATAAGTAAATCTGAAATACTTGACAGTTTACGTGTTGGTGAGTAGTTTCTTTTAATAACATTGAGTCAACTGTAATATCAATCAAGGAATCAGGAGATATAATAATAAATCACGCAAAAAAAAGGCCATGTCTCGTGCTTGTGCAGTGACAAAAAGTTATGAGATCTTGTTCTGTCTACACTTTACAGAGTATATTCACTTCACTTTGTGAAATGTAATGCTTTTCTCGGTGTTATGGAACGTTTATTTAGAATTAAAAAAAAAAAAAACTCTGGTAACTTGATCATTAAGCAAACCACATTTTTAAACTTATGTGATGTATTGTAAGGCACATAATATGACCTAAGACTCAATATTTTCCATTTTTATTATTTATTTAAAAATTGGTTTATATTAAAAAACAAAAATGTAAAACCTCGAAATACACTTACGAGTCGCTAAAAAGTTTTAATGTCATTTTGCCAATCAAAATATTGTTAACTGTTAATTTTTATCATTTAACATTAAAAATTATTTATTAATTTAATTATTATTTAATTTATTAACGCTTTAAGTAACTATGTTTTAAATATATGCTTTAAAAAACGGTTTGTACCAATCCCGCACGGATCCCGCGGGATCCCGCGGGATTGGCGCTAATCCCGCGCGGATCCCGCGGTATTGAAAACACTGCGGGATTGCAATCCTTATGTGTGGCCCATCGGCCAGCCCGATCTGGTTGCTACCGCATAGCATCCTACCACCGTGCGTATATCCGTCTTGCTCTGAAATTTGTAGTAAAAAAAATAGTTTGTTACAAATTTTGTTAACGTTCTAATATTTAAATTAAATAAGCATAGCCCCATATTTATCAAAACCACAAATTCTTGGTGTAATCCTGACTGCTTGACATTGTGCGAAAAGCCTGTGAAAAAGAAACAGACGTGTGCCAAGCAATTATATTTGCAAAGGCATACTTTCAGTCACATTAGCATCTTAGATATTATTGGATGTTGAACATCTAGCGGACGACACATGAAATATTTCATTTCTCGCGTCTTTGTAATGATAGAGGGCATGTGAGTTCAGGGTTGCCAACCATAATTTATTATAAATTATCATACTTTATTTATTTTTGGCTGTTATACTTTATACTTTTTTCTACCAATAAAGTATGCGAAGATATTTTATTTCGAATAAAGTATACAATACATGTAACTGAACGTCGTTCTGCTTATTTCACAACCTCCTTCAAGAAAAAGCACCAATTGGCCAGGAATTTTTTTGCTTGCTCCTATCCTTTGATCGGAGTCGAGGCAATAATAGCGGACCATTCATACTGTTGTATTCTAGTCGACTTGTTCCGCTCGCCGTTATTTCTGAACGGAACGGTAGATGAACAAGTGTAGAATTTGTGATTTCTTCTGTTTCTCGTCGTTTTGTTTGAAGTTTTCAATTGCATTTTTTCTTTTATATTGTTCAAAATGGCAAGTAGTGATAATTGATAGACCAGTAATTCCAAAGGAAGCAAAACAGAAAAACCTAAACGATTTCAAAATATAAAGATTAGAGGGAAAAACATATAATTGGATAAGAAGGTATCCTCAAAATAAATTATTTGAGAATCGCATTATCTGCACTGTGAGTTTTACTATTTCGTCATCTGGTACTAGACAGTTAAGTCAATCAATATCGATTTTCAGTAGTTTTCATAATATTGTGAGCATGATGTTGAATAAATTCTAATATAATGTTAAAATGTGCCGCACTTGTCAGTGGCGTAGAGTTTGTAACCTAATACCTTAATACAAATATAAATTGGTCGGTATACGCTATCCTAACCATAAAGAATGCGGAAATGATTTATTTTTGATAAACTATACAATTCAATTAATTTTCAAACGAACATGTTAGTGCTTACGATGAAACGATATAAATACAAGCGAAGTGCCCATAAACTAAGTGGCTCGGTCTAGGGGGGGGGGGGGGAGACGAGGGGTTGGATGGAAAGCTACGCTGGGCTGCGTGGGGGAAGGTGGGTTCCGAGCTTTTCATTCATATTATTTATCACAATTAAATAGAGGTACAAACACACAACAGCATGTAAATATTTATTTCCGTAATTTAATTTTCCCCTTATGTAATTTGCGATAGTCTGACAACAGAAAACAATAAAAAATGTCTTCTGGAATCAGTATGGGGGAAGAGACAAAAACCACGTCAGGATACGTGGGGAGGGGGGGGGGTTCACTGGAGGCCAAAATGGAGCTACGTGGTTTATGGACGATCCCAAGATGGTGGGAAGGGAGAAACAGAGCGTCCTTAAATTTAAGCCCACATACAACTAGAGAATTCGCGCTGTTATTTCGTTGGTAAGTGGTTGAGGCTATGAAGGTCACGTGGTCAACAGGTGCCGCTTTCACACACTGTACAGAGTTTATCAGAAGCTGATGGTCAACCTGCCCCAACGCCAGGTCTCCCCTACCTTTAATTCGCGAGATCTTAACAACCGTTGTAAGTATTTCAAGTTACTGTGCATTCCAATTCTCTCGTGACTGCACTTACAGATTAACGTGGAATCTGAATCTGTGTGCGCTTCACATTATCCTGTCACTAATTTCGGTCCATGAGAACCACTTGATTAAACTATTTAATGTTTAATTTATAGTAACATTGTGTAATATGACGTGACATTTTTCACGCAATTTTGTATTCTTTTGTCTGTTCAGTTATTTCACAGTTCTTTTAACCAACATTCCACAATTTTCTGCATGATTTAAAAGCATTTCAAATTGGATTTGGGTTTGACAGACTTTTAATTATTTTTTTCTTACTTATTGCTTTACGCCTCATCAACGTCGAGGTAATTAGAGACGGGATGGGACTGGGGACAAGGAATGGGAAGGAATTCGGCCATGGCCTTTTTGAAGGAAGCATCCCGGCATCCCGGCCATGGCCTTTTTGAAGGAAGCATCCCGGCATCCGCCTGGAATGATTTTGGAAAACCATGGAAAACCCAAATCTGGATGCCCGGGCGGGGATTCGAAACCGCGTCCTCCAGAATTTGAGGCCAGAACGTTAACCGTTCACCCACCACGAACGGTGGGTTAAACGGAGTATTGCTCAAGAAACTGACAATATGCAATTGTTTGTTTGCCGTGTAGTGACGCACGAGTTGTAGAAGGACCAGTTGCTTGTTTTAAATCCTGCTGCTAGACACGGAAATAAAGTAGAGAACAGTTCTGCGCCATGGCGTAGACATGTGGGGTAATCATTCAGTCTAAAGTCAGTTTAAATAGAATCAAGTAAGTAGTATAGAATTGGAAAATAAATCGGCATTTTTGTTCTAAGTACACAGATACATTTGCGCCCACATACAGTTAAATAAATGGAGAAGTTAAATTTATTGTTTTTGAGTCTTCATTTGGTAAAGGAACATCATCTCATTTAATTAACCAAGTTACAGAATCTCAGGAAGCGTAGAGCCAAAGTGCAGCGGATTTTGTCCGCGACAAGTTCGACATGCTGTCTGGTTTTCGGAATGGATGATACTATTTAATTAATAATGTTACTCCGATTAAATAGTTTATAACATGAACAATTTTAAAGCTTGAAGACAAGTGATCAGCTGCCTCTGAAAATTTATGGCCGGACCTGGGTTCAAACCAAGTCCCACGAATTTCAATGCAAGCGCACCTTATCCAGTGAGCCACTCACAACAGAGAGCGCAGTTAATTTTATGGCCCTTGTTGCTCAGGATCAGTCTTGATTATGGACCACAAAATGGAAATAGAATGTTAAAATATTTAAAACAAAACTAGTACGCGTTTCAGTGTGTACACGCGCAACAAGAGAAACTTTATGATTTTGTCTATGTATTTTTCTCGGTGAATTATTTGCTGTTTTTGATTTTTTTTCACACTCATGGGATGAACGATATTATCTTTATTGCATTTTTACAATAATTATGAACTGGTTATTCTCGTAAGCAAATTAAAATAGTTAAAACACACTTTACTAGATTACTTGTACAGACTGTGGCATCTGGCGTTAGTAAGTATTTGGTGTTTACAGCTGTTATACCGGAGTACATCATAGAAAAAATTATGTGATATCTGTTCTTGCAGTCGATTTTCATTAAATTTGTCTTCTAAGCCCGTAAAAAATGACAGGTTAAACGCAGCTTACCGGCTCATAACTAAAAACAGAAACTACAAATATTGGTGTTTGTATCACTGTAAACATTTCGTTAGTTACTAACTTCTCAGCCCGTTAAATATCACGGACTGAACGCAGATTTCTGGCTCATAATTTAAATAATTTTTAAAAGAATAAATAACTGGTTCCCTCTGCTGCAAAGAGCGCAGAATGTTATGTGCGTTTGGGCAGGACGATCAGTGACCAAACAGATGTTCCACTTTAAAAAAATAATAACAATAATAATATTAAAATCCTTATTAAATATCATAATCTTGATTTTTTTCGGGCTTGGGTTTGGAAAATAAGAAAGTGGAAGAACATTATTAATGGTTTAGTTAGCTCATGTCTCAGTGAATGCACAACTAAATGATAATTACCCAAAACAACATTGAATGAATTTTTTAATACCTGTTTTAAGCATCCATTGTCAATAGGGTATGCAAAAAATGTTTTCAGCACTTTGTTACATGTTACGTGATCGCAGTAGAAAAATGTTAAAGAGGAAAATAGAACCTCAAGAGTACACCCCATCTATAAATGCATGATTAATTTTAGAGATTGCATCACAACGAATCTCTTAATTCCAGCATGTAACAAAGGCATGACAGTGCTGACAACACTATACACTGCTGAAAGAATTTCTAACTGATTTGATTCACCGTTAAGACCCACGTAGCTTTAAGTGTAAAGGGTAATTTAATTAATTAATTAATGTTAAAACCTACTGTAACGATATAAACACTAATCCTCTGATTAATTAATATTGTTCGTTTTCTCTGAACGTGACCATACAAGTTCATTATAACATTTGGTGCTGATCAGCTTCAAATGATTGCAGATTCGGTTTGAAACGGCCGCCACGGGTAATTATCCGAAGTTAAATACTTATAGTCACTCAAAGGAGCCACAACTACATAAATTAAACAATCTTCCTTGAACACAGTTTTACCTTTATTATTACGCTAAAGTTCAGAAAGAAGATAAAGCACACCGTCGTAAACCACCAGATATGTAACTCTAATCTGACTTCGTGAATCTGAAGATTGCGAGGTTCGGTTAAGTGGTGAACACGACTATTTGCGATCGTAACAACCGTCACACATTGACGCCACCAATTCCACTGTCCACAGTTCTCACTCATTCCTGTATTGCACTTAAACTATCGCCGACACCACCACCAAAGCTTTTGTCACGCATTCTCAAGTTCCTTTTAGCTAACATAATGTTCACTAGTTCATAGCACAGACAACAACAACCACGCGCCACCACACTCCTTCACGGTCTCTCGCCATCTTTTCTTTCTGCTAAGATACTCTCAAAGGGGCAAGTATCGATATATCGATAGTCTCGTTACACTACCCCCGCTATAACGTAAAACATACGCAACCCAGAAGAAGAATTATATTTAGAACGGTCTGGTAGCTGAGTGTTTAGGGTGTCCGCTTTCAAAGTCGATGGCCCAGGCGCTTATAAGGAGATCTGCTTGACTATATGATCTATGGCAGGACGTTACGTGGTTTGGATTCCACGTTTAACTGTAGTTCCGGCCATGTGTGTAGGGAAACAGCCACCGGAGCAAGCGCTCCTTTGCAATTAAATTAATTAATTATTTAAAAAAAACTAATTACTATTGAAGGCTGCCGCCTAAGTCATGCTTTCAGTTGACTGTAAATCTCGCTTCTGCATGACCATGAAGTAACCATGTGCAATCTTGTGTTGAATGATATCTGTAGAAGCATTCTAGGGTAGTTCAAGGAGATAATATTTAAGTTCTATGCCACTGGGGATTTTATGAAAACCTTCATCGAAATTCAGTACATTATTTGAAAGATTTCTTTTTTTATCTGCTTAATGTCTCTCTAACAGCAAACCGGTGTCCTCCCGAATGCGAGGCCAGAACGCTAACCGTTACACCACCACGCTCGGTTTGAAAGATTTCAATGATTAAATGTGTCATAATTTTCTTATGTGACTTAGAATCTAGAGGTTAAATTCTTGCAGTTACTCCAAAATACTTGGTAGTTCAATCTACTTGGAGGATACAAAGTTTAAAACGCTTATTCGGAATAATATCGCACGAAACCTTCCTTAGTGATCGCATCCAAACGTGCTATGAACGTTTACCAATTTTCTCTACATCTGTTTCGAGAAATTATTCAGATGCTAAACAAGTAATACGATGAGTCTGGTGGCATGAAAACATGACGCACGTGGCCAGTCCCTCTGATGGGCCTAAGACGAATAACATTAGCGAAAACTGTGTAATATAGACTAGAATTCCAGGCATCCCATGGGTGGTTAGAATCAACTATGATAAGATCAAGAAGTATCTCTATAGGGACGGCAGGGATAGGGTGTGATTTCATGGACGAAGGATACAGAGAAAACTTGCTACTAATTCTACCATTTTCCTTTTTATACACGAAGGATGCTGTATACGATTAAGAGTACACTGTCTGGGTGAACATCAAGAAACAAGGCTACATTGCAGCGAATGTGTTCTGTGGACGTAGAGATCCATCATATTTTTTGCCTCGCAGTAAGCCTGATAACCTATATACATTAAGTGATTAAATTCACTGGGCCATTCACGCCTTTAAATAAGATCCTCCATTCCAAGAGTATTTTTGTTTGATGGCCTGTTTGTTACTTCATAGGTATTATAGTTTTCATTATTAAGCTAGTGATTTACGGTTTTCAGCTAATTTCTTTCATTTTAAATAGTCACAAACAAAAGGGCTGAAATAGCAACAATTGATTTCCTTCGTGGGCTGATTGACTGATAAGTCTCATAGCCCCTTGTTAATCACGTACTACTGCAAAATATTCTTCTCTGCTTCACAGGAAGCATACTGCTGTCTTACAGGCGCTAGCAAGAACAGATTAATCTATTTATCGTTCTTTTGATTATTAAGAACTCGCATCGTCGGTCCGATAACGTAGTGGGATGCGGTGAGCAGTAACGGTCTGACCTCGCATTCTGGAGCACGCAGGTTCGAATCCCTGTCCAGCCGTTCAGAATTCAATTTTCAATGGTTTCTAGAAATCACTCCAAGCGAATGCCGGGATAGTTCCTTCAAAAAGCCTGGGATGAATCCCTTCCCATTGCTTTCCTACAGTACTTTCCAGCCTCTAATGATGACGTCTACGAGGGTAAAGTCATCAGGAAAAGAAAGCATTGTTGTTTAGGTGGAAATTATAGTATCAGTTTGTTAAGTGTTCAAGGAATATTGTGAATCATTGTACCACCATCCTATGAAGGAATTTAATTTATATTATTGTTTTACGTTTTATCTTCTTATGATCACTTACCCATACTAGAGACCATCCGCTAACACGTCATTATGTTTTAGTTCGATGTACGCAGGTAGTACATGGATATCCTCAAGAAATCTATTCTAAATATTTTTGATAAACATTTCATTGCGTCACCGTCAAGATTTAGCCACTTTACTGTCGCTGGATACAAGAAAGATTAAAGGTTGTTGCCGTGCTGACCCCATTACCTAAGCACGAAACTTCGCTCAATGCCATGTTATAATATTTGAAACTTGGAACGTAGCCTGGTGGGTGAGTGACATAACCTCAAATTTCCACCCGGACATCCAGATTACGATTTGCCATGGCTTCCCGAAATCAGTCCAGGCAAATATTCGGATGATTCATCCAAAAAAACTGCCAGATTATTTCCCTTCCCTTGCTCCCTGTCCTTTCGCACCTCTAATGGCCACAACGTTGACGAGGAGAAAAGTCAGAAGAAAACTAGTGGCTTATTTTTGTAGGTGCGTCGACCCATCTAGCTGATATGTAGTATATAAACGAAAAATTTTCAGACATTATACCTTCAACGATAAATCCTGACTCTATAGATTTGTGTGAATTGTCTTTGTGTGAATTGTACTCGTATAGCACTTACTTAAAAAATTGGACGAAATTATTAATGTCGTTTTCTCCTAAATGCAACCAATAAAAAAAAACTAAAACCTAACTGGCTCGATTTTATTGTCTGAACCGTGAAGAATTTGGAAATATATCCCTAATAAAAAAAGACTTTACATACGGCGAACTTTAAAAAGCCTTCAAGAACATCGAATTCAAAATGTGGCAGTGTTTGTGATCAGACAAGCTAATAATTTTGCTGCGGTGGAGGTAATATCCAATTGCTGAACTTGGGAAAAGTCCCCGACAAGGTTACCAGACGAGATGGGACCTGGGAAATCGGTACACGGTGAGTTGTTTTTCACTTATGAGTTATGGATTTACACATCGTCGACGTAGGTTCAATAGAAAATACTTAGGGCAAGGTATGGGAAATAATTCGATCACGATCTTTTGAAAAAACCATCCCGTCATTCTCATGGAGTGATTCTGCAGAAAACTGAAATCTGGTTGGTTCCGATTCAAACTTGTACTTAGATAGAGCGTTATCGCTCACCACAACGCACGTTAGTCGTTTTCAAGAATGACTTGACACGGGTTTTCGAAGTGTGCGACAGAACGACTTAAAACTGTTACCTAAAGCTGCTATCAGACACTTCAGGTTTGTCACAATGGCTGGTCGAAGGCAGACAGATCTGTGGCAATATGCTGCGCGCTCAGGTATGCCATCATCACTTCCAATAATCTCTGCATTATTTCTTTGCAGCCGGGGTTTGGCGAGTTGTGTCGTATTAAGGCAGTTAGTTCAAGTTTTCATGTTGTTTTATTTCTTTATTGCTCGCTACTCGCCTGTTCAACAACTATTCGATTACCTTGACTTACAAATTCTAGCTGGTTACTCTGTAATGAATAAACTGATCTAACCATGCACCAAACGCAACTTCAAAACAGATTTTGCTGTAGGCCGCTATTAAGTTGGACGGCTCTCAAACAAATCCAAATTCAATTTGGTCAGCACCAGTTTTCGGCCCTATAGTTTTTCGCGTGGATCTCAATTTTAGTGCAACCGTTTCTGTAGAAACTTTTCCGTACAATACTTCATAATACTGTCAGTATTGTAGACCCATAGTTTGTCAAATGTTAATTAAAGAGCGATAAATTTTTCAACTAAGACTACAAATTAATTTTCTTGTCCTCTTTCATATGTATTTACGAAAATATTATTGGGAATTATCCAACAAAGCTTATTGATTTTTTCGTTTATTTTCTCATAAAGCAATGTACGCCGAAATCATATATGAAGAAAAACATTGGATTTCGAAAGTTTATAGCATTTTAACATTTCCGGTATTGTTATTTGCAGACTCGGTAACAAGATGTGGGCGAGTATATACCGGATATGTCTCCGTGAATACATGAGGCTGAGTAAATTGTTTTATCCGACTAATACGAAATATAATATTGGTGTGATGATCAACTAAATTTCGTTACTTTTGCCTCCGGTAGCTTAATGGTTTCAACGTTACAGCGTGATTCATAGGTCGAATCTTGAAAAATTGTAATGAACAAACAAAGGAGATAGCGTACAAATCTCTTGTGCGTCCACATTTGGACTATTGTTGTGCCATTTGGGACCCGTTTCGTAAGGGGTTGATCGAAAGTATAGAGAAAGTAAAGAGAAGAGCCGCTCGATTCGTGACCGCTTGCTACAGTCCTTATGAAAGCGTCACAGAACTGATTAGTAGACTAGGTTGGGCGTCTCTGGTAGATAGACGACACACGTTTCGTTTAAACCTATTGGTAAACATGCGTACTCCCACTTTCACTTTTGAGTGTAGTGAAATACTTCTTCCACCAACCTATTTGAGTCGGAAGGACAGGAAAGATAAAATTAGAGAAATAAGGTGCCGGACTGATTCTTATATGAATTTTTTTTTCCCTCGTACCATTCGGGATAACAACGCATAGCAAAGAGATTAGCTTTGGTGCTGAGCACCCTCTGCCACCAACAATTTTGTGAATTGCAGAGTATATATGTAGACGTAGATGTGATAGTCAACGTATCGTGTGAAATTTATTGATAACTAAATATTTCTTTTAGGACGATACTGTTTTATTTCTTTCTTCTAATATCAAAGACAGTTTCCGGCAGATAATAATCCTGAGAAAGATGCACACGTGTGGCTGCAGTGACTTAAAATAGACGTCGCATTAAGTCGTTTGAAAAGATTCTGACATACTGGTACTTAGCAGCAGGATAGGAAAGTTGGAGTTTTAAAAATGGTAATGAATAGACTGAGGTCTGCGTTGAATTCCAAACTTGTTGGTACTATGGGCATTATGGTGACTTTTCCGGGGGAGAAAAAAGTAGAAACTGGGGAGAGGGGTCCTTGGTGTTTTCTGAAATATTAGGGATACATTGGCCTGCACAATTTTTTCAACATATCCTTTCTTTCTTCTTACATGTGCAACCACCACACACGTCTACACATACATACTCACGACCACAACTTAAGGGATCTCCGAGATCCATGCAAAAATATAAGGCACGGTGATAATGTGTCAATTAAAAGTAGCCCTGGTAACAAAACTCGTGACACAGAGCTACTGATACAAGACATACAAGAATACCAAACAATGGCAGTTTGTGGCCTTGACCGTGTGTGGCGTCTATCTGCCGGTGGCAGAACGTCAATAAGGTATGTGACGACCTTGGAAACACACGATGCAGAACAGTCCCCATATCTTGATTAGGCTGTAACACATACCATTGCTGGACAAACGCCTGTTTGAGGTCAACAGTGATTAGGGATTGCAATCCAGCAAAGCGGGATCCCGCATAATTAGACAGTCTGGCGGATCCCGCACAAATTTGAGCGGATCCGCAATCCGCAAAATCCGGCGGAAACGCGTGTCAGTCTGCGTGACTCGCTGTCCCACTCGGTCTCTGTCGAATATTTTGCACTGTTTGCCTGTACTCTTCCAGTTAGCATTTGACTCATGTGAACAAGCGTTTGTTTTTGTCAACCTTCATCATTCGTAAGTAAATAAATACACTTTTACGTATTCATCAAAACTTACGTTTGTTTCGAGTGCACATTTCTCTAATTTTAGTTATGGTGCATATTTAGTACGATTTTCTAACTATATAATTATTTTTTAAGTGCCGCACACGTTATCTGAACTACACGGTTACAGCTTTTTATTCACGGTTTCATTATTCCAATTTTCTGTATTTGCATATAAAGTAATTGTGACAATTTCCTAATTTGCGGCTGAAAATTTGTTTATTCGTTGATATGAAACTAATTTTATCGTAATTTTAACGATCGCGTACCTATTTATTTAACATCTATCAAAAGGAAATTGCATATACTTTGACTTATTGTTTTGGCCGCTGCCTCAATGCGTTTCTTTGACGAAAGCCACATGCTTACATGTGCAGCTCAGGATTTCGATTAATCCCTCTTTTCCTTGTTATTATTTCGACTAAAGGTAAAAAAAGTTATAATGAAATGTTCACGGGTGTATCGACGAATTGTGTTGTAGGAACACCATACTTCGACGGCTGCCTCCACCGTCTTCCTCACGTGTGTAATTTCGTGTGTTTGCAATAAAATCCGGAGATACGACCTATGAGGACTTCACTGCAATCATTCGCCGAGAAAGTCTCCTTTCTTACTAATAAATAATAATTTCCACTCTAAAAACGTCGTTACGCCACATAAGTAAATCTGAAATACTTGACAGTTTACCTACGTGTTAGTGAGCAGTTTCTTTTAATAACATTGAATCAACTGTAATATCAAACAAGGATTCAGGAGATATAATAATGAATCACGCAAAAAAGGCCAAGTCTCGTGCTTGTGCAGTGACAAAAAGTTATGAGAGCTTGTTCTGAGCCAAGTCTACACTTTACAGAGTATATTCACTTCACTTTGTGAAATGGAATGCTCTTCTTGATGTTATGGAACGTTTATTTAGAATTTAAAAAATAAAAAAAACTCTGGTAACTTGGCCATTAAGAAAACCATATTTTTAAACTTATGTGATGTATTGTAAGGCACATAATATGACCTAAGGCTCAATATTTTCAATTTTTATTATTTATTTAAAAATTGGTTTAGATTAAAAAACAAAAATGTTAAACCTCGAAATACAATTAAGACACGCTAAAAAGTTTTAATGCCATTTTGGCAATCAAAATATTGTTAACTGTTAATTTTTATCATTTAACATTAAAAATTATTTATTAATTTAATTATTATTTAATTTATTAACGTTTTAAGTAACTATGTTTTAAATATATGCTTTAAAAAACTGTTTGCGCCAATCCCGCATGGATCCCGCGGGATCCCGCGGGATTGGCGCAAATCCCGCGCGGATCCCGCGGGTTTGAAAACACTGCGGGATTGCAATCCTAAACAGTGATCCGTAGTGGCGGTATCAGGGCTGCGATCTTTAGGCGTAGAAGGTCCGGTGCATGTTCAATCGGATTTAAGTAGTACCGGTTCATAAAGGAAGGGTTACAAGTAGGGTTGACATTTACAGGCCAATAAGTTTAACATTAGTGATAGGAAAAATGATAGAGAGATTGATATGCAACTACATCAGAAATGTCTGTGAAGAAAAAAATTGGTTTTAAGATCGACAAGATGGCTGTATGCAAGGATATTCATGTGAATCTCAGATATTACAGATGAATTGGAAAAGAGAGGTCAAGTTGATAATGTGACACTAGATCTTTTTAAGGCATTAGAAAAAATTAGCCATGAAATGGTTATAAAAATCTATTGGATTAGATGAAAAAGTTACTTGCTGGGTAGAGGAATTCTTAAAAGTCAGAAATCAAAGTGTTAGACTAGGAAATACATTACCAAATGGGTGGAAGTAAATATGGGAGTGCAACAGGGTAGTGTATAGAGATCGTTGCTGTTTATTATTGTAACGAATGACTGTGTTGATGGGTTACGGTCAGAATCTAGGTATTTTGTAGATGATACAATGGTATACAATAGGATCAAAACGCTGCAGAGTGACCTGGATAGAATATCTAAATGGGTAGGACAGCATGGAATGAAGATAAATACCAAGTAGAGTCGACATACAAGGTACACAGATAAAAAACTAAAGGTTAATTACGATTATATGGAGGGGTCAGAATTGCTTGTTGAAAGCTTGATGAGTAAATAAGCCGGCCTCGGTAGCGTGGGGGCTAGAGTGCTAGCTCCACGTGCCGAGGCCGCCGGTTCGAATCCGGCCGCGGGCATGGATGTTAAGTGTTGTGTGTCTGTGTGAATGTCTTGTCCGTCCTGTGGCGTCCATACATTGGAAAAAATACACATTGAGCTGGCTGTATGGCCTCCGTTGCCGAATGCCATTGAAAAAAAAAAAAAAAAAAAAAAAAAGAGTAAATAACTTGGCATAACGTTTGATAACAAACTCAACTGGGCAGAGCATATTGGGCAGGCGTGTAGGAAAAGGTAACAAAATCCTTCAATTATTGGAGAGAGAGAGATGAAAGGATGTACCAGAGAAGCTAGGGAGTTGGGTTACAAAACATTGGTCAGACGATTGGTTGAATATGGTGGTGTAGTTTGAGACTCACATTTTGGTTACTAAACACAGGAGTTGGAAGATGTGAAAAGCAGAGCAGTTAGATTTGTTTGCGGAACTTATCGCAGGACCCGGTCAGTAACTGATATTATAAAGGAGCTTGAATGGGACTTATAGGAGTAACACAGGATGGTGAAGCGATTGCTGGAAATGTACAGGGCACATTTTGGTGATGGGGCTTGGAGGGATGTTGGCCAAAGAATTAGGAATAGCGCATGGAAAGCGAAAAGCGACCATGACTTCAAGCTTGCGCTCGATTTCATCCATAAGGGAGTGGGAAAATTTTCTTTTGTTGGTAAATTACCAAGTGAAGAGATGAATAATTTACCAGAAACGCTTAAGGAAATTAAAATATGTAAATCGGAAAAGTAAATGAGGGAGAAATTTAACATTCCAAGGAAATATATATATATATATATATATATATATATATACTCCGCGATTCACTAAAAGTGTGTGGCGGAGGGTGCATTGCACCTATCGAAAAGGGTTATGGTTTGGAAGGGTTATAAGGGATATGGCAGGAGGCGCCCATGGGCTATTGTGAGGAACCATCCCAGAATTCGCGTGGAGTGATCTGGGAAAACCATGGAAAACTCAGATCAATATGGCTGGAGTGCTTTATCGAAAGCTACTCCTGTCGGATTTTAAGTTTACTCGCCCGGTAAATCCTTTCTATTCCATTCCCTAATCGCTCGTGGGAAAAAATGAGTACAGAAATGAATCGGTTCTGGCTCTGATTTCTCTTATCTTATTTTCGCGGTCATTTCGAGATATGAATGTTGCTGGTAGCAATATTTGCTGGCTGTCATTCCGAAATACGTCTGTCGTGAATTTTTCAATTAGCTTCCGTCGAGAGCAACGCATTCGGTGTTCAAGGTCTTCCCAACCTAACTCCTTCAACATCGCACTTACGCTTTCCCTCCAATTATATATACCCGTCACGAATAGGGCGGCTCTTCTTTGAACCATCTCTAATGCTTCCATTAATTCCTTTTGATGGGGACCCCATACAGAGCAACAGTATTCTAAGTGAGGCCGCACTATTGACTTGTATGCAATCGATTTAACTTCCGGAGTGCATTGTTTTAAAATACGACCTAGAAATCGAAGCATACGATTTGCTTTCCCAATTACATTCTCGATATGCTCATTCCACGACAAATTATTACGAATTGTTACCCCTAGGTATTTAGCGGAATCTACCGTTCTAAGGACAGTGCCATTAATTGTATATTCATAGTTAAATGGTGTCACTTTTTACTTACACGCATGACTTGGCACTTTTTAGCGTTTAACTCCAACTGCCAATCTTTACACCACGCAACTATTTTCATAATATCGTCTTGTAACAAAGCGCAGTCGTCCTGGGTTTTGATTTCGCGATAAATAATAGCATCATCGGTAAATAATCTTTTCATCCCCCCTATTATGTCACATAGATCATTGATGTATATGAGAAACAATAGAGGCCCTAAAACGCTTCCCTGGGGAACTCCAGACCCCACTTCTGTAGGTGATGAACGCTCACCGTCGAGAACTACACACTGTGTTCTGCCCTTCAGGATGTCTGCAACCCAGTCGCATATCTGTCTAGATATGCCGTAACCGCGAAGTAACCTAGTAACCGCGAAGTAACCTAGTGTGAGGCACAGTGTCGAAAGCTTTTTTAAAGTCTAATAGAACCAAATCAACATGGGATTGCTCATCTACAATTCGGCACAAGTCGTGAATTAGAAGTGCAAGTTGTGTTTCGCAGCATCGGCCTTTTCTGAATCCATGTTGATTGGGAGTTAAAAGCTCACCTTCATCCAAGAACCGCATGACATTTGAATAGATGATATGTTCTAAAATCCTGCAAAATATTGAAGTTGACGAGATCGGCCTATAATTCTGAGGATCATTAACATTCCCATTTTTAAACACTGCAGTTACGATAGCGGTTTTCCATTCGGCTGGTATTTTTCCTTGATCCAAAGAGACGGTATACAATTTCACCAAATACGGTACAATTTCCTTTGGGTATCTTGAGTAGAATCTTGTAGGAATACCGTCTGGTCCGGGAGCCTTATTGGTTTTTACATTCATAAGCAGTTTAGTTATCCCCTCGAGATCAAGAGTGAGATCATTCATAATTTTGTCGGTACGATTGTTAAATATCGGTATCTCCTCTGAGTTTTCTATCGTGAAAGCCTTTTTAAATATATCATTCAAAATTTCTGCTTTCTCTACGCTTGTTTCTGATAATTCGCCATTTTCTTTAAGCAGCGACGGCATAACCTTACGAGAGCCTCTTATTACTTTGATATACGACCAGAACTTTTTTGGATTAGTAACCAGATCTTCGGATAAATTCCTGGCTTGGAATTCTTTAAACGCATCGCGCATTGCCTTACGCACTTCCGCACGCAACTGGACTAATTTAGCACGATTAGATGAGTCCCCCGATTTTTTCACCGCGGTATGTAAACGCCTTTGCCTCATGAGCAAACGTTTCACTTCCCTATTTGAACCAAGGGAAGTTATTACTGACCTTAATACACTTCTTACGAACAAACTGGTTTAAACCGGTCCATATTAGTTCTTTTAAATTAAACCAAAGTTCCTCAACATTTGTATTTAGCGTGTACGCTTCAAAATTCTTCGCAAAGTGATCAACCATACCCGCATCGTTTGCCTTATCGAAGCAAAAAACGAGTTTCTCTTTGTCATGCTTCAGACTCAGACTACAGTTTAACGTTACCACAACCGCCTTGTGATCAGTTATACCGTCTTCTATACAAATTTTATCTACAATATCAGGATTGCTAATTAGAAAAAGATCCAGAATGGACGAGGAATCTTTGTCGCACCGCGTTGGCTCTTCGACCATCTGTTCAAGAGATCTTTCTGCAAATGATTCTAGGAACGTTTCGGTTACTAACCTATCTCTTCCACCCAACCTGAACGTGTATCTGTCCCACCTAACCGACGGTAGGTTAAAGTCACCACCCACAATCAATATATGTCCTTGAAATTTTTTGTAAATGTTGTTTAGCGACTCTGAAGTATTCCGCGTTAGCTAAATCAGAATCCGGAGGTCGATAAAATAACTCGAGTATCAACTTTAAATTTTTGCCAATTTTTACCTTGACCCATATTAATTTGCAAAAATTTTCCGTTTCAGTTACGACAGAGCAATTAACGGTTTTACTTACGGCCACGAACACACCCCAGCCCATTGAGACAGTTCTGTCCTTCCAAAAAACATTGAAATGAGGGCCAAATACTTCGCTAGATTCAACTTCAGGCGTCAACCAGCTCTCGGTTCCTAGTATTATATCGACATCATTAGTCGCAACTGAGGCGTGAAAATCCGCTACTTTCCCTCTAATACTCCAACAATTTAGTACCATTATCCTTAGCTGCTTCGTATTGTTATTTGTGGAGTCTAAAATAGCATTTTTCATACTCGCACTCTGACGGTAAACGGGTGAAGTAATTAGAGCTGTAATATTAAAATTATTCGCGCCATCACTACCGGGACCAGCTTCTATGTTATCAGCACATCCTCTTCGATGAAATGAAGGATCCCCGGGCCTCTCGCTGTTCCTAAAAAATAATTCATATCAAGACGGTTCCATATTTTAGCAGCCATCTTGGACGCCATTCTAGGTGTGTAGTGGACGCCCGACCTGTCAAATGCGTCCCAGCTGGCAGCTATCATCGGACGAAGGTCGATGAAGCCCCAGTTGTTTTTGCGACACAGCTCCTGCAAATTACTATTTAAATTAAAGATCTTCCACCACACAGCCTCCCCACAAACAACACGCGGCACCACACTACAAATTGAGAATTGCAATCAAAATGAATTTTCCCGGGCGGCTTCATACGCCTTTCGGCCCAACTTGTCCATGGATTTAAATATATCTGGAACAGAAACACGACACGAGTTATTAGTGCCGACGTGCTCAGCTACTCTTAACTGACGGCAGTTCGATACCCTAATCGCTTTTGGATTGGCCTCGATGACACGTGGTACGGTTGCTCCTGAAAGAGAAACGAAATGAACGTTAGGATTAGGATCTGCACCGTTCTTCGTGGCTAAATTTCCTTAGCGGATTCTCCAGCCGTCGCACGTTGGAGCTGCCAATGACCAGTAAACCTTTTCCTGGCAAGATTCGGTGTCTGCGAGTAAATCTTCCCTGCAGCTCTTCTGGGCCATTCGTGCTTGAATCTACAGCCTCCTGCAACACAGAAAACGCGTTACTTAGTGGCGAGGTATCATTTTCCCTTCGGCTAATTGCGAATTTCGACGCCTTTCTCCGATCCACACGATGCCAGACGTTTTCTGCAACTGGAACCTGAAAATCCAAACTTGCCGGTTCCACTACAGTTGGCTGCGGAATTTCTTCGACGCACTGCCACTCCTCGTCTAGGATGCTCCATACCTGCGCTTGAAGAGACGCCATTGTATTAAAAATCTCCTCGAGAACCAGACGCATACCAGAACACTTTGCACAAGCCATGTCACCTGAAACAGACAAAAACGGAACTACAAATGAATACAAAAAAATCGGCGACCGCTACTAACGACTGCTAATGCTCGTGGCTACTGCTGCTACGGCTGCGGAGGATCAACTGACTGGCACACTACCTAAACAGGAAATATTCAAAGATAACGACAAACTAGCACAATTTAAATCACACACATAAGTTGGCTACTGCTGCGGAGGCTCAACTGACTGGCACACTACCTAAACAGGAAATATTCAAAGATAACGACAAACTAGCACAATTTAAATCACACACAAAAGTTGGCTACTGCTGCTACGGCTGCGGAGCCTCAACTGACTGGCACACTACCTAAACAGGAAATATTCAAAGATAACGACAAACTAGCACAATTTAAATCACACACATAAGTTGGCTACTGCTGCGGAGGCTCAACTGACTGGCACACTACCTAAACAGGAAATATTCAAAGATAACGACAAACTAGCACAATTTAAATCACACACATAAGTTGGCTACTGCTGCGGAGGCTCAACTGACTGGCACACTACCTAAACAGGAAATATTCAAAGATAACGACAAACTAGCACAATTTAAATCACACACAAAAGTTGGCTACTGCTGCTACGGCTGCGGAGTCTCAACTGACTGGCACACTACCTAAACAGGAAATATTCAAAGATAACGACAAACTAGCACAATTTAAATCACACACAAAAGTTGGCTACTGCTGCGGAGGCTCAACTGACTGGCACACTACCTAAATAGGAAATATTCAAAGATAACGACAAACTAGCACAATTTAAATCACACACAAAAGTTGGCTACTGCTGCTACGGCTGCGGAGGCTCAACTGACTGGCACACTACCTAAATAGGAAATATTCAAAGATAACGACAAACTAGCATAATTTAAATCACACACAAAAGTTGGCTACTGCTGCTACGGCTGCGGAGTCTCAACTGACTGGCACACTACCTAAACAGGAAATATTCAAAGATAACGACAAACTAGCACAATTTAAATCACACACATAAGTTGGCTACTGCTGCGGAGGCTCAACTGACTGGCACACTACCTAAACAGGAAATATTCAAAGATAACGACAAACTAGCACAATTTAAATCACACACATAAGTTGGCTACTGCTGCGGAGGCTCAACTGACTGGCACACTACCTAAACAGGAAATATTCAAAGATAACGACAAACTAGCACAATTTAAATCACACACAAAAGTTGGCTACTGCTGCTACGGCTGCGGAGCCTCAACTCCATATAGCCAGCCTCGGTAGCGTAGGGGCTAGAGTGCTAGCTCCACGTGCCGAAGGCCGCCGGTTCGAATCCGGCCGCGGGCATGGATGTTAAGTGTTGTGTGTCTGTGTGAATGTCCTGTCCGTCCTGTGGCGTCCATACATTGGAAAACAATACACATTGAGCTGGCTGTATGGCCTCCGTTGCCGAATGCCATTAAAAAAAAAAAAAACTCCATATACATTTTGACCCAGCATCTAGAGGGTAAAATGGGTCGCTAAATCTTCTTCACTAAAGACAATATTACACTGAAAATAATCACCATAATGATAAAATACAAGTAGAACCCCATGAATGGAACTAACAACTAAATTAGGAAACAAGTTACAGTATGAACAGCAGAATACAATATCTAACTACAAGGATATATATGTATTTGAAAAAATCTTTCTATCCTACAGTCTGAATAACTATCTTCAACATATATTAAGTGAGTAATATGACTGTCCAGTTTATACTATTAGACCTCGTCAGGTGTTATGGATGTCCAGATGGCCAGAATGGTATGTATATTTTTAAAGAGCCCCGACTGCAGCACCTGGCGTACCTCTCTCTCCTGGTATCGACTGCGGCGGAAACCCCAGCGCTTCAGGAGGTAACCCTCCTGGGATACATGATGGACTCCAGCAGTCACTCAGAAGGGAGACTCCTCTGGGAAACTCAGCAGTGATTTCGGCAGGCCATGATCGATGTCTTCGTCGGTTCGCGCCCTCTGCTTTCTTCCGATCCAAGTATTTTTGTTTTTCAATTTGGAAGTCTATTTCTGCACTTTCATTCAGCAAGTGCCATAGTCTCTCAGATCGCAGTATATCGAATATCCTCAGACCTTGAAGCTGCTGTTGCTGTGTGTACCTCTTCTCTGCTGTCGTCCGACATTTCCACACCACGTGCTCTGGTGTGCTCTCCTCTCCACACTAGCACCTGCTGGCTAATGAAAGTCCATATTTCTTTAGGAAGCTTCTGTATAGTCTGTGGCCGGTTATGTACTGGATTAACCCTGGAGAAGGTTGAAAGAATCCTATGCTGATTCTTTCAGCTACGGATGGGAACATGCCGTACGTTCTATGACCAGTTTCGCTAGTTTCCCAATCGTTTTGCCATTCCTCAATCAGTGCATACTTCCTCCATTGTGCTTATTGCCCGACTATTTCCACAACCTTGTCCATCCTGTTCTTTCTCAGCTAATATGTTGCTCGGCATCTCTTCACTTCTAAATCCAGGGGCAGTACACCTACTGCTACTATTAGGGCTAATGTTGATGTTGTACGATATGCGCCTGTGAGCCTGATTAGTATGGTTCGTTGCAATCTCCGAACTCTTTCCTCCGGCTTGATCTTCTGAGGTGTTTAGCCCAGACACTAGCCACGTAACCGACGATTGATGCGAGTATACCTTGTGGTACGTCTTCATTGCCAGAGCAAGGATCTGGATTTTTTTTAAAAACTGCTTAAATGTCTCTCAACAGCGAGGTCTTTAGAGACGGGAAAGGATGGGGGACAAGGAATGGGCCATGGCCTTTTGAAGGAAGCATCCCGGCATTTGCCTGGAGTGATTTGGGAAACCATGGAAAACCCAAATCTGGATGCCCGGACGGGGATTCCAACCGCCGTCCTCCCGAATGCGAGGCCAGAACGCTAGCCGTTACACCACCACGCTCGGTAAGGATCCGGAACTGTCTGTGTCCTATACTTATGATTCTATTCATTGCCCGTTGAGCTCTTCCACAGATCTCCTCCAGATGGGACCGAAAGTTAAGGCCTTCATCCTGCCACAGGCCCAAGTATCTAGTGACTGGACTTACTATACTATTACCATTATTATTACTCCGCGATTCACTAAAAGTGTGTGGCGGAGGGTGCATTGCACCTATCCGGAAAGGTAATGGATTGGAACGGATATACGGGATATGGCAGGAGGCGCCCATGGGCTATTGTGAGGAACCATCCCAGCATTCGCGTGGAGTGATCTGGGAAAACCATGGAAAGACCAGATCAGGATGGCCGGAGAGCTTTATCGAAAGCTACTCCTGTCGGATTTTCAGTTTACTCGCCCGGTAAATCCTTTCTATTCCATTCCCTAATCGCTAGTGGAAAAAATGAATACAGAAAAGAATCGGTTCTGGCTCTGATTTCTCTTATCTTATTTCCACGGTCATTCCGAGATATGAATGTTGCTGGTAGCAATATTTGTTTACTGTCACTCTGAAATATGTCAGTCGTGAATTTTTCAATTGGCTTCCGTCGAGAGCAACGCCTTCGGGGTTCCATGTCTTCCCAACCTAACTCCTTCAACATCGCACTTACGCTTTACCTCCAATTATATATACCCGTCACGAATCGGGCGGCTCTTCTTTGAACCATCTCTAATGCTTCCATTAATTCCTTTTGATGGGGACCCCATACAGAGCAACAGTATTCTAAGTGAGGCCGCACTATTGACTTGTATGCAATCGATTTAACTTCCGGAGTGCATTGTTTTAAAATACGACCTAGAAATCGAAGCATACGATTTGTTTTCCCAATTACATTCTCGATATGCTCATTCCACGACAAATTATTACGAATTGTTACCCCTAGGTATTTACCGGAATCTACTGTTCTAAGGACAGTACCATTAATTGTATATTCCGAGCTTCTTTGTATTCTCGTCTTATCTATCTTAATAGTAGGGTTTCGTTTCATTTGCTTTTTCTTAGCGAACACCACGTAATTTGTTTTATTTGTTGCGAGTTTAAGCTTAACTTCCTCACACCACTTCACAAGAACTATTAGCTCTTTTTCATACTTCATTACGATCTCAGCTCTAGACATCTCTTCAACTAGCAGAAGAAGATCGTCTGAGAAGGCAACCAATCCTAGCAATTCCGGCGTTTGTTGAAGAGTTTCCAGTCCTGGTTCTAAAGCTAAATCCCAGAAAATAGGGCCACAGACAGATCCCTGAAGGCAGCCTTTATTTATGTCTCTTTTGATTATGTTGTTAGGACACCTCATAGTAACAATCCTACGCTTGCAGTACAACCGCTTTGGACAGTGCATTTGCCGGAGTCTTGCAAACAGTGCTGGCCACAGCTTATTTATTACTAATAATAGCTATATTCCTCTTCCGTTATTTTCTGAATAAAACATTCTGGTCCAGGAAGCATTTCAATCTAAACACAATCTCCGCTAATATTGCCGCTACAGAATCTATCGATACGGACTTAACACATTAAATGCATCGCAACTACATTTCGAGTAGTAGCAACATTTTCTACATCAGGATTCCTAATTAGCGTAGCATAAATTACTATCACAATTAATTCCATTATACACCTTTAATATGAACCGCAACTAGACTAAATAACATGTAATATAACAGTCACTGTATCGCGATATAAACTTGACCTGCAATATTAATTAGCGTAAGTTCTTTTAAGAATTGTAATGAATACTGGACTTTCCGCTGTACAGCGCAAGTTATGAGCAGTTTATTACACATTTTTAAATTAATTTGCTTTAAGAAATGTCAGGATGCTGATGCCATAATTCATGTGGCTAAATGTAATTCGAAATTCAGTAATTAATTTACTTCGATTTTACGAGAGTCATATTGCCAGCATCATTAATCAGGTTTTTAAGGATTGCATTGGTATCACGATCTGAAATTGTGGGTAAAGTTTATATAGCTATCATGACGACACTAATATGTAAGACAGTGAATGTATTAATGCGCGAGTGATAGAAGCTTTGAGTTTCTAGCGACAATATTGGCGGAGTTTGTGGCTTCGTTGAAATGCAGCGTGGACCAGAATGGCAACTGAAACTTGCTAGTAATTTAAGCTGCTTTCATGAGCGCCAATTTAGTGACGTCATGTATCGCGTTAACCAAATTAGTATCAAAGGATCTGTAATAATTGTTCCGAAAAAGGAAATATAAATCGTACTTAGCCTTAAAAAAATTAGATTTGCACTTTCAGTAAGTTCAGAAGGAGATGTCTTCAGGTGCGGGGATGAAATATTACGAAACATCGTAATTTTTTTCATAATATATGTCTCATATGTGAAAAATTAAAATTTGAAAAAAGTGCTGATTTTCAAGGAGCTGTACTAAATTTCTGGTTAGGTTGAAATATAACATATATCAGAATGATTACTGATATTCCATGGTGCATAGTGGATTTGGAATGAAGAATGTTACTGCCACGCCGATTTCTGAGTACAATGACGTCAGAGTCGGCTCAAGACGTCTATAGCCGCTAGGCGCAAAATGTGCGTTACCGTATCTTTCGGCGTGCGTTACAACTTTGTTACATATTTCCTGGTTTTGAGGTACGTTTTTCTATGAAGAGTAAAAGACAAGGAAAAAGTTAACCATATTTTCAACTACAAAGGAGAAATTTTCTGATAGTACAGAAACAAAAACTCTTATAGTATAACATATGTTCAAACGGACGAAGTCGCGGGTAACTGCTAGTAGGTTTATATATCTTAAATCTTAGTTACAGTCGGAGCTCACTAGGTTTAACTGAAGTGTTGAATTTCCCTTCGTTCTCTCCTTACTCTGGAAGTTAGCGGAATTCAAAATTCCTAACTGACTGTGGCACCCCTCCATCATAACTCCACTGTACTTCCCGTGGTCCTAGGTACAGATAATGTGGTAACACCTGTGTGGTTTCACTCCTAAATCCTAAGAAAAGTCCAATATTAGCGATTTTCATATACAATGGATAACACAACCGTGAATTTGTATGCTAATAGCTTTCATCTAGATAACGCAATATGCCTCGACTTTTGTTATGCGTAGAGATCAGCAAGCTTAACTAACGCATTAAATTTTAAGCTTGGCTTGGAAGTTACACGGAATTTACTTGTGGCGACAGTTACATCTACGGCAATCAGCACATATATTGATAACACTTGACTATGAAGTGTCCCTAACACTAATTTTAAAATGTAACCGTTAGATTTGAGCGACGACTCAGAACAAGAGACAAACTTACAAAAAGAAATGATATTTGGCTAAAACAATTCTAGTAAAAAGTAGGTGAAGTTTAGTGACAAGAAGTTATGAGACCCTGTTATGAGCCACGTCTGGTCTCTACAATATTCATACAAAATTTCTGCCTGTAAAAATACCTTGTGTTGCTTTAACAATCTAATAAACAGACAAAAGTCAAGATTTTCCTCGCACTACTTTCGAGGTTGACACGTATTATAATAAATCATACATATTATGCCTTTGGTTCCAGTAAAACTTAGGACGTGAATAATGGCCAGATTTTTAATTTTAGATCGAGTGTTGGCCGACTTGTGCCTAATGGAACTGACAGTGGCTAAGGTAACCGGCCTGTAAACTGCGGCCTGGACCAGCAGTGATCCCAGTGCAGTGGCGGCAAGACTAGCAGGAATCTGCATTGCTCGCATTCAGTCAACCCAGGTATGCTCGCTCTCCATACGAGATAACATCGCTTTACGCTGAGCTGTGTGCGGAGTTTATGGAAGAAGTGCCAGTTGACTTGTCATATAGTAATGTCATTTTCAAAGATTTAGTTGTTACAGGTCACATGTGTCAGCTCTACTTGAGACAGCAGAAATTTCCCTTCAATTCTGTTCTTTTGGGAGTTCCTGAGCCTATAAAATACGAGTATACGAGTAAACATGTAAATAGCTGAAATGATTTTCAGTTGTGACACCTCCCCGTGAATGCGATGATTTAATTTTTGGTTATTAAATTTAGTATTCTACCAGTCAAATTTTGGTTGGGAAAATTTATTTTCATGTACGTGTTATTTAAGTACTTTATGTACTGTAAGAATTAACCATTATAAATTCTCCTTTACAAAATAAAGAATTAAACTTGCAGGTCACGCGTTCGAATCCCCGTAGAACCATCCAGATTTTGGCTTTGCATGGTTTCCCTAAATCACTATGAGATGCTTCCTGAAAATGCAGTGGCCAAATTACTTCCATGTTTTAGCCCCTAATCTTGCCCCGTCTCTAATTACACCAATGCCGATGAGAAACTTGCCGGAAAAAAGTTTGTATTTAAAACTTACCTCGGAAGGTGATATATTTGTGTATCCCTTTATAAAAACATTGTTACCAATGTCTGATTGTTCTTCAGGTGTATTTTAGGATATTTTTGACACATTGCATTCCGTGTTACCTTGTGTAGAATGCCAAATTTGGAGAAAGCGGATACAAGAAAAATAATTACTCCCACTCTATGCTTTTCGTGCTTACATCAACGATTATATTTATCCCAACATTTTTAACAATTGTTTTAAATATTAAGTTTTATATTATTCGTTTTCCTCTATAAGAAATTTTCCTATTGAATTTAGCCTGCTGTTTAGCATCAATGTTCACCTATCTCGATGCTATCAGTTAACACTACGAAACAGCTGGGAAATTTCTTCTCGTTGCTATGGACAGTTCTCTTTCAAAGTTTCTTTATTCATATCTCTTTGTTATTGATTGTTTTTAACACATGGAATAGTAGTTTCAATTAAAAAGTAATCTGCTTCTAGTTCTTGTAATTTCAAATGATATTCCCAAAATTTTCGAAATTTTTTATTGATTTACTGAGAATTCCTCTATTGTACTTGACAAATCGTACATACACAGCTATACTACCATTTTATTATCTCCCCTTTATCTGATAGACCAGAACAAAATATTTGTATAGATGCTTATGAGACTGCCTTCCGCTGATATTAGGTCAGATAATATCTCAACGAAATAGTGGTAAACGGGAAATCTATAGAACAATCCATAAGCATAATAAGATGTTTGAAGTTTGTTTATTTGGTTTTAAAAAACAGTCATTGGACCCCACGTCCACACAGTGGAGTGAGCGTAACCAGTAGCGGAGTAGGATGGTCTAGTGACTTAACCGTAGACCTTGGCGGCGCTGTAGGCAAGACCTCCGTAGCCGTAGCCAAGAGCGGGGGCGGCGTAGGCCGCGGGGGCGGCGTAGGCAGCGACGGGGGCGTGAGCGATGGCGGGGGCGGCGTAGGCCAGACGAGCGGTCTGGGAGATCCTGTAGGTGTTAGCCACGGAGGCGGCAGCGGGGGCAGCGTGAGCGACGGCTACGGGGGCGGCGGCGGCGTAGCGAGCGTAGCCGAGGGCAGGGGCGGCGTAGGCTGCAGGGGCGGCGTGGGCTACAGCGGGGGCGGCGTAGGCCAGGCGAGCGGTCTGAGAGATCCTGTAGGTGTTAGCCACCGAGGAGGCGGCGGGGGCGGCGTAGGCCACGGGGGCGTGGGCGATGGCGGGGGCAGCGTAGGCCACGGGGGCAGCCGCGATGGCGGGGGCGCCATAGCCTCCCAGGTAGCCAGCCGAGGCGGCGGCGATCACGGCGGACAGAACGACCTAAAAAAAGATAATAGTTTTTGAAGACAGTTTTCTAGTTATAAAACAGATCTAAAGTACTACAAAAAATTACTCAATATATACTACATCGACAATATTCGCTGCCCTTCGACTTCTGTGCTCAGTATGCACAGCACATTTAGTCAACATAAATAAGAAAGGTAATTTCTGCGCTATAAAAATGTTAGTCTGCAAACACTGTAACACTCATTTTAACCTGCTACCACAATAAGAATCTTATAAGACTATAAATTATAGTCCTGAATCTGGAAATGAGTAAGATAGGGAGCAAGATAATGAAAAAAACATTTTCGTCATATTTATAATGCTTACATAAGATTGTAGTGTGTGACTCTGTTAAGCAAGCACCAGTTTTAAATTTTGTGTATATGGAAGAGAGTGCATATTTAACAACAACACAGCGAAACAGTAAGTAAAGTCGTTCACTATTTGTGGTATAATCGCTCATCTTCTCTGGTATGGGTGTGTCCTGTCACAGAAATACGAAATTTAAATTCTATTCAAAGAATTCATTTCAACCCATAACAAATACAGTCGATGGACAGGGTCCGTATGTGAGCAGGACCTCGCATTATATACAATAGACAAAACATGGCAGAGCTACAGCATTACACTCTATGGTGTGGACGGAAGGTCCAGTGGCACCGTATCTAGCACTTCATATTAAACTCGCTGTAGATGCGAAGGGAAGCCATGGCTCGAGAAACAATATTGGGTTATTACATCGCTCTCGGTAAAAGAACGTTATTATCACGCTTGGGAAACTGAAAACTACCGATAAAATTATGTATGTTTAATCAAAGAGAAATAACGGTGAACTGGGTAGTTTGGAAAACAGAAGACATGAATTACGCACAAGGTTCGCTTTGATCTCGGACTTAATAGGAATACTAATGGCAGATTACATTTGTGGAGAATAAAGACATACGATGACCAAGAGACTTTTCTTCACGGTTCCATTATTTGGAACTACATAGTGTTAACATTGATCCAAGTTAGTTTCAGAGTACAAGTGTTTTTTTATTATTATTATTTATGAAGGACCGTCGTAACTGGGTCTAGAAAAATACTCTAGATTTACAATCGGTAATTAATTAACGAAAGTATATAGTTCCATAAAAATTGTAACAGTCTACTTCTTTTCGAGGAATTGGAGATATTGAGGAAAATATTGCAGACTATATAGTGTTGGAAACAAATTTGGGAGATCGAAATATGAAACAGATGGTACAAATAATTTCATTCAGTTCTTATGTGGAGTATCAACTGAGAGAAATTTGTTTAACAGCACACTGACGGTGAAATAAAACCGCGTATTTATTCATATACATGTATGTTCTTTCATTAAGCGATAAATCAGTGAATGCAGTTGTTTAATAGTTCGTTCAATAGTTTTACTTATCAGTCAGATTAACAACATCTGTTCCTTCGTAGTCTTATTTTATTCGTATTTACTTAGTAACACGATTGCAGATGAAAATACAGCGGCGGATAAGACTCCTCCTTTACCCTGGTTCCTGCGTTTTATCGGAGAGGAGCTCTTCCATTAGATCGACGGGCCACACTTTTGGTCGCGGTTGCTCTCGCGCCGGGTGAGCATCCAGATTTCTGTGTTTCATGCCTGCCCGAATTCACTGCAGGCGAATGCCGAGATAGTTCCGTTAAAGGGCCATGTCGGAACTGCTTCCAGTCCCTTGTTTTAGGGCGGAGAGGCACTCTGACCTACAGCAGCCAGTGATGCCACGAGCTAGCCGGAGAGTCACAAACTACCATTAAAAAATGAAAGCATGATCACGGGTGTGGTCGGACCGATCAGGATTGTAAAGAAATGTGTAATCCGGTACCTCAAAAAGACGATTCTTATTGCTAATGATCTCAAAAATCATAAAAACTGCGACGTGTACGCTGAAATGTATAATTACAACACAATAGCAACCGCAAAAGAGAAAAAAAATTATAGGAATCACCGATATGTTCGCAGAAAGGCATAAAACAGACATAAAACATTTCCAAATTTGTTACAAAAAAACAACGGATAGAAAAATAAGTAAATAATCGTTAGTCAACATCAAAATGAGTGCCAAGAAAAAATGGAAGTTGTGGTACAAAAATATTCTCCAGTATTGTATAAATAAGAAGTCTATTCATTAAGTTACATTATCAGGATCGAAACCGCTTATGAACTAAGTAAAATAATGTTCGTTATTTCTGGTGCAATTTAGCCAGTGAGAAGAATAAAAAAGAAAATCATAGTCATTTGAGAGAATATTTTTAAAAATTTGAATGCTCCTTCTTATTTCGTTTGAGTGTTAAAGGCCCTTGACATACGGCAGGGCGCAATAGTACACCGCTTCGCGCTGGGGGCGGAGCACTAAAAGTAATAATGCTTGCACATCCTAAATGTCTCTAGGAACATTTTTCAGATTGGATGTACTAGAATACACAGAACCTTAGACAGAAAAGAATGCATCGCAAAAAAAAATCTTTTGTTGTTGTTGTTGCGGCATTACGTCGAGGTCATTAGAAGATCGCAAAACAGAACTTGAGAAAGTAGGGCGTACTAGTCTGTGAAGCAGTGCTCCCAACTGACACATTTTGTCTCTTAAACGAATACTAGTTTAAATCTCAAATAAGAGCTTTGCAAGGATAAATCGGTCGGTTTCGGAGTTTTTCCATTTGGCCAGTGTTGGCAGCTGATTAACCCACTTTCACGCCGCGGCTATACTTACCAGCTTGAACATGTTGGTGTGGTGAGTGTTGCAAGTGTGGCCCCTCACCGCGACCGCCGACATATATAGCACCGCTGAGTGGGGACCACGCCCCCTCGGACACTGTCGCCTTTCGCAAAGAGCCGACCCGTCTTGCTCAATTCGCACGCACCTCGCCCGACACCAGGTTTCTTTCCTCTGCTCCGAGTACAGAGACGTAAACGCATCCGTGCGACACTACTTTTGTCTCTGATTATGAAGGCCTATCTCTGGATTCAGTCGTGCTATTGTGTAGCAACTACCATTATTGCAATGAATTCAGCGAGTCTTGTTATAATCACTCCTGGCAATGTTGAGGACGCGGTTCGATCTGCCGCCAGGCTATGGAAACATCCTCATACGACTATAGGCAAATACCAGCGTTGATCCTATGAAAGATAGTAGGTGATTTCATTCCCATTGCTTCTTGAAATCGTCTCCCAGCTACAAAAGCCTCATCTACGACGGGAAAAGACAAAATCAGTTGTTTTACTCATTCCATTTGTTCTGTTGGTCACAACATTCCAAGATACAATTTAGATACTGTCGGAGTTTCTTTTTTGGCGAAAAAGGAGGGTGAGGAAGGGTTTAGTTCAGGTCAACGACATCAGAGGTGTGAGAGCATTGTGGTAAGGTATTGGAAGGAATTGGGTCTTGGGCTCTTTGGAAAGAACCATCGTGGTTTTAGCTTGCACTGATCTTGATGACGTGAGCGGAGATCGAACCCACGAATTCGATACCGAATGGAAACCCTCAGCCATCGGGCTCGACCTTGAGGGTTTCTGCAGTTTTTTAGTCAGATTTTATGGTTCAGTGATGAACAATAATATAAAGGAAATGAGTTTCTCTTACGGTAAAACAATGGACGTCGGTTCAGACCATTTATGACCATGACGCCAAGCATATTTCGAAACAAAACGTCCGGAACGACTACCCAGTATCACTCAGCCTATTGTTCAATCAGTATCGAGTAGTATACCCTTAGGCAAAGTGCGCTGATCCTATCGTCTCCTCCCTAGTGTCGATGATCATAATGGGGCCCAGAGCTCTACCTCTGCGACAGTTACTTATTATAGGCATGGAAAGGTAGCAAATTAAAAATGTGTTATTCGAACTAGAATCGAAAGAATCCTTGTCCTTTCCATAGAATATGTGTTCTATGTATTCCGTTCTTTACTCTTCGCATATTCCACCATTTACACGGCGTCGCGTGTTTTTACACATTTCACGTTAAACTCTCATCTTATAAGTTTTTCTCAGACTGGCTTGTCTGAGAAATAATACGCGGCTATTTTCAACTGAATGAACAGAGACTCCCCAGAGTAATAATGCCACACGCATATCTATTAATTTATGAATAATTTGAATTTATAGGATATTGATTTCCATGTAGAATGTCTATAGTTTCCGATCGCAGTTTAGAAAAAAAAATTGCTTCCATATCTGCCATAAAGGGATGGTATTAATGGTTTGTGGTTCGGCCTTACTAGGTATTAAATACTTTGCGAAATAACTACATTCTTGTACTGATTTCACTAATCACGTTTTTATAGGTACTATACATACCGATACAAATTAAAATTTGTATAGTTTCGATTATTTTGTAAAATGTTTAAAAATGGTGATTTTCTGTGATATGTTTGCATGATGGGTTTCGTAATTTCAATATAAATTCCAGTTTCTTATGTAGTCACTACGTATTATATAGTTCTGTCGCCATATTTAAATGTTTGTTATTCTCGTTCTGATTTACTGAGCCATGCTTAGTTATTTTCAAGCCGGTTTGTCGCCGGTCTCTTAATTATTTTTACTGAGAAAATTACACGTTCTTAAGATACTCTTTGGAACTCAATGGCTTCCTGTTATTTATGCATTACATTCCAATTGATTATTACTGATTCTTTCGGCTTGAATGGCTGTTTCAAACCCCAAAGCAAGAGATAGCCTTACCACCATCTCGCCCTCCACTCTCCTTTCAGTAGGTGGCTGATAAGCAATAGGTGACAACTTGTTCCGCGCCCCCTTCCGTGCAAACAGGATGGACCACGTGAACGAGAGGCTGATGTTTAGTTGAAAACGATAATATATTTCTATATTGATAATACATTTCAAGTTTGATATTTCATTACTATATTTTGTAAAATGTAAGCCTCTGCAGACCGAACATACAATACCAAAGTGTTCTGGCTTCCAAATGAGGTGATTATACGATTTCTCTTTAGTAGCCCACTATCTAATAAAAATATTGTGTTAGAATGACTATTGACAAGTTATATAAGTCGTTTCATACCCATAGTTATCCACTTTTTTTATAGGATTAACACTTATATCAAGTGATTTTATTATTTTATATTTAACAATAATAGATCGTTATATTCATTTTTACATAAAATTATTGTAAGAATTAGGAAACTCATTCCAGTGTTATTAGATACGCATGCCGTGAGTGAAATATCCGCAGAGAGGACCACCGGAAAAGGTCGAGGTGTGGTAACAGCCAAGTTGCAGTGAACAAAATAAAGTAAGGCAGCATCCAAGTTACGGTGTTATTTGTCGCGCACCAATTAAGTCCATGGTTCCGATCCAGAATTTCTCTGTCTCCATTGATATATCCGTATCTTACATTATATGTGTTGATTTATCCGATTAGAAACGCACTGACTCTTCGATTTTTCCGCTATTTAAATACGAAAGAAAATTCGAAACTGACATATTTTGAACAGAATTCTGAAACGGGCAATAGAAGCGGTGCAAGAAAATATCCGTTTTTTAGTTCCAACTAAGCGCCGAGCTCTGATTAGAATTTAAGGCTCAATGAACAAGACAGTCAACAACACTGTTGATATTATTCACAATGCCAAAAATATAAAGGTTTGAAATTAATCATTTACTTATACGCAATGAAAAGAATTCTTTTTAATTCAAAACACCATACGATAGGACAAAGAAATAAACAAGTAAAGATTCTGAAAGACCGAATAACACGGAAGACATGGTTAACAACAAAGAAGACTTGAGACCAGTGATCGGCGCTGCGAAATTTCTCATCCTATAATCCAAATCCCAGAAGAAGATCAACAGATCCAGACCGACAGCATACGCATGAAGAAGTCCTGAAAGGAAATGTAAAGGGACGTACTATAGTCTGCGGTCCACACGTGGGCAAATACTTTACATTTTAGTGAAATGACAAGCCAGTAGATTTTATGACAGACCAGGCACGTACATTGTGTTCCGTCCTTCTCAGGTAGCATGAAACAATTTACTAACTGAAAATTAATAAAAAGATATTACGTTTAATTCATAGATTTAGGTATTCAAAGCTGTTTACATATTTCCATAAAACATTGTTAACATAATCTCAAATAACGAGCATTTGACATACAGGTCTGTATTCTAAAATAATGAACGTGGGCATGAGAGGGTTCTTTACATCATAGTTATTCTGTCCTCTACCCATTCCCACCATAATTTTACGAGAGAGAATAATGGACATCAGTATAGAATCTTATTGTCTGACTGCATCTACCGCGAGCTTCCGCCATATTTATTGATTGCAGACGCAAATGTAAGCAAACGTTCGCACATTAGTCGATGAGTTCCAGGTAACTGATCTGTCAGAGTGCCCAGGTCCATATCATGTCCACAGCCATTCATCCTACTAGCCAAAATCTCGTTATGCCATATAATAACACGTCAATCTATACAAGTTTCAAGGATTGTTTTGTACTCTGTCTCCTTTGTGCCAACGTTGCACTTCTGTTAATAACGGTTTGGTAGAGCAACGGTTAAAGCGTTTGCATTGAGAATTAAAGGTCGCGCTTTAAAATCACGCAGTACCCAGGATTTCTTACAGGGTCCGCTTTATTCATATGAGTAGGTCCTACATCAGGACGTTTTTCATTAGGTCTAGCCACGGAGGAGGCGGAATGCGCGGTAACTTAGATCACAATAAAGACAATGAGAACACTTGTTGAAAATTCGACGATTGATTCGTAAAATAGATTTAAGCACTGATACTGCATCATGTTGACTAGTACTTTTATACCCAAGTAATACAATGGGCTTATTTTTGGTAATTAGCAAGCGAAAGACTTTGTTTCCGTTATACGCCTTACCTTGCACTGTTTAATATTTAATTTCTCATTTATTACAACATGATTAGATTGCCTTAATAAGTATTCGGGACAACCTTTAAGTTCCTTATGGCAAAATTAATAAACAATCTGTATCTTGCATCAGCTGAGTCCCTTTACTAGATAAATGCTCGTAGTGGAATCACTGTAACTGATTATTAGCCGATTTAGCCACCATAAGAATTTCTACGCTACCAGGTGAGGAAATATCTGAATAAAGCCCCGGTGGCCGGAAAAATGTTTGCCGGTCGAAACTGTCTGCAGTCTAGGAGAGGATCTAAACCCCAATTTCTTACAACTAGACTGCCTACTATACAACTGGGTTTAATCGTCAAGCACTTCATAGTGAGCATGGAGTGAAACCACAAGCCAGTGGTAATGGCTATGCGTCCATTGATTGGGGTATGAAGCTTGGCTCCTTCGTGAGGGTAGGCCTAAATTGATTTCTTCCTTCCTTCATCTCTGTTTTTCGATGCGAAGAGGACACTAGTAAACACACGATAAGCACACTGCAATATGCGTCCAAAAACACTTTGAATCATTATGGGAACTATGAAACACCACACATAGTCATGTGGCAATGTTGGATATACTTATAACGCACTCATCTCCAAATGTAATGGGCTAGGAATGTGCAGATGGCTGTAGCATCGCGGAAGAAACATACAAATGTGCCGTGCAGTGTCAGGGCTTTTATTTGTAATCTCATGAACCGTTTAAACGTTTTTCTGACGTGATTATGAACGCGGAATGGTAGCTAGCGCTAGACGCATTGGGCATTCTGTTTCAGAGATTTTTCCTGAATCCATCATTCCTCGAGCCACAAAGTGAAGAGCGCGCTGTGAATATATAATTTCCTCCCGCCATGGATTACTCAGCGGCCGACCTCGTAACTTAATGACAAATGCTGCAACGTCAGCATCCATCTGTCTGTGTTGACATACAGGCTATGCCTCGCAGAACACCGATGCGAGTGTCTCTGCTAGTGAAACACCTCAAGCTGCAGCACCTCTTCTGGAATTGTGAACATATCTAGATTCGAAAAAAATGTTTTTTGGTCTGTTGAGTCACGATTCCAGCTGATGAGAGCTAATGGCGCAGTCTGAGTATGGAGCACATAACACTGTGCAAGCTGGTGGTGACTCGGTCCCGATAAATTTGAGTGGTTGTAATGACCAGGTGCCAGGGCTTCTAATCAGCTGTGCAATCCGCCCTTATCATAGACGCCTAGCCTAACCCCTTAATCCTGCCACGTATTAGGGCCTTACTGTTTAAAATGGAATACGAACCAAGAAAGAGTTATGGGATTCTTAACACTGCAGAACTAGCTGTGCCAGAGGTATAGGTCGGGGTAGTGACCTATGGAAATCACCGCCGAGACAGGGATTCGAACCGGGGACCTTTCGATCTACAGTCAGACCACCAGGCCACTACCCTCAAGCCTGGTATGGGCTGCGTTTACCTGGCATGGAATGGACGTCTGGTTAAACTGAACTGACTATTGACTAGAAATGGTTGTGTTCAGCTGCTTGGAGTTCATATACATCCACTCATTAAATTTCCTTGATCCCAAAAAACTATGACGACAATGTGTTATGTCACCATTGTTTTGAGAAACATCCTGGACAGTTTCTGCGAATTATTTGGCCACCTGCATCGTCATACATAAATCCAGTTCAACGATCTGGTTCGTGCATAACGTCCTACACCAGGAGGACTTTCGCAGTTATGCACGGCTTTAGAGGAAGCATAGAGGAATATTTGTTTAGGAGACATGCGACGATCTGTTGAGTCAATGTTGCGCCGGGTTCCTGCACTTCGAAAAAAGGGGTTCCCACGCAATATTAGGAGGCAGCCCATGACTTTAAGCGCTTCAATGTATTTACAGGGGTAAAGAGAGACATTCGCCGTTCAGTAGCCCCGGATAACTGGTCGCAGTCAATGACAAGCGCCTGTGTGTCCGCGATATGACTGTTGCAGATCTGGTCGACCTGGATCGCCCCACCAGACACCTGTTGCTCGCAGTTCAGGGACAGCTTGCTGTCACGGCAGTGGCTCTCATTTTTCAAGCCTGCAATACGATCACCGAGTGGCTGTATTTACACACACGAACCGCATGTAGGATCTCCTTTTAACTTTTTCGATGGGATGTCAGAAAACAATATACTAAAAGACAAGGACATGAAACACGGTTTGTAGACGGTAAATGAATGATTGAAGACCAAGTCAAATAATGATCTAAGTGATGTTAATATCGATTAAAACACTAATTTAATGATTGTAAAATCTAGGAAAAATCGTTTAAAATATTTAACCGTACATTTAAAAGAAATAAACCATCGTTAATACTATCAAGAATGATGAATTTATTTTGCATCTGACTGACGTCGCACTAAACAGCAAATATATACATAAGCTAAATCAAGTAACCAGAGATTGAAATCATTAAGAGACGTGATCTAAGTCATTATACGCTGTAAATTAACTGTAACAACCTCTCTTTCAAATGAATAAGAACTTATAAAAGCAATCAAAGCATACGTTTTTATAAATGAAAATTATTTAGCCACAAATTGATAATGAAGATATTGTTAAGTTGCTAAGTGCTTCCATGATGATAGAGATATAAAAATCGAAATAACAGACTGGTAACAGCGTTCCGCAAAAGATTCAGAAGGAGACAATGATATATGGTAAAAGCGATGTAGATCTGACGAACTTATGTACCCCACAAACACGCAAGTTGCTCCTTTACTTTACCTACGTTAAGTTCAAGTCAACGAAAAAAAAAAAAAAAAAAAAACATTGTTCAGTATGCAATACGTATGGAAAAGACTCTGCGGTCTCGAATTTCGTTTTGATCGGGAGGAGAGTTTTCGCATCACATAAATATTGGCAACTCCTCCTTTTGTTTTGACCTTGAGCTCTAGACTTTGGTGTTTTTGTTACACTTGATAACACAAGCGCGGGACGAATGTAATTGATCAGGTAGCCTGTTGTACCTGTTTTATGTAATGCGCTTCTTTTAATACATTATTTCACTAATAATTTCAAAATGGCAATGAAAAATAATATAAAACGAAAAATCCTTACATGAAAAAGTTTAAAAAAAATTGTGGCCTATTATTGGAAAGAAGCTAACAAACTGATATTTTAAAATTAAAATAAAATAAAAAATTGATGGCGACCATACTCTAGATGGCAGATGTTCTCTGATTTATCGGCAACGTGTCCAGTATTTCACGAGCGAATTTCTTCAAAACTCAGTAGACAGGATGAGGGTGGCAATTTTTCAGTACATATTTCGGAGACAGGAATCTGATGATATACTTTTCAGTAATAGCTTTAGTCAGAGCAGGGCACCAAAGTGGTGGGTTAGTGTTAACGCTCTGACCTCGCTTTCGGGAGGACGCCGGTTCGAATCCCCGTCCGGGCGTCCAAATTACGGTTTTTCATGGTTTCCCCAAATCACTCTATGCAAATGCCGGGATAGTTCGTTCAAAAGGCCATGGCTGAATTCCTTTCTGTTTTTTTCCATAAGTCCATTCTTAGGTTGCCGGTTCGAATCCACACTACTGTATGATGCGTTTTAATCAAGTATTATGTTCGTTTGGTTTCATCGCACTAAAGAAAAAATAATAAACTGATGATAAACGTACTAACTGGAAGTAACAATAACACGGCTGGGATTGCTGACATGACCAAATGATATTTTAGAAACTGCCTTGGTACGGCACACTGACAGGATATTTACTCTTTGTTGTCACTCCAGTCTCCTTTGCAGTTCAAAATTTCTTTCGTTGCAGGTAGCATTTGTCGATTTTTCTTTCGAATGCTGAGCTATTGTTTATTGATAATATATTTTTAAACTGAAGCTATTTCATCAGTGCTATATCTCCTGCTACAATTCTAATTACAATACATATCAAAGAGTAGGTTTCCGTACTGTGTTAGTAGATACTAGGTCAGAGTTGTTTAGAACCCCGTCCACTTGCCATACCTATCATATGCCAGCAATTTTTCTTTCCATGCGAATATTATTTTGCAGTATTAGATGACACACTGTGAATTAATTCCATTGAGTTTCCCAGAATTCTAACGCTAACATCGGTTACTATCTGCAGCCATCGAATGTTCATCCTCCTCACTATATAGAAGATAATAACGCGATCCATAAAATCAGAATCAGACTGTCTGAAAAGCAGAAATAATAACTATCAATGGCTGATTGGCTATTGGCTGAAATAACGAAGACGAAAAATAAATTCTAACAGGTATCCTCTTCTGTGAATTTATGTTTCATATATAGTTTTTTTTCTTCTTTTTTTTTCGAGGAAACTTGTTGACTTATCATCTATTTAAATTACCCGGTTGAGCTTTCTAATGATTGAAGTGATGCTGACAAGAATGGCGAGGCTGTCAGACAGTCAGAACACATACCTTTGAGTTTGGAATCGTTCTTGCAGCGAGAGAATGAGAACAACAATGCCTTATTGCTGTCACCTGGACAAAATGGCAGTGTAATTTGTCTTGTAACCGTCGTTACGTACTCGGTTATGAGGCAATATCGGGCGGTGAAGCCTGTCCGACGACATTACTCGCATTCCCCGCTCACAATAACTCCAATATTGCACACCTCTCGGGCAACTGGCTGCAGAATTAATTTAAAAAGAAACTAGTCTCCCAATTAGCTACCTTTCGCTACCGCTTTTAACACCGCTCAGGAGAAAGCAAAGAGCTGACCAGGGCACTAATAGCTGGCCAATAGCAGCCGAGGTAGTGGACTAAACATCAGAGTGGGCCTCTAAACGTAAACACCATCTAAAAAGATGCACAATCAATCGCGGTGGGTAATATACTTGACGGTCGACTTGCAGGTCTCCCATTCGAATACCAGCCTAGTCAGGAGTAGTTAAGGGCCCTTAAAACAACCGCACGCTTGGCACTTAGTAGGCAATATGCAGGACCATTCGGAAAGATACATACTGACTGTGTCACTGATGTACCAAGCAAAAAAAAAAAAAAAAAACCTTCTGAGCCAAAAATCATTAAGGCAAAACAGAGAGAGGATAGTGACTGTTTTGGAGAGCTGAGAGCTGCTCAATACGGTGGGTTTAGCGTCTGATTGCTGATGAACGAACGATTAGTCATAATCTTAGGTTTTCTTGAGTCTAGGTAATTAAAGACGAAACAGGACTGGAGACAAAGACCGAGAAGGGATTCGGCCATGGTCTTTTGAATAAACCATCTCGGCATTACCCTAGAGTGATTTCTGGGGAGAAAAACGAAATCAGGATGGGCGGTCGGGGATTGGAGCCCGCGTTCTTCCTTAGTGAGACAAATACGTTACCACGCTCGGTATAAACTTAGCATATCTGGAAGATTTAAAATTAGTTCAACTCATTTTTTTTTCGTTTATCGTTGCTATCTTGGTCTGTATGTCGATGTTAATTCCGATTGGTAGTTATACTCGTTTCTGAGTATCTACAAACAGTAAGGGAGTAAGAAAATGGCTTCCTCTTTCGTCTCTCGTCAGTCTAGCACTCGATAAAATATTAGTTGCTCTTATTTATTTTCATTTTCTTCTTTACCAGGGCAACAGTCACTCATTTTCAAACTGCTTATATTCGAAACCTTCTTTTTCTTTCTGATCTCGTTGAAATAATTGGTTTTTACCTCGATCTTAATGACATATGTTTCTTTATGCGAATCCATAATTTCAACACAAATTGCTATGTCTTTGGGCAACAAGTTTTGAGTATCACGATAGCGTGAAAAGTGACGCGAAAACTGCGAAAAGTTGTCAAATCATTTTGCATAGAACATAGTTTCCAGTAGTTAACGGAAGGGCCATATATTGTGTTGTGTCTATAGATGTAATAAGAAATAAAAATGGTGAATTTCAGAAGAACATACACTGATTAAACGACCAAATTAGATATGTTGTTTATAGCAGAACACGTCTGGATGACGTGATGAATTGTTTGCACCGTAGAATTTCACTTCCCCCTTTTTCCTTCCGAGTCAATGTATTTTCCATGGTTAGCGTGACTACGATATTTTATATTGCGCGGAAGCTCGAATCCTGGCAGTTTTGGTCGACACAAGGTGGACCAAGGGATATCTCTTCCATGAGTCGTGTAAATCATGGATTGTATCGGCACACGAGTGAACTCCTGATTTCGAGATTTTTTTGAATAAGTGTTCTCAGCTAACTGTTTGGTGAATATGGACCATCAAACTGACTTTCCCTCTGGAAAAGCTTTCCGTTCCCTGTATGAAGATATTAGAAGGCTCCGTAGTTCGGATTCCACACGAAACTGCAGCTTCCTGTTACCCGGTGGGGACAATCACGGTAGACAACTCTGACATTTCAATTAACTTTCGCGGTCCCTAGTTGAATAATGCGCTTTTCCAGTAGTGGGATGCAGCCCAGTGTCTCTTCGTTCCACCTTTCTCCGACTTTTTTTATTACATTTGTGAATCATTTTAATGGTTATACCTGGCGGTGTTTCTACACGAGAATTCCTTTGGCCAACTCCTAGCCACTTTATAGTTGGGAGACAATCGATACTTTGAGAAGTTTACGATTACACCAAACATTGCACGCTGACCGCAATGTTATTAATGCAGCAACAAGCATTTGGAATTCGGGTGCCGCATGCACTCACCTAAAGCAACTGTCAGTGCACTCAGCATAGCGAGGATAAATAGCACGATAGCTGAAAATAGTAACTGTTGAACTTATCAGGATGAAAAAGTGTTATTTATTCACACTAAATGTGAGGCAGTCTGTAGCGAATGTAGTACTATTGAAATAAAACGACTCAGCACTGCTTTTCGGAGGATTACTAACAAAACGAGTGGAAGCTTCCGGTGGGCTCATAGAACTTACAAACGCAGATTAGTGAAAATAATCATCGGCCAATCCCGGCAGCGCAGTAATAGTCTTTAGCTGAAAGTGCGGCTAGACCGAAATCTGCATATGAGATGAGCATTTCTGAATAGTTGTTGTACCAGTGCTGTCTCAAATTTCTGATAAAAATAAAGTATCATGGCTCCGTGAGTGAACTCTCTATGAACAGGTGCTGCAATCTTGCTCCGTTGACGAACTAATACATGTAACGAGACGCGCTGTCGCCACGTTACAAGGTGCATTTTTATTATATATGTCATAATGTTAGAGTAATTTACATAAATCTTGGGCGACCACCTAAATAGATTTTTGTTGTAATTTTATAAAGTACGCAAGATTCCAAGTGAGGACTGTAATGAAATTGGGAACATACAGCGTATCTTGGTAAAGCGAATATTAAAGAATTATTGAGCTGTGTAGGCTTGAAGCTAATCGTGGTCTTCCCGAACCATGGAGACAAGAAGTCGCGGATTTAGGGTTTTGCCGGACGACACACTCTGCTCCCTGGGGATGGGCGGTCAACAAGGTCACTCACCGGGCGGGAAATGCCTGCCGCCCGAACACAGAGTTGTCCCCGAACGCAGCCGAATATGTCCGACCTCTGTGATATGAGCTGGGCAAATCAGATATCGGGGATATCACGTGACATTAGGTGCCGACCTGAAGATCCAATCCAAATAAGCGTATAACTTAAAATCCTGGGAATTTCTATTATATGTGAGCTTCGAGACTACAAGGGGCGGAGCGAGAAGTTTCCTCGCGAGAGAGAAGAGCGACAAAAGAAAATTTGATCTTCGAGTCCATGCTATGCGAGTCTAGTCTGAGGTTGACTTGGAAAGTTGACTTCTTTCGCCAACTGCTGCTATACGACTTCTGGCTGCCGGCTTGATGGAGCAAGCTTATCACGGCAACACAGCCTGTAATGCGATGACGCGCATTGTCAGACCAGAGATGCTTGTAGCCGACTTGTGAGATAGTCTCACATACCGTGGGTCCGCTCCAATCCCCGTAGACACCAGACGCAGAACTACAATGGTAACTTATTACGACCAAGCCATCTGATTGTGCATTCCGTGAAACAGAACCCTTAAACGACTTTGAGAGGATAGATCCATGTTCTCACTTTGTAATTGTAAAAACCCCTGAGCTAGCGGCATAATTTGTCAGAACTAGTTATTTTCGAATGATATATTGTTCATTCGTGGCGCCCATGATTTTCTTTTTAACTGTAAAGTCACAGTATTATGATACCTTTGTCTAAGATCGTAATAACTTGTAATTTTCATTGTTTCCAAATGTCTTTATTTTTTGCATTTTAATTCTGAGATATATTTAAAAGTAAATATACAATTGTTTGCTTGCTCATGACGGCTAATTGTATCTCCGAGCGTTGCTTTTATGATTTTGCCAATTTGTGTTAATATTAACGGTAAATTCGCTCAGACTTGTAATCGCCAATGATAAGAATATAAATGTCATATTGCGACAATTTTCCTAAATTCCAACTAACATCGGGATTCTTGCAAAATTAATAAATTTTCAACCTTCATAAAAATTAATATTAAAAATCCCCTTTTATTAATCATAAAGGTATGAAAGATAATTGTAACGTAGTTCGCCCACTAAGGCACCCACTACATAACCAACAGTTCTGCAACATTTATGTCCGTACGTACACCCAGAGTGTTCTCAAAATGCTCTAACTTCTCGACAAAGTCACTTACAATTATGTAGTTTCTGATAATTTTTTAATAATTTTCTCATTTTGTTGATTACAAAAGAATCAGTTCATTGTGATAAATTCATTTAATTGGAAAGCTATTTTTATTCGTCCCGAGTGATCTCAAGTTATATGTCACTTGAATGGATCATTATTTAAGAATATCATTAAAATAAAATTGTTTTGTTAATCAATAACTCATAAGCAAAAGGTTACATCATTTCCGAATATAAATGATACTTTTTTTTTTTTTTTTTTTTTTTGCTGTCGTCAGTCTTTTGACTGGTTTGATACAATCCTCCATCCCTTCCTATCCTGTGCTAACCTCTTCATTTCTACATACGCCTTACAACCCACGTCCTAAATTATCTGCTTCATATATTCTAATCTCTGTCTTCTTCTACAGTTCTTACCTTCGACTTTTCCTTCCACTAACAAATTAACCAATCCAGCATGTCTCAAAATATGACCTACCAGCCTGTCTCTTCTTTCTGTAAGCTTCTTCCACAAACTTCTTTATTCACCCATCATTTCCAAAACTCGTTCATTTCTTACTTTGTCTGTCCACGTAATTTTCAGCATTCTTCTGTAGCACCACATTTCAAATGCTTCAATTTTGTTTCTTTCCGGTATTCCTAAGTCCATGTTTCGCTACCATAAAGTGCTGTACTCCACACCAAGAGTTCTTTCTAATTTCTAGATCAATATTTGAAACTAAAAGGTTTCTCTTTTTCATGAAGGCTCTTTTTGCTAGTGCTATTGTTTTTTTTAACATCATTCCTGCTTCGGCCATCGATTGTAATTTTGCTTCCCAAGTAACAGAACTCACTCACTTCTCCTATTGCATCCAATCCTATTTTTATATTTAATCCACTAGTATTGGTATAATTTCTGATACATTTCACCACTTTTGTCTTGCTTTGATTTATATTCAGTCCAAAATCTTCCTTCAGTATTTTATTCATGCCATTCAGTAACTTCTCAATATCCTCAGCCCTCTCTGCTAACAAGACAATGTCGTCAGAAAATCGTAGCATACTGATTTTTTCTCCCTGAAAACTTATGCCACATGGAAATTTTTCTTTTGACTTTCTTCATTGCTTCTTCTACATACAAGTTGAATATTAAAGGGGATAGACTATAGCCTTGTGTCACACCGTTTTTCACTGTTACATGTCTCTCGTGATTCTCTACTTTTATTATAGCCACCTGATTCTTATATAGTTTATAGAGTATTCTTCTATCTCGATACTTTAGATCTGATTTCTTTAAAATTTTGAACATCTTGTCCGATCTAACATTATCAAAAGCTTTTTCTAAATCAACAAATGCCATAAAAGTATCTTTGTTTTTCTTGATCCGCCCTTCATGTATTAATCTTAAAGACAGAATTGCTTCCTTGTACCGCGATTTTTCCTAAACCCAAACTGATCTTCACCTACTATCTCTTCTACTACCCTTTCCATCCTTCTGTATATTATTCTGGTCAGTAATTTTGAAGCATGTGATGTTAGACTAATGGTGCGGTAATTCTCACATTTGTCGGCTTGTGGTTTCTTTGGAAGTGTGAAGATGATATGTTTATTAAAATCAGTTGGAATTTCTCCTGTTTCGTAACATTTTGATATCTGCTTGAATAATCTTTCAATTCTTTCTTCTCCTAGGGATTTAAGAAGTTCTGCAGGGATCTCATCAATTCCAACTGCCTTATTTGCTTTCAAGTCATTCGTAGTTTTTTTTTAAATTCTGTCCTCAAAACAGGATATCCTAAGTCATCAATGTTGACATCGCCTTCCTTTTCCATTACACTATTGTTCAAGTCGTCCCCATCATACAATTTCTTAATGTTTTGCTTCCTTCGGTTAGTTCTGTCGTCTAGGCTTAAAAGAGGTTTCCCATCGACAGCTTTAATGTTCATACCTCTTTCCTCATTTCTCCAAAATTCTGTTTGATCTTTCTATATGCAACATCTACTTTACCTACGACCATTTCCTTTTCTACTTCTTCACATTTTTCTTTTAGCCATTTTTCATTTGCTATTTTGCATTTCCTATTTATTTGATTTCTACATTGTCTGTACTGCTCTCTTCCTTCTTCATCCTGAGCATTTTTGTAACTTCTCCTCTGTTCCATCAGCTCCAAAATTTCTCCTGTGATCCAAGTTTTTCGGGCAGCTTGTTCCCTAAAGCATAATGTTTCTTTACCAGCTTTCATTATTTCGGTCGTTAATGTATTCCATTCGTCCTCGGTTGAACTCCTTTCAGAGTTACTTCTTAGACCTAAGTCTACCATTTCTGCAAAATTTTCCCTTTTGTTATATTGTTTCAGTTTATTCACTTCCATTTTCTGTTTATACTGCTTCCTTATTCTCTTAAATTTAAAACTGCAACTTCATTATGATCATATTATGGTCAGAGTCTATGTCTGCTCCTGTGTACGCTTTACAGTCCTAGTACTTGATTCCTCAATCTCTGTTTGACCATGATATAATCTAGCTGATATCTGCCTGTATCCCCAGGACGTTTGCAGGTGTAAATTCTTCTTGCATGGTTCTTAAACAGTGTGTTCGCCACTACTAGCTTATATCTTTCACAAAATTCTAGGAACCTGCTTCCTCGCTCATTTCTTTCTCCTAGACCAGCGATTCTCAAAGTGTGGTACGTGAACCCCTAGGGGTTCGCGGTGAGATTTACGTAATGGTGGCAGATTGATTGTATCACGCGTGTGACATGCATCATTTAATACAATGCCTTCAAAGAAATATCGCTCCTTTCACTCGATGTGCCGAATAAGTATTAATAGATAATATGTAAATTTTTGAACGCCAAATATCTTTCAATGTTCAAATTCTACATTATGCTATATATTTCCATTATTCGGCACCACTCACAATCGTGTTAGGTTTGGTAACAATAGGGGCGGAAAATAATGCCTTAAGAAAGGGCTACAATGGCTTGAAATTACGTAATAATTTGTGACTGACAAAAAGCGCGCGGCATTGTGTAGTATAGTTGTTTCTCAAGTCAGTGGTACTCCGCGCTGTATTAACATACGATTGTTGGGGTCATCCAAATGTGAATATCAGTTACATAAAAAGGGAGGGGGGATTTATAATTAAATCCTAAAAAAAATGAAAAACATTTAATAATGATGTTATAAGGGGATCTAATAGGTTACTAACTAGAACCATGAATTTCAGACACAAAATAAAACCTCATTTATTGAGTCTTATGGCCTTACAAGGTCGGGTAGTAATTAACGTTACGTTAAACACAATTAGATCAGCAGAAACAAGCAATACCCGACGTTTACAATTCGCCGGAGTAAGCAAACAAAACTGAATGAAATATCTCAAACAAGTAATAAAAACAGCAAAGTTAACATTGAAATAACATGGCAACACAGGCCATCAAATTGAAGCTAACATTTTACTGTACAAAGGAAAATCCCAGGGGGCGCCGTATAAAGTGAATGAAAAGCATCAAAATTGAATTAACAAACAGCAAGATGCTTAAGAAAAAAATTGAATCGAAATATAAATTCAGCTAGCTCAGAATTTAAGTGACGGGAGCAGAGTCTTAACCCAGGCGTCGCTTAAGGGCTCATAAGTCTGTTAAAATCCACTGAATAGTGACCGTCGTTTCTGGTACATTACCATAGAATCATCGCCGTGATGGTGAGCGACAAACACAATGCCACTGCAGCAATGGAAGCTAAATAAGCGGCTACGACCGCGTTATTAGCATAACTTCCAAATAATGGCAAGCATGCCACTCAACATCTCGCTTTCCCAAAGCAAGAAATGATCAACCACAATGATCATCAGAGGGCGTGCCGGCTGACACGTCTGTTCACCAGCTCGTCTTGGACCCAAGTGATGTCTAAGATGGCTCCTTCCTCTTCCTCGGCTAGTTGCACTCCACATGTAAAAGAACTCCACGGAATTAGTATTGTAGCCCCCAATAAATGTTCAGGATTGGCTAGCTACACAATTCCGTCGTCACGTGTTTAATATCACGCGTCACATTCGCTGACTCCTTCGCGCGTTTCCTACTTGGCCTTCGGGGGTAGTAGCGGGGTAGGGGTAGGTCGTTGTCCGATTTCGAACGGGACTCAAGCCGGGCTGGCCCGGCGCCACCGAGTCGCCTCGCCTGCTCCATTGTTCCACCCTCAACGGCCGAAATGGCAGTCTCTAGCCTTCAATATTAAAGCGTTCTGAGCCATGCGTTTACAGAAAAATTAATTTATAATAAACTATACCTTCGGCCGCCCTGGTTTAAACATACATTTAACCTACTCAGACAAACCTCATTATTTATAATTTATTTACACGTTCCAAGATTAAATAATTAATAAACTTGAATATAATAAAAAGAAAAAAAAGAAATATGAATATAATTAATAATGATTTGATTATATTCATTGTGGGTGACGCTGTCACACCACAATATACCTGCCACCCAATCAAAATAAAATTATGCCAATAATTTTATTTGAACTATTGTAACCCTACAGTTGCATCAAAATCATTGCCTACATTATAGTTTCATGGTTCCAGCTCACTCAAACTATCGCATACATGTGACCTCTTTAAATATGTAAATACGACACGTGACTCTGGTTAACATAAATCATAATGAAATGTCTTATTCTAATATGCAAAGTAAAACGTCATAAAACATTGACAGGTACATAGATGTAAATGAACAACAAAATGATCTGTTCAATCAATAAACACAAAAAAAAGATGACGTAAGCACAACATATTATCATTAAAACTAGACAACTCAATTAATTATTTACAACAGACTATGCAAATCTAGCACATGTGTTGAAGTTAGATTTATCAACAACAAAATAAATAATGCACCGAATGTCCGTTATCAAAGGTTGACATAAGCATGTCGAAACCACGTAACATGAAAAACGAATGGAAAAGAAAAAAATCTCTCCGCGAATTTACATAATTTAGTCTCTCCGTGAATTTACATAACTACCCATACAATTTAAAAGAAAGACAGTTCTCGCAAAATGAACGACATTATGCTTTCCAAATTTCTACACTCGTAGCAAAGACATCATAGCGGTGAAATTAAGCAATCAGCTGTTTCCACTTTGTCCGCTCTGTTGTTGTCAGTAGGCGCTGTCCCGTTAAGCTTGCGGCTCAGGCTATCTGCTTCTCGGTTAACCCTGATTGCAATCTTTCCAGGAAAACTGGCGGTCGGCACAGCTGCTATTCCATACAGCTGAGTGTCGCTACCGGTTCTGGCTGCGTTAGCGCTAAACTTGTTAGGCAATTACGTGTCTTAAGACTGACACTCTTACTTTCTGAACATATGCTCTATGCTATTACCTAACTAAATGTACATTGATCCTTAAGCTATATTTACAAACATCCGTCTAGAAACTTGTAGTCTATTCTGTGCGAAACGGACGCAAATTCCGGGCATTATGCGGGCCGATCTCCGTTCTGCCGTCGGTCAGCATGTAGCAGTTTGGGGAGATAATCCGCGCTACCGAGAACGGTCCCGAATACAGCAGAATGAACTTGGAAATTAATTTCCGCTGTGCGTCAGACGGGGTCATAGTCCTAAGTAGCACCTGCTGCCCGACGCTAAACGTTTGCGTCTGCAACCCGTCGTGCTTGCGTTGCCGCTTCGTAGCTTTCTCTACCAAGAATTCATGTGCTTTCTTGATGTCATCCTCGGGATTCTTCTCGGGTTGATCCTTTGGGTAACGCAACATCCTCTCCGCCAGCATGGGTGCTTGCGTTCGGAACTGTAGATCCACGGGACGAAAATTTGTTGCGCAATTTACGGTGTTATTGAAGTATTCCTCAATCCTCGGAATTGAGCAACCGCGCATCCAGACACGGACGAACAGATCCTTCCTTCTTCACGACAAATGTCATAGGATTTTAAATGCATTGACGGGCGGGGCGCGATAATCCCATTCCTCTCCATTTCCGCGATTGCTACATGGGCCGCCTGCCGCAACTTGTGGGGCACACTATAAGTCCGTCCCCGCAGTGGCGAGGTATCTGTCACTCGGAACCTGTGCGTGTAATCCTTCATCTCCCCAGGGCGGTAAGAAAAGGCCTGCAAATTGCTTGTCAGCATCTGGCAAAGCTGTTGCTTTTGCGCTGGCATCAAGTTTTTGTTTCCCCGCACTTTACCGGTTAGGTCCTCTAATATGAGATCTCGCTCGTCAGCTAATGTGCATATAGCTCTTCCTCCGTGATTCAAATCGCCTTGGCATTCCGTGGTGTCTTGCATCGGTTTGGAACTATTTATTCCAAGGCTCTGCTCACAGGCCTCATGTTTCCAATGCAACACCTCCGGAACCAAATTTGTCACCGTCTTATTTCCCCAATCCAAAATGACTTGACGTTTTGCTAAGAGGTCGCATCCAACGATCACATCTTGCGTCAAACCGGGTACTATAAGTAGTGGCAACATTAACTCGCTATTCGCGATTCTCACGGGGATAAGCGCTTGCGTGCTAACGATCTTTTCTCTCTTTCCTATTGCAGGAACCACCGTTACTTGCGTTGTGGGAATTACTTTTAGCCGCGGATTCTTATCTTTCAAGCGTAGCAGAAATTTCTTAGACATTACGGAGACAGACGATCCCGAGTCGATTAAAATATTCGCCCGTATGCCATATGCAATAATATCTACACGGGGACACTTCGCGCGCGCCATGAGGCTGTCGCCGGATACCATATCTTCTTCTTCGTCGATATTTTCTGGTCCTTCGCCGCGCCAATATTCCAAACTGCCAAGGCAAATGCTGTCGGCGTTTGCAGCGTCCCCCGAAAAATCTCATTGTGACGGCGGGGAGTTCGACGCGTTGCTAACGCCGCCCACATTTTCTCCGTCCCTTTGCACACATCTCCGGCTCCGCGTTTTCAATCGAGATCGTGTTCACTGGAAATTCCTGCGGGTACGCGGATCGGTTGTTTCCCGACCGCTGATGATTTTTATCATCCTTCCACCGCGCATCTCTGTTTTTCCATTTCTTCCCTCCATTGCGATTGCCGGAATTTTGATTGGAAGATTTCCCATTCTGTCATCAGAACAGGAGGCTCTATTGCCGCCATGCGGTCGCTTAGACTCGCTTTGCGCTTCGCCATGGTTTCGTTCCGCGTCTTGTCTCGCCAGATTATCGGCCATTTTCCCGCTTCTGTCAAGGTTGCCGAGGTTTCTAGCAACTCTGGTATCGTACGAATGACCACGGGGTTAATGAGTGACTGCACTTGTGGACCAAAGTGCGCGATCACCATCTCTATGAATTCTCCGTCCGTCATTTTGTCGTCGAATTGCCTACACTGCACCAGCAAAGTTTTCACGTAGCTTTCCATTGAATAATGCCACTTGGGAACGTACCTTCCTTGGTACAGCTTAATCCTCGCCTGGTTCTGGATCTTTTTCGACCAGAAGGTCTCAAGAAACAGGACTCTGAACTCGGCGTAGGATAAGTTAGTTTCGGACGCAATTTTCAGCCAGAGTCTGTCTGTTTCTGAAAATGATTCCTCGACTAACATAAGCTTCATGGAATCAGGCACTCCTTTGATTTCAAAATACCGCTCCATTTCGGTAAGATAAATCCTAGGATTTACGTCTTTGCGAGACCCAAAACGTGGCAACTTAAGCTCGATATTAGCTGCTGCGTACTGTGCGCAATTCGTGTGAACAATACTCCCGCTAGCGTTGGAATTACCCACTTCCTTCATTTTGGATTCCAACTGCGCCAGCTTTGAGTTGGTGTTCTGCACGAGTGTTTGCTGTGACGCTTGCAAATCCTGTTGTGCCGTTTGTACTTGTTCAACCGAACTTGCAACCTCCGACACCTTTGCATTTACAGCCTGCAAGCTTCTTTCAGTATTGCCCTTAATCTCGTGGACGAATTCCGAAATCTGACCGAGACTCTGGTGGCTTTCTTGCCGCACGTGCTCGACAGATTTTTCGGTCGCGTCCAAACGCTTCGAGATTTGCGCGCTTGATTCCTGCAATGCAGTGCATGTTGCCTGAATCGTATCTGTGCGTCTCTCCAACACTGAAACGTTTGCTCGCATCTCCGATTTGAATGCATTCATTTCACGGGTCATCTCCTCGCGAAAAACGGACAATTTTCCGTCCATGCCTTTTAATAAAGCACTTTGCGATTCAAAATTTTGACTGTGCGCATCTAGACGCTTATTTATGTCCTCCTGTTGCGAATCAAGCTTTCCATTTGTCTACTGAATTCAGCCAGCATGTGAAGTATTAGGTTTTGTTCTTGAGGTTGTGCGGTCGCCGGTGGCAATTCTGCCGTGCTTTGCGACGCACGTGTTTCAACTTCTGCCCGCATGGGTGGATTTTGAACGGTTTCATTGTCTGGGGTTGGAAAAATTCCTAACTGTTCCCCATCTAATGATGCATTTGAATGAATGCTGCGCATACTAGGAGTATCATTGCACTCTTCGTCCGCCAACGGCATTTCGCGTACTTCCGGTGCTTGATCCATCGCGTTAGTTTGCTCGGAAATGTTATGAACAATAGGTTGATCTGCCCTACTAATGGTGCGCGATCTCAACTTCATAGATTTGATCGTAAAATACAAACTCTCAACTCCGAACAATTACAACGATCGACAACAAACAAAATAAAACCGGGACGAGTTTACTCAAAAAAAAATATACAGCATTAAACAAATCCCGCGCACAAATCCCTTCAACATGAAATAAAACCCATCCAAAATAAACAACAAGGAAAAACAACGATGTTGCATGCGACACGAATACCTCAACACATGAGCATAATCAGCATAAAGAAAAATCTTAATTCTTATCATGCATGAAATTTCAAAAGCACTGACTCTATCTTTAATTTTAAACTAACCATGCTTGATGCAAGTGAATGAAAATATACTTGAACAACTGATTGAAATAAATCACACATTTAAATTTAAATCAAGCATGGCAAACAAAATTCAACACAAAACTTATCCTAAAATAATAAAATGAATCAACACAGGTCACATCCATGGATTTTTTTAAGACTTGTAAAATTCTCAAAATAATTTCGACTTGGGAAATTAATTTGTTGGAGCCCCAGGTTGGCAGCGCCAATTGTATTAAATATACAATTAGGGGCTGGCTAACTGGCCTAAAAGGGGATCCACAAAAGCCCGAAACGTTGGGTGCCAAATTGTATTATAATACAATAAAGGGTCATCCAAATGTGAATATCAGTTACATAAAAAGGGAGGGGGGAATTATTAAAGTATAATATAATTCCTGAAAAATGAAAAATACATATAATAATGATGTTATAAGGGGATCTAATAGGTTACTAACTAGAACCATGAATTTCAGACACAAAATAAAACCTCATTTATTGAGTCTTATGGCCTTACAAGGTCGGGTAGTAATTAACGTTACGTTAAACACAATTAGATCAGCAAAAACAAGCAATACCCGACGTTTACAATTCGCCGGAGTAAGCAAACAAAACTGAATGAAATATCTCAAACAAGTAATAAAAACAGCAAAGTTAACATTGAAATAACATGGCAACACAGGCCATCAAATTGAAGCTAACATTTTACTGTACAAAGGAAAATCCCAGGGGGCGCCGTATAAAGTGAATGAAAAGCATCAAAATTGAATTAACAAACAGCAAGATGCTTAAGAAAAAAATTGAATCGAAATATAAATTCAGCTAGCTCAGAATTTAAGTGACGGGAGCAGAGTCTTAACCCAGGCGTCGCTTAAGGGCTCATAAGTCTGTTAAAATCCACTGAATAGTGACCGTCGTTTCTGGTACATTACCATAGAATCATCGCCGTGATGGTGAGCGACAAACACAATGCCACTGCAGCAATGGAAGCTAAATAAGCGGCTACGACCGCGTTATTAGCATAACTTCCAAATAATGGCAAGCATGCCACTCAACATCTCGCTTTCCCAAAGCAAGAAATGATCAACCACAATGATCATCAGAGGGCGTGCCGGCTGACACGTCTGTTCACCAGCTCGTCTTGGACCCAAGTGATGTCTAAGATGGCTCCTTCCTCTTCCTCGGCTAGTTGCACTCCACATGTAAAAGAACTCCACGGAATTAGTATTGTAGCCCCCAATAAATGTTCAGGATTGGCTAGCTACACAATTCCGTCGTCACGTGTTTAATATCACGCGTCACATTCGCTGACTCCTTCGCGCGTTTCCTACTTGGCCTTCGGGGTAGCGGCAAGGTGGGGTAGGTCGTTGTCCGATTTCGAACGGGACTCAAGCCGGGCTGGCCCGGCGCCACCGAGTCGCCTCGCCTGCTCCATTGTTCCACCCTCAACGGCCGAAATGGCAGTCTCTAGCCTTCAATATTTAAGCGTTCTGAGCCATGCGTTTACAGAAAAATTAATTTATAATAAACTATACCTTCGGCCGCCCTGGTTTAAACATACATTTAACCTACTCAGACAAACCTCATTATTATAATTTATTTACACGTTCCAAGATTAAATAATTAATAAACTTGAATATAATAAAAAGAAAAAAAAGAAATATGAATATAATTAATAATTCCATTCCATTCCATCGACAAAGAAAAGAAAATATGATGAAGATTATCTGAAAATTGGATTTGTGTGCAAAGAAGACACCCAGTACCCAGAGCCACAGTGTGTAATATGTTCAGAAGTTCTCGCAAATAGCTCGATGAAGATATCATTGCTGCGAAGACATTTGGAGACAAAACATCAGCAGTACGTAAACAAATCTTTAGATTTTTTTGTTCGAAAAAAGAGGGAGTTGGAATCTTCAAAAAAAAAAATACAAATACTGCAACTACCAATGCTGATTATTTACGTGCGTCTTTCCTAGTGGCATACAAAATTGCAAAGACCGGCAAGTCATACAATATTGCTGAGGAATTAATTTTGCCAGCTGCTAAAGATATGGTCAGTTGCGTGCTAGGAGACAAATTAGCAAAATTGCTGGATAAAATACCACTTTCAAAACACACAATCGCAAGGCGCATTCACGACATGGCACTCAATGTTGAAAATCAACTAGCAGAACGACTGCAAAATACTTATTTTGCAATTCAAGTTGACGAATCAACAGATATTACTGGACTGCCGAATGTACTTAGTTTTGTTAGATATGTACACAGAAACATATCTGAAGAAGATTTTCTGTTATGCAAGAACTTGGAGACTACGACAAAAGGAGAAGATATTTTCAACGTCATCAATGATTTTTTTGAAGAACATGGCATAGACTGGAGAAGGTGTGTTGGTGTTTCGACTGATGGTGCCAAGGCCATGACAGGTAGGATATCTGGACTAATCACTAGAATTAAACATCTTGCTCCTGAAGCCAAAAGTATGCACTGTGCATTGCACAGAGTGACACTGGCGTGCAACAAAATGCCTGATTATTTAAAAACAGTATTGTCAGAGGTCGTAAAGATAATAAATTACATAGAAGCACGTCCGCTCAACTCGAGACTTTTTGCATTACATATTATGTAGGGACATGGGCAGTGAACATGTTTCATTACTCTTACATTGTGAAGTGCGTTGGTTGTCAAGAGGCAGGATGTTAGCTAGGTTTTTTGAACTGCGTCATGAAGTCTATTTATTTGTGAAGGACAGTGAATTCAACCTCAAGTTAAGATTTGAAGATGAAACCTGGCTTATAAGGGTGTCATATCTAGCTGATATTTTCTCTTCTCTCAACGAAACGAAAGCTTCTATGCAAGGCTCCACGTGTAACATATTCATTGTGCAGGATAAAATACATGCCCTCATAAGAAAAATTGAATTTTGGAAAACTTGCATGATATCAGGTATTATTGAATGTTTTCCTCTTCTGCATGAATTTGTTTCGACCAACACCTTATCACTGGATGCCGAAGTAAAAGCTGAAATTATTGTACATTTGTCTCAGCTCTCTGATGAACTGAAAAGGTATTTTCCAGATATCGGTAGTGCTGAAGACTGGGTTCGAAATCCATTTATGGTCACAACCAAAAGCATAAATTCTGGTTTGAGCATTAAGCAACATGAATCATTGCTGGAAATGTCCACAGATAGTACTCTTCATGCTGATTTTAAAAAGATGTCTTTAATTGATTTTTGGGCAGCAAGACAGGAAGAATATCCGGAGCTCTCACGTAAAGCAGTTAATTTCCTTTTACCCTTCGTGACAACTTACTTATGTGAGAGTGGGTTTTCACACCTGGTTATGATAAAAACGAAATACAGGAATCGAATGAATGTCGAATATGAAATGAGACTGAGATTGAGTAAAACTGTTGACTCAACATGCGACAAAAAACAAGCTCATCTATCACATTAACTGACAACAATCTTCTGTATAAGTGTATTACTTTTATGAAAATAAAAATTCTTATTTTTTAAAGCTTTTTTTTAAAAATTTTTAGGGGGTTTGCCACTGTCTGGAAAATTTAAAAGGGGTTCGCGGAGCATAAAAGTTTGAGAACCGCTGTCCTAGACCAAAACTTCCTACAGTATTCCTCTCTTTTTCTTCTCCACTATTGCATTCCAATCACCCATGATTATTCCCCCTTCACATATTGGATTAATTCTTCAATTTCAGCGAATATTTTTTCTATTTCTTCGTCATCTTCCTGTGACGTTGGTATATACACTTGTACTAATGTGGTTTGGACGGGTTTAGTTTCTAACCTCATCAAAATAATCCTATCACTAAACTGTTCATAATAACTCACCCGTTTCCCTACTTTCTTGTTCATTACAAATCCTACACCAGTAACTCCATTGACAGCTTGTGTGCTAATTATCCTGTGTTCCCCAGACCAGAAATCCTGTGCATCCTTCCATTTAATCTCACTAATCCCAACAACATCTAACTTAAGTTCTTCCATCTCACTTTTTAAGTTTTCTAACCTTCCTGCCCTATTCAGACTTCTAACATTCCACGCTCCGACTCGTAGAATGTATCTATCCATTCTGATGACTCCTCCCTGAGCAGTCCCGACCCGGAGATCCGACTGGGGGACTATTTTACCTCCGGAATATTTTACCCAGGAAGAAGCCATCATGATATATGTAATTTGAGAGGATTACATGTCCTCGGGATACCCTTTGGGTCTTTAATGCAGTGGTTTCCCGTTGCCTTCTGCGTCCCCATGCCGTTGATCATTTCTGATTAATCCGCCTTTAGGGGCCGTTTCTAACCCCAAGGGCAAGAGGGTGCCCTGAGCCACTCCTCGCTCTTCCGCCCTCCTTTCGAAGGCCGTTGGCAAGCAGTGGGTGACTCCTTATACCGGGAATCTTTCAGTCGCCAGAGCCTCATCCGTGCAAACAGGGTGCACCACGTGAAGGAGAGGTTGACATTTGGTTGGAAGAGGCTAGTGTAGTCTCTCCCAAACCCTTACACCCCTCGGTGACTTATCACGTTACTATTTGCATGAGTCAGCTTGTGTAAAAATTATTTGTTTAAGATATGAGTTCCTTGCTGTAAACAAAGAGAACTTAACTAACATCAGTCGGCTTACTGGTACCTGAAATGTCAACGAGATGGCGTTAGAGCCGTTTCTGAGATACCAAATACAAGAATTGCTAATTTTGTAAAATTGCGATGAAATCAAGACGCTAAGTTGTGGAAAGGAATCAAATTAGGATAGGGAAATGAGCCACCACTTACCTTTAGATGATGGATGTGGCGTGCGAACAGACATAAAAGACACAAACACAATCATCATCATCTTCTTCCGTCTCCAGTTTCCCGGGTGCAGTGTAAGAGCGCTCTCCACTTTTGCTTGTCCAAGTATGTTTCCTCTTCTTGGATTTTGGACCATTGTACACCTTTATACTGTAGGTCCAATTTCACAAGATCAGTCCATCTCCTGGGCCGGCCTCTTGGTCTTGTACCCTCAAATTCTTTTTCCAGCCATATCCTCGGTGATCTTGTAGGGTCCATCCGCTTGACGTGTCCTAGCCATCGCAATCTTGCATTGGCAATTTTTTCTCAGAGGGTTTCACTGACTGGGATCTGTTTGCGGATCACTT
>CM061919.1:15845016-16077521 GCA_031002005.1 Vandiemenella viatica
GTTTTTCAACTTGTTATATCCTGGACACGAGAAATATAAATAAAAATATAAATACCCCTAATTTAATACATCCTTTAAAATACACGGACTGTAGGTGACACTCGTGAGTTATATTATATTGTTCATAATGAAAAAGTGAGTTTGTTTCCCGTCTCTTCGTCGGTGAATTAATTTTTAATGTCTGCCTGCTTCGATGAACGGAATTTATGTTAACAGCGAGGTCTTTAGAGACGGGAAAGGATGGTAAGGAATTCGACCATGGCCTTTTGAAGGTAGCATCCCCGGCATTCACCTGGGGGAAACCATGGATGCCTGGAACCTCCGTCCTCCCGAATGAGAGGCAAGAACGCTAAATAATTTCATGAAAACAGGTACACATAGAATTTATATCTGGAGTTTATGACGCTTTTTTTCCCGTTAAAAGGAAACATTTATGCTTTTCGAGGCGTGGAAATTACGTAACTTTGCGGCTTTTCCACAAAACACTTAAACACCGCGGCCGGACTCGAACCGGCACTCTAGCCCCAACACTGCCGAGGTCGTTAGTTGAATTCTCTCTATCATTAACGCTGTTAACGATTAATTATATTGGAATCCCACCTTACTGATGCTTATATTCGCTCAGAGTTATAAACATCCTCGAATATCAGAACTGCATTGTATAGATATGAATTTGAGCTAAGTCAGGACATTCCATAGTTCATTATCACGTTTTAAACGTAAAAGTTACGCTTTCTCATGGTCTATGTCTTATTTTTTAATTAAATACAAAGACTCAAGCAGTTTTTCTGTTCGCCCAGAATGAAAACTAAATTTTCGATTTTCGTTTTTAAAACACGTTATTCTGGCGAGGGATTAGGCTACCATAAAAGATTCTTATATTTGTTCTACGAAAACTGACATATAATAATTATTCTCATCTCGTAATAATTTCTTCTTGAACCGCAGTGAATTTCTATGTATCCTGCTGGAACGGTTTCGATAGCAGGACACCTGAAAAATAACAACACAAATGTCCACATACATGTGTGCCAAACTTCTGGTGTTGCTGCACATTGTATTGTATTCTGTTCCCTGCAAAGTATCGTTGTAACTCCAATGGAGGAGGTAAGTCACCGTTAAGTTACTCGGTAAAGGTGGAATTGGAATACGCAACACCCGACGACCACTAGGAACTAAAGTGATAGACGAATCCATAGTTTTGTCTGACGTCCGCATTCAAGAACAGGATGGATAGCAGTGGCAAATATTTGTCGGAGACCAAAATGATACATGCCAAAGAACTAACGGGGGCTGCCATCTGCCAGCGGATCGGCGAACTAACTGTGCAGCGCCATCTGTGCCACGCCACCTACCAGTGAGCCAAAGAACTAACGGGGGCTGCCATCTGCCAGCGGATCTGTGAACTAACGGTGTAGGACTGCTGCTGCCATCTGGGCGGGCGGTCGGGGAACTAACGGTGCAGCGCCATCTATCCGCAGATCGGGGAACTAACGTGTGACGTCACGCGACCGTGCTGCCACCTGGCGGTGCGCTTGAATCGGCTATCCCCTCCTACTCCTGTATCGCATGTCATTTTCATCATGCATCGCGATATAAATTTGTCCCAAACTCTTCCACGGGTTCTTAAATTTTTCTTTTTTGTTATGTGATGCAGATCGATATTTTAACGGCTGACGCATCTTACATGCGACTGAAATAATGACCACAGTGAAAACGTAAGGTCTTACAAATTAATCTTAATAACTGGCAATATGACACGTAATATTAGTTTTAAATGATGGACGAAAGGAATGTTGTGTCAGTTCATTTATCTGCGATTGCTTAAATTAATGGAATTGTTGTTATGTAATGCTCATAATCATATTTCATAATTTGTACATATTTCGGTTGTAGTTTACACAGCGATACAGATGGAACTTCTACTGAATGAATAATGTCAGAATTAGGGAACCAATTAAATAAAAAATCAATAAGGAATCCCAAAACCTTATGCTATAGCACTTGATATTGGTTTTATTCCTGGTCCAGGTCTCATTCAGCAAGATAAATACGAAACATCTTCTGCGTATAAAAATACAGTAACTTCAGTATCTCATTGCTTATGAAAGCAGCTTAATGTATTTGTAAAAAAATGTTTGAAAAAATAAAAAACCGCCTTCAAAATAATAAACTAAAAAGTTTAAAATAACTTTATACCTTACTTAAAAGAAAATAAATCTAAGTGGACAATATTTTACGTTACTATTATTGAAATTTTTACATAAATCAGTTATTTTTGGAGTCGGTGCCAGCTGTCACATCGCGAGGAATGAATTACTGAACTTTATTTGCTGTTCGAAGCAACACGGGGAGTACGAACAAAAATTCCGACTATTTTACAGCATTAAGTGAGGAATAATTTTTTTTTTTTTTTTTTTTTTTTTTTTTTTTTTTTTTTTTTTTTTTTTTTTTTTTTTTTTTGCGGGAGACAGTTTAAGGGAACAAATTAGACAGTTCTTTTATTGTGAGGCTTGTTGAAAAATGTTTTTAACATTAATCGTTGGTAATTACTAAGATGATTTTTTATGTATTATTGTCGTTCCTTATTGTTTTTATTTTTCTTACTTTGGCTGGCAAAGACTCCAAAAACAACTGATTAATGTAACAATTTCAATAATAGTAATGTAAAGTATTGTCCATTTATATTTATTTTCTTCTAAAGAAAGTATAAAGCTATTTTAAAATTGTTAGTGTGATTTTTGCAGGCAGTTTTTTTAACAATTATATTATTATATAATTTTTAGTGGTTGCAATAAAGCCGGAATCCCTAGGCGAGATAGAAGACATAGGGATCGAAGCCTTAGATAAAATCTGCTGCTGGAGACACAAAAAAAAATTGAAAATTAAGAGTCCCTCAAATGCAAACTAGGTAGGGGAAGACCTCCCAGTATCAAGAGCTCCATCAAGTTTTTAGATTATTTATAATGATCTGGCACTATACTAGAAACGAAGATGACCTACGGATCTTACAACAGAAGCTGAGAACAATGGTCGCAGCATAATGAGAGTACTCCGAAGAGACTGGAGTCTAAAGATATAACTGGTCTTCACAAAGTACTATCTCATGCCAGTGGTTACATTCTCCACGACTGTATAGTTGCGGAGGGTGAAGAACACTCATACAAACTGAGTTATCCAAAGAAAGCAACGCCCATACATGTTAATCATGGGCAGGGCATACCGGACAGTATCCAGTATGGACTACAATTGATCACGAGCTGGAAATCATCTGCGCACCAGCCAGCTACCATCGACGCTATGCCCACGAGGAAACCCAGGCCATCTATGACGTCAGAGGAGTAGAGCTCCAATCATGTCTGCCTACTCTCAAGAGCAGGCTGCAGATTAAAGAAACATGGCAGAGAAAATAGGACGGCGCGCGAAAGCGTACCTGACGTCACCAAATTGTCAAGCGACTGGAGCCGACATACCCCGTAGCCTGTATAGTCACAGAACATGAGCTAAGATGGACACTGCCCCAAAAAGCACTAGAAGAATACCCGAACTGTAACTGCGGCCTTCTGGAGGTCACCACCCACGTCGTGAAGGCACGTCTCATATATGAGGATGCAAGAACTAAACCAGAAGACACCATTGGCATTCATAACGCCAGTTAGATAAAAGATCTCGCGAATAGTGGAGAACTATACACCGTTCTGCGCATTCGCGAGGATTGTCTTCACTAACAGAGACCGAAGAGGAGGGAAGCATAAGAGCTTGACCCGCGCTGAGCACCCCTGCTCAGCGCACTTTCGGTTACGAAACGGGGGGGGGGGGATGAGTCTTCGGCCCCAGCCGCGGCAGCGCCGCCTCCACTCGGCTCCCCGTGGACAGCGGGTGCCCTAACCACTGGATAGAGGCTTTTCTCTTTTGGAAATTTCGATTTGTTCGGAGTTGCCGTAGTTGGATGGCTCGTCCTGGGTGAAGTTGTTAGGGGAAGTGGTAACGCAAATAATCCCCTCTCGTAGCACTCTCAACCATGTCCAAGAAACTCCGGTCCGCATTCCTACTGCTCCAGTAGTAGAGGTGTGAGCTAGAGACAAAGGGAGGGCACATTTCACTTTTATGCTCTGTGATTCCAAGAATAAAAGAAGCCAAACAGTTCACCTATACATCATGAATATAAAATTGTAGAAATAATTGTATTTCCTTACATGTCATATCAGTTTCGTATAATGGATGTCTTGAGTTTCAGTGCTAATATTTTCCATGTTCGGTCGGGCCTGTCGTATTATCTACTTTGCCTTTGGTACGTTGACAAATTTATAGGAACTATACTTTTGGTGAAATTCTGCGTGTATTTGTTAGCTTTCTAAATGATTCATTACAAGCTATGAGCATTATTCATGAACTCTTTATTCCTATCTATATTACCTTTTTCGTAGGTCAAGCAAAGAATTTTGCACTAATTGACTGCCGTGTGAGGCATTACATATATATCTGTGAAGGTGGTTATAACACGGAACCCTAAATGAGGAAATCTCGTCTTGTGCTCGTACAGTTTCTCACAGCATGCTCTTCCGTGCGATGGACGCGTTCAAGATGTTTATGATAAGTGTTACTTAATTGTGGAGTAGCCTATTCTGTTTGAGTATGAAAGAAGGAAGGAGGTTGACATCCGTTACCAAACATATTGTAAATATAATATTAAAAAATGGGGGTACACTAATGACAACGATCTATGTGAATGTGGTGAGCTTCAGAACCCACAACATCTTCTGATATGCAGGAATCTCCCTGAAACCTGCAATATCGACGACCTTTACAGGGCAAACGAGAAGGCCATCAAGATTGCGGAATTCTGGTCACAATCTATATAATTGTGTTTATGTTAATATTAATTAATTAATGTTATTTGTTTTTTCAACTTGTTATGTCCTGGACACGAGAAATAAATAAATAAACACCACCATGTTGCCCATCGTCGTTGGATAAACCGAATAGCATAAGACGTGTTTTGCGATGAATTGCCGTTCTACGCTACCTCGAATGCCAATCGTCGTAGAGTATCATTGCGACCTTCGGCGGTGTCCCATTCTTCCAATGATTCGGAGAGGCACAGTGGTGCGACATGATGTGAGAAGCCATCGCGTATGATTTCAGGTCGCGGCTGATATTGATTGAGGGTACTCTGACGGCACTGCGACAGTATCGTAGCGCCATTTTTCAACAGGACAATGCTCATTCACGCTGTATGAGCTGACTGCGTGATGATTAGGTACTCCCGTGGTCAGTAAGATAACCACATCTGTCCCCGATAGAACATGTGTGGGGCCAGCTAGGACGTCAACTCCGTCTTAGAGTCAGTATCAACAGTTGTGAGTCAGCTTTTCTCAAAGGAGCATCAACAGCTTTATGACATCCTTCCTAACCGAATCAGGCACACATCCAGGGAATGTCTTACTGATAAAAAGACTCTTACTGTCGAGTTATTCGTCTATTTAACTCGATTTTGTAATCACTGAAGTAAAGTCACACATCCTCTCAAGCCGTAAAGTTTCGTTTCATTTCCTTCACCCCTTCTGTGTACTTCACTTTTTTTCCCTACAGTGTATTTATTTCTTTAGATTATTCTTCTCTCTTTATACAAAATCCAACACCAACAAGAGTAACACTGAATTGTGCGGCGTTGTTGGCTAAGCGAGGAACTGCAATTTTGATGTTGATGCGAGGTCTTAAGAGACGGGAAAGGATGGGGGAAAGGATGGGGGCAAGGAATTGGATGGAATTCGGCCATGGCCTTTGAAGGAAGCATCCCGGCATTTGCCTGGAGTGATTAGGGAAACCATGGAAAACCCAAATCTGATGCCCGGACGGGGATTCGAACCGGCGTCCTCCCGAATGTGAGGCCAGAACGCTAACCGTTACACCACCTTATCGCTCCGTTAGTTCAGCCACAATTCATATGCCAAAGATTGTTTTGCTGACGCGTGCACAGTTACGCATCTAATTTAATTCTCTTGTGAAATCAATGAGAGTTTCTTTGTTGTTAAAAGATGAGGTGAATTAAATGCAATCTGGTAGTATTATCTGGAAATAGTCCAAGTTTATGCAAAATGTATAATTTGTGATAAAATATTATTAAATTGATCTTAAGTTTATATTTAATAACATGTTAAATTACAAACAATTATAATTTGTTTCTCCCCCTCTACATTCGCTTTCGGTGCAACCCTATTGACTATTCTACAGTCTCCGTTTTTTTAAATTACTTTTTCGATACTTTTACAAATTACAGGAAACAAGATTCAAAGTTGCATGATACAGGCTCTTTAGATGCAAGAAACAAGATACAAGCTACTTATAGGCTATCAAGGTACAGTAATCTATCACAGTATAGGCTTCTTGTAGGCTATCGGCGTAATCGTTCGGTGAGTAGTGTTGACATCGGAAGATATGGTGAAAGTTGTCTTCTCCTGCGGTCCTCTTTCGGATTGGCACCCCTGCGTGTGAATCAATAGAACGCTGTTTTTATGTGTTAGTAACAAGGGCACGAGGAGGCACTTCATGTAAGAAGTCAAACAATATTATGATTCTGAAGCGTTAAAGTGTTTACTCGTATTTGGACACCACAAAGTATGCTACTATCGTATAGACAAACTGAAGTCATGTAAATAATTTTCCTCTAATTTGGATGTACTAGTTAACTTTTACAGACGTCAGTTGCAGATGATTTTGAATTAGGTATCACTTTCTTAGTTTTGAATCAATATGCTGCAATCATACATGGTTTTAAGAGATTTACATAATCTAATGTGCGGATGGTAGCATGTTTCCAGAATTCCATTTTAGAAAATACAGCTTAAAGTAAATAAATGTTACAATAAACCAAACTGGTTTTATTTTCTTCGTCGTCTGGTAATCAAAGTAAAAAAAAGTCTGTCGACAAAATTTACATATTCCATCTGTAATTCAATGTTTATATACGTTTGAACGTAGACATAATAAGGTTAAAAATTAAAGCTATTGAAATGTTGTCATTGTTTTACAATTACGAAAAAGAGCTAAACTTGTATTGCCATTTCGTTGTTGTAAATTATTCGTTATATTGTTTATTGTGGCTGAAATTACTATGTTGAATAGGATAGAGGTAAGTACTTGCTTTACTACAAGTTACTCCCTACAGGTTTTTTAAGGAAAAAATCATTAAATGTAGGACATAAAAATGAAACACATGCATCAATTCTAATCAAATCCAGACCAAAAAAATTGAACAGCTGAATGAGGAACTGCGAGAACTTTGGTAACTACAACCCCTTTCCCATTATGATCAGCCAATCTAGTCATGTAGCAACGTGACCTCTCAGAGTCAAAAGTCCAGATAGGACTTCAACAGTGTTTTCTAGGTAAACCGGTCTTGGGCATTTCTACAATGGTTATGCCTACGTCCTAACGGCCAGGATGTCTTCCTCTTACACAAGTCTCAGCACCATCCATCTTTTTTGGAGCAACATTGCCGACCAATTACCAATCTAGATTAGACTAGAAGTGAGAGTATATTTCCGCTTTGACTCCACGTGATAACAGTGTAGAACAGTCAATATCATCCCAAGTGTTCTGCCGGCAGTACGCCGGGAAAGATTCAATTCTCATAGTAAATATCATGATAAAAAAGTCTCTATCAATACCAAGTACTGTATACAGACTAGTTCCTTTGAATCCCAAAATATATACTTTAAATTCGTTTAACGTTTTTGACAAATCATTCATCATTTCTCTTCGTGATGTACTCCAACAACTGACTCCCTTATCTACAAAAAAGAATATTCCCACACCCCTACACTTGAATTCGAGTGCCAGCTTTTGGTCATGAACATCTTTTTCCTTCCATGCACCTCTCTGAATCCATCTAGCAATATCTTGCCAAGCCTCATCACCAGTATACGCCTATGTACTCCCATTACTTTCTTCACCCTCCTTCTCTCTTCCAGTGAATCCAATTCCAGCTCCTATATCATAACACTTACTGATTGTCCTCTGCAGTATAATTTCCTGAGATGAATCTAGCAGTCCTTCTTTGCACCCCCTCCACCAACTTCCTTTATTTCATTGTACTCATATTGCACCACCATAATCGTAGTATGGTGTCACGAAAGTTTTGAAATCCAGTTCCCTTTCTTCTCTGGTACATCCCCTCATCACTCTCTTCAACAAGTGAACGACTTTGAAACCTTTTCCTACTACGTGTAATGGGGCCGGTTTGGTGGTGGTTATTGTTTGATCACTTTGCATAAATAACCAAATTGCCCTCACTACCTTCACTGATTCGGGAATCAATACAGCTGCAATTTTTCATACTTCAAAAATTATCCTTCGCCATGAATCGGAAATTAAAATAAAAGTTTCTGAAATGTAAAATTGCCCTTAGTTTCCATTTATTGGGTACTCTTGCGCTTACAGACAGAGTTTAGTATGAATACAATAAATGTCAAAATCCAATACAAAGCACTGCCTCGTCCAACATTTGCCAACAAACAAACGAAAACAACTAAGGAAATACGAAACATTAATGGAAAAAAGTAAACATGACAGAAATTCCTCCTTAGATCGATTTCAATTTCCCTTTAACAAACCGGAAACGATATTTACATTTCAAATGATTGGATTTCACAAAAATTAGTCCATCTTTCTATATAAAATTTATTAAATAGTTCGTGTCATTTAAAAACAAATATTACTTGGTTTATCGAAGGCGAAGATCTTAATCGTTCAAGATTCCTTGAGAGGATCGTTACTGGGGAAGTCTCAATGACCCGTCGAAGTAGACAAAGTTCGTAGTACAATTAACGTGAATTGTGTAGACTGCTTCGGCATCCGCGAAAATGTTACAGTGTAGGCTCGCTATAACATTCGAGTCACCATTGACTTAAGCCGATCTGGCTACTGCAAGATCAATTTATGATCTCCCACTTGGAAAACAGAGTATAGAGTATACAAAGTAACACACTGGAGGCCTGGTACAGTGTCTCTCTCATCATCCTTCTTGAAACCTGGCTCCTGGCTCTTCTCCCTCCATTTTTCGATGCTGACCATACCTCTCTTCGGCGTGCTCGTGCATAGGGATAATATTCACGGAAATTAGAAATTACCCAGGAGTTTTGAAACAGGCGATTGGTTCTCCAAGGTATCCTCTTCCTCAATTTTGATTTCATTCGCCAGAATTGTATTTCAATAGTCGGGAAGCAATTGTTGCTCCTCGTAAAAATTCGGTTGGCGAGCAGGAAGTCTATGAGGATATGGACACTCTCCGGGTTGTTCCCAGCATCCCGAGACTCTCTCAAGGGAGTTGGACTCCACACCAGCGAGCAAACGGGAGCTTATTGTTCCACCATAATCGTAGTATGGTGTCACGAAAGTTTTGAAATCCAGTTCCCTTTCTTCTCTGGTACATCCCCTCATCACTCTCTTCAACAAGTGAACGACTTTGAAACCTTTTCCTACTACGTGTAATGGGGCCGGTTTGGTGGTGGTGGTGGTGGTTTGGTACCTGCGCATGGTGTGGCGTCGGCCTGTCTGAGATCTCGTACCGGATAATCAGTGTGGCTTTCTCCCCATTCGGCGTCTCTAAAGCCACGAAACTTCACACTGACAAATTATTTCTATCTCTGATTGCACTTAAATTAAAACATATATTGATAATTATAATAATTGTACAAGATGACCCACTTTGGTCATTTTGCTACAATGTCCAATGTGTCTTCCCCATTTGAGCTTGTTATCAAATGTTATGCAAGGGTATTTACATTTCAAGTTCTCAACAATCGTCAGCAAACAACCTAACATCTAATAGTAAACCATCAATACAATCATTCACTAGAATAAGCATGTTTATGGCTCCAATAAGCTACCCTGTGACACTCCCATTTTCCCTCTCTCTTCTTTTGATACTGCTGTTCCTGTCCTTTTTCCTTTATTCCTTTTAAGAATTATTCTACCCAACACATCACTTTTTCATTGAAACAAATAGTTTTACCTTATTTAGCACCATTCTACGGCTCACTGTCAAATGATCTAGTGCTACACTATCAATTTGGCCTCCTTTGTCCATTTCATCCGAAATATATCGTATGTAACTGAGTTTAGCATGAATATTCTTGCTTAAAACGATGACTTGAAAACTACGTATGTTCCTCACAGACATTTCTGATGCATTTGTATATCAATCTTTCCATTAATATATGAACTCCAGTTTCTACAGCTGAAAGATTATTGTCATTTTACCTTTACACAGTACTTTTTTGTTAATAATTAGAACACATTTTTCACTCGTGTTTCTCTTTGTACGATTAAAAAAAACCTATCCTGCTTTGGTTACTTCTCACTGTAACCTGAAAGTAAATCGCTTACCACTCTAATCAAAATACACAGCATTCAATATGAACTCTGGCTTTCTTCTGAAACCTCGCGTGGTGGTCAGCGCTGTGGCCTCGCATACGCAGGTTCCAATCACAGTCCCATCATCCACATTTCTATTTTCTAAGGTTTCCCGAAATCACTAAAGGCGTATACCGGGATTGCTAGTTCAAATGGCCGAATTCCTTCCAGTCCATTAAACTCAGTACCTTCTAGCCTTGGATGTTGTCGTCGTTTGGGCTATAGGGGAGGTTAATATCAGGGCCATCAGCGCCCTAACAAATACTGAAATGTCTACGTGGCTTGTTGAAAACAAAGTCTGAACGTAGAACCAACTGTAAAGTGGTCGGCCACACAGACAGTAAAATAAGATAAAACATTGGCCGTAAAGAGGGCATAAAACGTACGATTCTAGGAAAAAACAATGTCTCATTCAATGAATGTTTCACGGGTGTCCAGCCGGATGGTGTCATAAAACGACAACGTTTCGACAACCAGCTCGGTTGTCTTCATCAGGTCTATTTAGATGTTGCTTCTCAAAATCACAAACAAGTCTGTTTGTGATTTTGAATTACTGAAGAAATTTTGGAGCTGATGGATCAGAGGAGAAGGTACAAAAATGCTCAGGATGAAACAGGAAGAGAGCAGTACAGGCAATATAGAAATCAAATAAATAGGAAATGCAAAATAGCAAAAGGAAAATGCCTACAAGAAAAATGTGAAGAAGTAGAAAAGGAAACAACGTAGGTAAAGTAGATGTTGCATATAGAAAGATCAAACAGAATTTTGGAGAAATGAAGAAAAGAGGTATGAACATTAAAGCTGCCGATGGGAAACCTATTTTAAGCTCAGAAGATAGAGCTAACAGATGGAAAGAATACATTGGGAAACTGTATGTTGGGGACGACTTGAACAATAGTGTAATCGGAAAGGAAGGCGATGTCAACATTGATGACTTAGGGATCCTGTTTTGAGGACAGAATTTAATAAAGCACTGAATGTCTTGAAAGCAAATAAGGCAGTTGGAATTTATGAGATCCCTGCAGAACTTCTTAAATCCCTAGGAGAGGAAGGAATTGATTGATTATTCAATCTGGTATCAAAAAGTTATGATACAGGAGAAATTACAACTAATTTTAATAAACATATCATCTTCACACTTCCAAAGAAAGCACAAGCCGACAAATGTGAGAATTACCGCACCATTAGTCTAACATCACATGCTTCAAAATTACTGACGAGAATAATACACAGAAGGATGGAAAGGGTAGTAGAAGAGACAGTAGGTGAAGATCAGTTTGGGTTTAGGAAAAATCGCTGTACAAGGGAAGCAATTCTGTATTCAAGAGTAATACATGAAGGGCGGATCAAGAAAAACCAAGATACTTTTATGGTATTTGTTGATTTAGAAAAAACTTTTTATAATGTTAGGTGGGACAAGATGTTCAAAATTTTAAAGAAGTCAGGTCTAAAGTATCAAGATAGAAGAATACTCTATAAACTACATAAGAATCAAGTGGCTATAATAAAAGTAGAGAATCACGAGAGACATGCATCAGTTAATAAGGGGTGTGAGACAAGGCTGTAGTCTATCCCCGTTAATATTCAACTTGTATGTAGAAGAAGCAATGAAGAAAGTCAAAGAAATATTTCCATGTGGCATACGTTTTGAGGGAGAAAAAATCAGTACTAGCCGAGATGGCTGAGGATATTGAGAAGTTACTGAATGGCATGAACAAAATACTGAAGGAAGATTGTGGACTGAATATAAATCAAAGCAAGACAAAAGTGATGAAATGTAGCAGAAATGATACCAATACTAGTAGATTAAATATAAAAATACAATCAGATGCAAGTGAATTCTGTTACTTGGGAAGTGAAATTACAACCGATGGCCGAAGCAGGAATGATGTTAAAAGCAGAATAGAACTAGCAAGAAGAGTTTTCATGAAAAAGAAAATCTTTTAGTTTCAAATATTGATATAGCAATTAGAAAGAACTTTTTAAAACTCTATGTGTGGAGCACAGCACTTTATGGTAGTGAAACATGGACTTAAGGAATACCGGAAAGAAAGAAAATTGAAGCATTTGAAATGTGGTGCTTCAGAAGAATGCTGAAAATTAATTGGACAGACAAAGTAAGAATTGAACAAGTTTTGGAAATGATGGATGAGAATAGAAGTTTGTGGAAGAAGCTGACAGTAAGAAGAAACAGTCGAAGGTAAAAACTGTAAAGTAAGAAAGAGATTAGAATATATGAAGCAGATAATTGAGGACGTGGGCTGTAAGGAATATGTAGAAATGAAGAGTTCAGCACAGGACAGGATGGGATGGAGGATTGTATCAAACCAGTCGAAAGACTGACAACAACAAAAAAAAAAACAAAAAAAAAATCTTCTCCACACTTCTAGTTACATTTCTTTTTTTCCTACAATGATAACAACCGCCTGACATAATCTTACAGATGTTTGTTTCTTGCGGATGCTTTTTTTTATTACTCCGCGGAGCCGGCTCACCATATGTTTCTTAAACTTCATCCTATACCTAGCTTGGTGGGTGAACGCTGACTCTCTGGCCTTGCATTCTGGAAGGACGCGGTTCTGATTCTCCGCCTGGCCATCGAGATTGGGTTTTCCTTGGCTACCCCAAATCACTCCATGTGTGTGCCAGGATGGTTCATGCAAAAGGCCATGGCCGAATTCCTTCACGTCCCTTGCCCCCAGTGCTTTTCCCACTCTACGTCGACGAGTCGTAAAGCTAAAATAAGAAAAAAATAACTAACTTTATTTTCATTTTTTGTTACACATATACACACTTTGTTGCTTAGTTCAAAACTTCTCCTTAAATGATAGACGAGATGGCAAATGTGAGTAGCTACATTAGTGTACGGAAAATACCATAGAGCACATTCGGTAAATGATTTGATAAAGGGGCTGGATTGTGATAAAGAAGCCGGATTGGGAGTGTTCGGAAGATGGGAGAATGCTCGCAATGGATAAGGCATACATTGGTCGAAGAATTAGGGGTTGTAAGTGCATGGAAAGGAAGAAATGACCTAGACCACAAGCTGTAAATTGATTTTGTAAGTAAGTGGGAAGTTTTTCACTTGGTGGTAATGGAGTCAGTAACCGAAATGCTGGACAGTTCACGAAAAACACTGAACGAATTTAAAATTCAAATTCGGAAATAGCAAAAGTGAAATTGCAGTAAAAGAATTAAAGATCTCATATTAAAAAAATAATAAACATGAAATGGGAACTAGGAGTATTGGCAAGTTGTAAACGAATATTTGTTCCATCGCAATGCAATTAATGTTAATCACTTATCTATCTATATCTATAAAAAGTCAGAAACTAATGAGCAGGTTTCGATGAGGGTTTCACCGTTTCAAAGCTTAGAATCTCAATTTAGTTGTTTGTCATGTCTTATTTTTTAACGTTACATAACGCAGGAGCATTAAATGAAATTCTGAACGTGTGCTGACAAAGCCCAAAGATGGAAGGATTAGATGTTTCATACTTCGCACTAACCACACAACTACAATGTCACTGACCACAGCCTTTAATGAAAGCAATAACTTTACAATCATAGATATTTTGCACACTAAACAAAAACTGGAAGTATTCTTTCCTTTAATCCGGGATATTTAATTTTTAAACGCCATAGATAGCCGTAGTGAATTCGGGAAACTAATACGAAAAAACAACAGAGATTTTATTTGATCACAATCTCTGTCAGCACAAATTCAAAAACTTTGGCAATCGTCGTTAGCATTTGTTCGCAATAAAATGGCGCTGTAATTTATAAATCCCTGAAACAAATCCGAAGTAACGAATATTTTTACAGGTACGGAATATATTTTAATTTTGAGTACCAATGCCAGATGAAGTAGCATAATGATAATTTTTTTTAGCTCCAGCGGCAGATGAGTAAGCATAATGAGACATATCTAATGTTTGATACTGTGAAAACTCGGTCACAATCGATTCAACAGTTTTCAGGTAATGCTACATTATTCGTAAAATAAATGTGTCGTGACGTCCTAAGACGTAGTTAAATTTTAACTTTCACTCAAAGCATTAAGATTCTGAAAACCCACTCAAAATCAGTATTTTCTGCGCTATGCCGGAATAAACAGACACATTCCAGATACATTATTATGTATGTGGTATGTATTAATGAGCGTACTGTCCGTGTTTGGATTTACGAACAGCAACATTAATTGTAATTAGGTTGAAATATAACCTGGACTAAAATGAAAACTGACATTTTGTATCAAAGCATCCAAACCACCCCATTGTTAGAACTGTGCTGCTAAATCACCGTTTAGTTTAGTACCGGAAATGGACGGTACGAAATCAGTGAAGCTTGGTACGCATGAATCTTTTTGGACTAATAAAAATAGCGTACGGACCAATCAACTTCAACGCATTCCTTTCATGGTAAGATGCGGGTGAATCTAGGTTTGCTTTAATTCCGGAAATGGATGGTGTGAATGTATAAAACTTTGTACACGTTTCTCATTGCACGAATAAAAAGTGTATGGATAAATCTACGCCAACTCTACCGGGCAACGCCGGGAACTCTGCTAGTTTTTTTAATGAGTTTCACCAAAATCTTTGACTCTTAGGCACATGCAGTCAATTCCAGACTATTTTGGCAAGCTAAAAGCCTACGAAGTATGTACGAGTATTCGTAAAGCTTGAAGGCTGTTAGCTAATACTCGACCCGTAACAGCTCAATGGAGGAAAAGTGAAACCCACAGCCGCGGGGTCCAATTATGGGCAGCTACTGAACGCCGTCATAAAATGCTCTCAGTTGACATACCGGTAGTATTAGCTAAGATAGAGCTCCGATTCCTATACGAAGTCTGTCCCAGAAGTATCTGGCCTTCCTTTATATCTCCTGATAATTTTAGCGCCATATGCTGATTATGAGTGTCAACAGTAAAGCTTCACGAACTCCGTAGATGCCGTAATTGTCGCTGGGACGCATTACTTTACGTGCAGCGTGCATTTTATTTTACAAAGTGTTTTATACGTTCGTTGCATTTTGCTATCGTAAAAAATGATGGAAAGATCGGAGCAACGAATTTGAGTTAAATTTTCTTTTAAACTAGAAAAGAATTGTACAGAGACTATAAAAAGGATGAAAACGGTATTTGGGGATGATTGCATGAGCAAAATACAAATAAAAGAGTGGTATAAGCGGCTCAAAGATGGCCGCACATCTGTTGATAGTAACCCACGCTCTGGGCGGTTTTCAACGATAAAAACACCGGATAATTTCGAACCTGTGCGATCTGCGATCAATGAAGATAGTCGTTTGACTGTGCGACAGCCATAATGTGATCTTGAAATAACGAAAAATAGTGTTCGGAAGATTTTAACTCAAAATTTTCAAATGGTTCGCTGGGTGCGAAATTCATTCCGAAATTGCTAACGGTGGAGCAGAAAAATCTTCGCTCAGGACAATTTGGAAATGGTCAATAATGATGAAAATCTGCTTAAAAAGATTATAAATAGTGATGAATCGTGGGTTTATGATTAGGATCTCGAAATAAAATGACAGACTTCGCAGTGGAAGCTGTCTTCGGAGCCACGACGGAAAATAGCGCACCAAAGTCGGAGCAATGTCAAGTAGTTGCTGATTGATTATTATTATTATTATTATTATTATTACGAGCGTGCTGTGCCCCAAGATTATGCTTCTAAAGGTCAGAATATCAACAAAGAACATTATCTTGAAGTTACGAAAAAATTGTGTGACGCAATTAGAAGAAAACGGCATCAGCTTTGGTCAAACGAAGACTGGCTTCTTCATCACCATAACGCGCCAGCGCATGCATCGAAACTCGCGCTGCAATATTTGACAAAGCACAAAGTCGTACAGCTCCGTCTGACTCCGTATCGTCCTGAAGTAGCTCCCTGCGATTTTTGGCTGTTCCCAGGATTAAAAATGCCACTCAGGGACATCGATTTGACGACAAAGAAACAATCGAAACTAAGACGACGAACGGTCTAAAGGCGATACCAAAAAACGAGTACCAGGACTTCTTCCCAAATTGGAAAGCCCGTTGGGAGTCAATTAGATGTGGACTACTTGGAAAGATGCCACCGGCCCGATGACAGAGAATAACACCAGAGGGGAAATATGAAGGAAGGTTGGATACTTGACTTTCAGCAGTAGCGGCGAACGCCACACTCTGGCCATTGTTAACCCCAAGAGGCGGCCTCGGTAGCGTATGGGCTAGAGTACTGGCCCCGCGTGCATAAGGTCGCCGGATCGAGTCCGGCCGAGGGCATGGGTGTTTGTGTGTTGTGTGTATAAATGTCGTGTCCATCCTGTGGTGACCATACATAGAAGTTACAATATATACTGGAAAAATTTATTCACTGGAAGATATATGATATTCACATTGAGCTGACTATATGGCCTTAGTTGCCGAATGTCATTAAAAAAAAAAACCTAGAGGAGTTTTGTTCGTGTTCAGCAGGCTGGGTCTGATGAGCCATTTCGTTTCGAATGTTCTGCTGCGTAGACTTCAGTCATTGTACCCACAGCGCTTGCTAATTCACAGCAGAAAAATGGCCCTCGAAGGCATCACCGCAACTCTTTATCTACCTGATCTTATTCTAAATGAAGGGAGAAGTAAGCATCATATTAATCACCCCAGTAGGCTCTGGTATTTCCGTTACAAGATGTCAGAACAGATTCTGCTAGGGATCTTCTGTTAGGGCAGTGACGTATCGTATTAAACGCGCCGCTCTTCTCTACAATGACGACTTAGCACTAACGCTCTATAAGAGGCCGTCCAGGGATTTCATTTGTAACAGCTGTTCTATAAACGAACTGTGACTGGTGTCCAGAAAAGAGCATTCCCTACGGTCAATTTGTATGAAGCGAAGTTTCTTTGGTATAAGTTCTATCGAGATTAGCTATATCAGTTAAATTAAATTGTACACTTCAGTTGGAAGCGAGCTTTTTGAAATGCTTCTCAGTAATTTCTTTGTTTCATTTTTGGACGTCTGATGATTATGTTTAATTGTGTGTAATAATATAGTATGTTAATATAGTTTATGGTATAAACTGGATCAGAATCATAAATTTTAACCCTCCAGTGTGGCTGAGTGCGCTAAGGCGCTGCACACTGTATCGGGGAGGTACAACGGACCGGGCACGAGCCCATGCGCATGCGTACCGGCCGTCCCGATTGCTGGCACGGCCTCCAATCTCCACCTCATAAACTGTACACTTCAAAAACAGAAAATACACTTACCACATGTTAACATAGTTACACGTTTCATAGACAGATGGCAGCATTTCACTGCCCCCATTAGTACCTGGCAATAGGTATAAAATACTTACGATCAGCAAGGACATGCTGCCATAAAACCATAGCTCCAAATTTGGCCATGCCAACGGTAAGTAAAACTCACTGAAGGCAGACAATCACAAAATGTTGGGAAAAGGTGGAGTAGAAGAAGAATCATAAAAAATTTGTAATATTTTAAATTTTCATTTTAATTCCTACAAACGCCTTTCTACTAAATAGAGTTAAATCACTTGGAGAATGATTTATATAAATACTAACTATTTTTCCATAATTGTTTATACTGAAGGATAACACATTTACTTTCTACTATTTACAGTCAATACTGATTACATTTGTCTCCACTGGATTCACATCTGCTTTATCTCACCTTTTTCCTAATTTTTTTCCATTTTGTCGTCACTACCACGCTCGGCAACTTTGTTTCACTTAATCGGTGGCTCCAATGTTGCTATGATACCGTATTTAAAAGTGGACTACCAAATAGACAATTGCGAATAGATTACTACTGAAGAATCAAAGATGATATGGCAACAGAAGTGATCAAACAAACAGTACGATAAAGAAACAAGGAAAGTGACACATAAAGATGAAATGGGTGTCCGTAATAATATTCAGTAAGCAGTCAACAACGGGACATGGAAACTTTAGTTCTAAACAAGCGCAGTTTAGAATCACAAACAGCGTGTATTGAAACATCTGCAGATACACCCCAGCAAGTGAAACAAGAAATCTTATCAACATACCAACAAGACCTATCAATTGGCCAACACGAACTGAAGTGGTATGGTGCCACATCATCAAACGTGTAAAGAGACCGGGAAAAAGAGAGCTAGAGAAGAAAAGATGACGGACTTCACAAAATGCAGAAAGAAGATAGCAAGAAAACAAAACACGATACAAGAGGGGAAACAAGGAAAACTATAAGAGTTTTTGCTATGACACTACGGCTCGTCAACTTCTAAGTCATTAAAGATAGGAAAGGACTGGGGGAAAGGAACGGGAGGAATGTAATCAGGCAATGGAAATTTTGAAGGATCCAGGTCGACATTATCCTGGAGTAATTTCCAGAAACCATGGAAAATCAAAATCTGGATTGCAGAACTGGGTTTTGAACCTGCGGTTTCCTTAATGCGAGACCATGCAGAGTAAAACGTGAAGGTCCTTCAACGATGGATCATAGAGGTCCGACACCTGTACCATAATCAGTCATACCAGAGTGACAAGAGAACAGTATCACGAAGCTTCTTACCAAGAAAACAAAAGGAAGGAACAATATTTCAAGAGGGAGAAGATAAATGCCGTTTCGTATGAGCATAGTGCTTGGAAAACGGGAGTGGAGAATGGTGTCAGTTCCCCACAAATAGTTAGGGACGGTGCATCAAGTCGATGAGACGCAATGGAACTGCAGGTCAGCATTTAGCACAGTGATAGAACCGACGGTTGACTTCAAAGACGTTGCTTGGTATTTAATCTCCGAAAAGTTCAAGCAATTTACGTCATCAACGGTTGAAGTTGTATTTGTAGATATTAATAAAAAAAATTGTATCGCTATTCATGTGTAACTGAACGATTGAAGATTAATTTTTAGGAGTGTTTATTGGTTGGCAGACGTAAAAGTCATTAGACCAGAATTGGGATTGTGGCAAATAATTTGGCAATGGGTGGAATTCACATGGAATACTTTCTAGACAATATAAATTATGGAATTCAGAATGCACGGACCGGCAATATAACACACGTCCTCCCGAATAACAGACACGAACATTAACCACCCTCTCATTTATGTTAATAAAGTGGTGATGCAATAGTTTCGAAGATATCGTCATGTTCTGTTCCAAGCAGCGTACAGAGCCCCGGTAAGGTAGCTATTGACTGCATGCACCTTTCACCAGGCTTGCCAACAGGAGCTGGTCTCTCTTTACCAGTCTGTTGGCTGGGTCTTTAAACACAAATCCTGCTTTTTCATACATTAAATACTTTCTGCATTCCTCTCTGAATGACTACAGAAGTCCCAAAATCGGTCAAAAACAGAACGCTATGTCTTTGGCCTAGATTCCCAGCGCAGGACCTACATCAGTCGTTGAGACGAGAAACCCCAACCAATACTCCTGCGAAATAGGGAAATTTCCGTAAAGAGTTGACCCCTAACCTATTTACAGAAATTTGCTTTCCCGAGAAGTGCCACAGCAGACTCCCTCGATTGCTGATTTGAATATCTATACCATCACCATTTCCTTATACATTGTTAGTCATGGTGGCATGTTATGGTATGCGGAGGTATACTGGACCTTTATAATCTGATTTTCTCCATTGTGTTCACAACTTCTTTATATACTGTTGAACAACTCAACGATAGGTGATTTTTCTAATGGGTTTTTAACGTGTATGAGCTGCAGTTCTCGTTCCCACTCTAATTAAATGCTGCTCACTACGGAATAGATAGTCCATTCTGCAGAGCAGTAAGCAACACTTGGTCCCGCCGTAATTTTCCACGCTTTAACTCTGATGTGTCCAATTTTATGTCGATTCTGAACAATTGAGTGATCATCCTCGTTAATCTTTTGTAATTGTATATATTTAAAACTGACATGATCCTCGAAATTTAGAAGTTCTGTGCATTTACAGTTTCATCTGTATTCTACGTAGTGTGGGAAAAGGAAAGAAAATAATGAAAGCAAAACATATTTCTGGTTGTTATAACGACTAATGTTTTTATTCCTGACTACGGCAATACAAGGAGGATGCGTTGTATCGAGCGTGGTGAGTGAGCGTGGGTGGCCTCGCATTCGGGAGGACTAGGGTTCGAATCAACCTCCAGCCATCCAGATTTGGGTTTTCCTAAACCACTCCAATGGAATGCCGGGATGGTTCCCTCAGATGGAATAGGCAAATTCCTTCCCTTTTCTTGCCCCCAGTCTTTTCCCGCCTCCAATAATCTCGACGTCGGCGAGGCGTAAAGCTAAAAACATAAGCAAACAAAAGTCTTCTTCATCTACGCCACGTTATATTTTGTTGACACCATCAGGTTAGCACCAGATTTCTAAATTATGATTAACTTTTGCATTCACTGTTTGTAGAGGTGCATATTCATCCGTGTTAAATGTTTTACCTCTGAGGATAGCTTTTATAGTCTGCCAGACATAATAACCAGTCTACCAGATCACAACTCTTTTCATTATTGCAGTTGAAAACCCTTTCTTATTACAGCCTCCTGATTCTTTCACCTCCGCCTCTCACAACAGACGTCTAACCGCGCTAGCAATCTTATTACCTCTCTCTCCCACCACTATATAACTTCTTCCTTAAACGTCTGAAATTTGCCATGAATTTTGCTACGACCATCTGCTCAACCACCGTCTCCTTAGAAATGAGGAATATTTCGCTAGAGCAGCCCGCTAACTCATCGCATGGGCTACACAATATTGCGCCGAAATCTCTCGCGGTCGCGAAGTTTACTGACCGCCAAGTGGCTTTTGGGTCATCGGCACAAAGCCCGTGGTGGTTATCTCTCAGGAAGGAGATTCTCTACCTGTCTGCGACTGACAACCGTTTGTCAAACTGAGTGAGCAACTATGAATCAAAACTGTTAGTAATATAAGAACCTTCATCCAAAGCAGGTCACACGCTGTTACCAGGAAAAGACGATCAGCTTCGACCCTTTCCGTCTCTCCTCGGCAGACATCAACTGTTCCCTGCTTGGAGCTATTCCCATTAGAGAATAATAGCATAACAGCAAGGCTGTGTGCGTGCTCAGGTGCTCGCTCATCAATGCTTGCACAAGTCATATTGTGAAACAAGCACAGTAAATAAGAAATCCTTAAATCTGTAAACATGAACCAAGTTTGGAGGCAAGTAACAGAAAAATCTTTCGTGGTTGCTGCATGTTAAAGGCATGCCGGCAGCAGTTCTAAACACTTAAACGGGATAGCAGATAAATTGGTCTGTGAAAGACAATCTTGTTGTCACAGTTTTGGTAGTATTGCCTAATGTGTATAGATGTCGTCATCTTCCTCTACGTGCTTACTTTTATCCGGCGTTGACAACTACTTCAGAAAATGTGTCCCCGTCTTCTGCCAGTCGAAACAATATTCCGTATACCACATGCCATTCCATTACACCTACTTCCACCGAACATCTATTTGTACGAAAAAATGTAAGTAACTGAATGTGGTAATATAGAAGGATACTGAAAATTAAATTGACCTATTTAGTATGAAATGACCATGTTTTCATAGTAATGGCCTTGAAAATAATTTTGTGGAATAGTCTGACTGAGATAATCATGAATCACATTTTAAGACAGATGAGATTTGTTAATTTGCTAGTGGACGGAATATTGTAATTAAAGTACTGTAGAGGAAAGTTTAGATACATGAAGCAGATAAATAAGGATGTAGCTTGGACTGGGTACGATGAGATGAAGAGTTTAGTTCAGGATAGGAGGCAATGGATGACTGCTTAAAACCGGTGTAGATACTGTTGTCAGAAGAAAATATTTCTCCTTTTATTACACGACCCACATATGCTAATTTTCAAACTCTTCATGTTAGCAACATACTGGACTTCGCGTAATGGACTATTAGAAAATAGATGGTAACACCACTCGATGTCAGGAAAAATACTTGATGCAAAGTGAAGACGACAAAACAGTTACGGAGGAAGGTAGTGACAACAACGCTCATCATTCTAGCTTGTCAAAAATGATAGAAGAAATCACATCATCACTGCATACAAAATGGTGCAGTATCATCATAAAACCTCTTACAATTCACCATCATGTATTGGAAGGAGCAACGGAGTTAAATACGAACAAATCTTCTCTAATATTATAGCAGTGACTCTCAAACTTTTAGCTCCATCTACCCCTATCAAAAATCTCAGACAATGGGGAACCGCCTTAACAAAACACTGCTACTTTTACAGTAGTGCATCCGCATTTGGATTACTGTTGTGGAGTTCGGGATCTGAATCGCAAGGGATTGATTGACACATTAGAGAAAGTACAGAGGACAGCCACTTGATTCGTGACTGCTAGTTACAGTCCTTACGAAAGTGTCACAGAACTGATACACAGATTGGGATGGAATTGTTTGGCAGATAGACGACGTCGTTTTCGTTTGAATTTATTGGAGAATATGAGAAAATCTGTAATTTACGAGTACAACGAAATAGTTCTTCCGCCAACCTATTTAGGAGAGATAAGATTAGAGAAATAAGATGCCGTACAGATGCTTTCATGTATTCCTTCTTTCCTCGTTCTGTTCGGGATTGGAATGCACAGGCTTAGGACTGGTGCTTAGCACCCTCTGTCACCCACAATATTTGTGAATTGCAGAGTATAGATGTTGATGTAGAAATCTTGTCGGGAACCCCCTACGATCAACTGGCGAACCCCTAGGGTTCCGCGTACCCCACTTTGAGAAACACTGCATTATAGTACGTCTGCGAACAGTTTTTGAATTCATCATCATCATCGTTGACCACAGTACGTTCGCAGATGATAGTTATTGCGACCGTGAGGAAAGACAGTTATCGCTAGGGATGAGTACACCACATCTTTTTTGTGGCTGAACAATCAAATGGCGGCCCGACGTGTCTTATCACTTTTGTCACACGCGAAATGGTATTCCGGAAGATGAGTGAACCAACAGCGACACTAGAAACAGTGAAATACTATGGTTCCATACCTAACAGAAGGTGTATGCAGAGCGGAAGAACTGACAAGCTGTTTTAGAATAAATTTAGTGTTTAGCTACTATTATCGTATTAGCTTAAAAACTCTGATATACCGAACGTGGTGGGTGAATGGTTCTGTCCTTGCATTCGGGAGGACGCCGGTTCGAATCCCCGTCCGCGCATCCAAAATTGGGTTTTCCATGGCTTCCCCAGATCACTTCAGTTGAATGCTGGGATGCTTCCTTCAAAAGGCCATGGCCAAATTCCTTCCCGATCCTTGTCCCCAGTCCCATCCGAACTCTACTGAACTCGATGTCAACAAGGCGTAAAGCCATGAGTAAAAAAATAACGAAGGTGAGATGCAAAGTAAGCAGCTTCAAAGAATGGGCCCATGCTGTCAGGAAACCACTGTGCTTAAAACTTCACAGAAATTTTATTACCATCATTCTTACAAAACTAATTAATGTTTCTTTCGGCATTCCTCAAATTCGCTATCGCCCAGAATAAGCACGGTACAGAACTTTTTCTTAGACATGAAAGGTCGACAACTTATGTCTTCTTTCCATAGGCATTGGTTAGAGATTTTGCTAACAGGTTTCCAGGAGCCTTTGTCGTAACATTAAATAATAGAATATTCTGTAATATTCAAATATTGCTGTTACAGTATCTGGTTCTCACTGTGGGATTACCTTCTTGGAACTCCGGTGCTGAATAAATTTCCATAATTTGGGACTTGAACGTCGGATCGGAGAAGTAGTGTTGTACTATCACCGGGCTGTGTACTGAATACCTGAGTCAAATGGAAGAATTCTTCATAGTACATACGTACTGACGTACTGAAAGTGTTAGGACACCGCACGGGTGAGATGTGAAGTATGACTGCCTCGGAAGTATCGTCCGGAAGAGTGAGTCCTGCATGTGGTTTCACCTTCACTAATCTCTCATCTTCATAAACACAACACAATGCATCCTTTTTCTTATCCATTAAAGATTACAGCAGGTTCATGTAATGTTTGGTGGACAGGGTCAATGGCATTGTCCTTTTGTAATATAAGTTCTTGGATTCCCCGTATGTATATAACTAATTAGGTGTTTAGGGTTATGCATATCACTACAGATACCTCCAGAGAGTATCTGCTATCGCTGCACATTTGTTTCGAATCTCATGTACGAAGCGGGATTAACGTTTTTCCGTGAAATTAATCGCAACTTGGCAGCAACTCGATGCACAACAGTGTGTTTGGTTGCCCACCTCTGGGCACTCGAGTTCAAGTTGTTTCGAAATATACAGGAGCGACAGACAGCTCGGGAACTTTCACAACTTGAGCCACTCAAGATCACGCCCATGTTGACCGCCGCCCTAACCACAATTTAGTCCGTCCTTCGACAACCAGCCACTGGTTGCGGCAGCGACGGCCTAAATATAGCCAGCCGGAGGAACATAGCTCATGGCATCACTAGGATCACGGCCACTGCACACTCACAAAGGGAGGCCCCACTTCACATGGTGATGAAGAACAGCTCTACCCTGATTCCCGTAAAAGAGTTAACTCAACCCTCAACCCTCAACAAATTCAAGGTCAATACGGTAATGGTATCGGATCTCTACCGAAACAAGACGGGGCACTACATTACTAAGCAAGCTTTATAGGCAAAGTGTGTATTAAACTGATTCTACTAAAAAAATAGTAGAAGTGATACTTCTCTAAAATAAATCGATAACAAATTATTGTTAAAAAGTGTTGGGAATTTTTTTAAAGTATTCAAAGAAACTGTTTTCACGACATATTTTTACCCGAATCATCAAATTCTGCATCGAATGATACATACCGCTCTTTTGTTCGAAAAAAATCTACTGAAATATCACATTAGTTAAACTCAATTATTTGGTTATTTTTTGAACAGCTACAGTTTTTTTACAATTTAGGATGCTGTTTATTGCTTAAATTTTGAAATAGTTTCAGAAATGAAGCGAGATGGGAACGTTATTTTTATGTTTTTTTCAACAAAGTTTCCACAAATCATAAAATAAAGAAGAAATTACAATCTTTAGGATTAGCGGGTAGCCAACTATCACCAGAAATTTTTTCTCCAGTCTCCACTAAAACATCTTTAGTTATTTTCACTCCCCAAAATTTCTCTAACTTTATTTGCAATATTCCTAACATTAGCAAGAACTAAAGTTTTGGACAGTTAGAAAATTTTAAGCTTTACAGACATTCGGACAAATGAAGCGAATTCCTACCGATGCTGACCCTTTCCACACTTATTTCGACGATTCTAATAGTAAAATAAGTATGTCAGCTTCTCAGGGTTAGCAGCTCTACTTTTCCAACGGAGCCGTCAGCACGTCAGCTTCGGTTCATCAGTTGTAAGTTGTATTAGTGGAAAATGTGTTCACGATAAATATGACTCACATGAGAAAGTATTTATTTAAACCTTCTCTTGACGTGAAGCGTCACGCGTATGTAAAATTTCTTTGACTTCGCAGGAAATATTTATTTGTTGGCGTCATAAGTGCATCACTTGTTTTCTAGTAATCCATCGATCACCCTCAGTCTGAAAATTATCTGATGCCAAGACTTTACAACTTGATTTTTTCTTAAAATACTCAGAATTGAAACTTTTAATGGTTTTGGTTTCGATAGGTGTTCCATCCTCCCCTTGTTAATTCAAATGTTATTTTTAGTGAAAATTTTACCATTTTCCTGTAAGAACTAACAATATGAGGTCTCAAACTTAAGAAACAAAAACTTGTAATGTCCAGCCTATGCTGCCATTTATTACTCGTTACTTTTTAATGTATTTAAACAGTATTCAGGGCACGCCCAGCTGTTTTGTAAGGTAGTAGAAGGTTTGTTTAACACAGGTAGAGACGGCGCTTCCGCAAGGGAGCAAGTGGAGACAGGGAGCATCTAGGACACTTCTGGGTGGGATCCCGAAAAGTTCGCTCGTGTATACATGTGGCTTCCAAAAACGTGGAGGCCGCGTACTGTCACGGCATCTTTTTGTCGTGGTTGTTTCTTCGTGTGTTGAATGTTGTAATAAGCGTCTTTTTCGAGAAGGAAGCAGAAGGTCAAGAGGATACCCTTCCAACTTGTAGTCTCCAGCCACCGTCGCAACGGAACTCATAATTGACATTTTAATTTGAACCAATTTTTTCAATTTTTTCTTGACCCTGTTGAATAATGTCGAGCTGATAGACAATAGAAAAGAATTAGTCTCTTTCTGATGCTAGCCTGGAACAATTTAAGCATTGGTAGGTTTTCTTTTATTGGCTAAGTTCATTTTTCTGTAATGTTAAATAAGGTTTTCCATGATTAAATTGTTGTGCCACTGAAACATGCAGTTTTTCTCAGTGATATATTTTTATAAATAGATTTTTTTTTAAATTTTGTATTCGAGTTGCTTTTTTGTAATTACATTGCGTAAACTAAATTTACACCTTCCCATGCGATCTAAAAATATTCATATTTCATTTGGGCAACCAAACCTTGCATCTCATGAAAAGATGAACCTGAAAGTCAGTGGTAATTTGGACGAGTATAATTCGCAAGACATTTCAAACTGTTTCATCAACTGAACATCAAAAATTATACAAACACTTGTTCTAAGCTTGTTATAAATTTTTTATCAGGCATTGACATCCAAGATAAATAAAAACTGATTAGTATCGTTCAAAACTTACCAGAATAACACCTCCGCATGTTAAGCTATTTTAGGGTTCCGCATCCATTATGGTGAAACAGAACCCTTACAATGCCGCCAGTGTCTCTTCATCGTGTCAATTACAACTGAATTTCACATTAAAATGTATTTCACTTGCAGGAAAACATCATCTCTTTCGATCCGGAATCGGGACTCTTCTAACCACGCAACCCTTTTCCAGGACATATATGGTAACTTCACGATCACAAGAGGAGAGCTACAGCTAATGGCTTTTGGTTGGAAGAGGCATTCGCACCGGTTTTCTGCTGCCAGATTTCGTTTTACTGTCCGCACGTCCCACATCATTGAGTATTACTGTTCTTTGACTCATCGGCGCATCGACGCAGACGTCGCTGGTCTCTGTCATTCAGGAGACGTGGTCGGCCACTGCGTTGTCTCCGGCGCGGCGGGAGGTAATGCCCGAAATTATGCGTTTACGATACAGCCCTGATACTGTGGATCGAGCAATGCTGAATTCACGGACAATTTGTGAAATGAAATGTCCCATGCGTTTAGCGCCAACAACCATTTCGCGTTCGAATTCTGTTAATTCATGCGGTGAAGTCATAATCTCATCAGAAAACCTTTCACTCTACTCACACGAGAGTAGAAATGAAAACTCAAGCGCTGCACGGCATATTTATACTTTTCTTCCTTGGAGCTAAATAATTCTGTGTGGTCGTAGTGACTTTGTGACAAGGTTTCTATTCTCTGCGCATTCCGCCCCTGTTGTAGCCGCCTGTCGGGCAGAAGGAACCTTCAGTTTAACGTGGAATACGAACCACGGAAGCGTTCTGACTTACTTCACACTACACAGTAAGCTGTGACAGAGATGAAGGTCGGGTTAAGGGCTTATACAGGGACTCAAACCGGGGGAATTTTAACCCCCAGTCAAACGCCTGAAGCACTAAGCCAGCAGACCACCCTCCTAACCCAAGACTTTTGACACTTCATTATGCTTACTTGACATCAGCGGTGTAGTTGCTCAGTGGTAAATGCGTCCACCAGGAAACTGCTGAGTCCTCTGTTCAAATAACCACCCAACCGTGAACTTTTTTGTGCTTTGCTTTGTTCATGTGATGTATGCTACGAATCCCCGTCCCCCCCTACCCCCTTCACCCCCTCCCCCCCTCCCCCCCTCCCCCCACCACAGACGCACACTGCGTTACAACTTGAAACTTGTTCGTAAGGCCACATGAATTTTCTCTACTGATTTTATGGTTGGTACACCACGAGAACACATACTAAACGTTTGTAAAATTTTATGAGCCAAGAGAACCAAACCAATACCTGCAGCATGCATGCCCGACAGGTACATTAGCATCTTAATATTTGTGTTGAGCAGTTCAAGCATTTTGCGGTTCCGTGTATACATGTTTTATTCCCTCCCTGCTTTAATTCGGTAATTTAATTCTTACCCCTTTGCTTCCAAATTCTATTTTTTTGTTAATTTTCTTTAGTAAATACAATATGTTAAAAATGGAAAAACGACAAAAGGCTTTAAGAAGTATTGTATAGTTAAAAGTAAAATAAACCTTGAATTTGCTACTTTTGAAGAACTTTAAGAATCAGTTTTTGATGAATAAACAAACAAAAAACAAAAAGAAACATAAAAAAAGAAAAAATCTTATTCCCAGTTACAGCAGAGACGATTTAGCACGAGGTCGCTCCGACATTTCCGCTTAGTTTCTAGAAACATCTGCGCTCATCAGAGAAAGTCATAAGACTATTGACAGACGGCGCAACAACACAGCACCCACCAGCCTTATAAAACACTGCACCGGCAACAACCTCCAGATTCCATAGATTAACTAAACGAACAATAGGAATGAACCAAGTGACAGAGGACTGTATATAATAATGACAGAAGAAAAATACATGAACTATGGACCCATACATTCGGTGACGATAGCAAAACTCCTGAGGGAGCAATGTATCATGACTTCTAACACCCTAGTAAACATTTCGAGCTCCGGCCATAATATAATTAAAATAGAAATCAGCAATTAAGACTCGACAAATAATCTAGTAACATGTAAGGTATTTGTTAGAAATCACATGGAGGCCTATATCCCAAAGTCTATGATACAGAAACAGGAGGTGGTTGAAAATGTACACATTGCTCTTATTGATACAGAAATCCTTTCAGTAATCTAGTGTGACTTCCAGGTATTAAATATTAGTCAGTTTGCCAAAAAAAAAAATGTTAAACTAGGGTAGTAGTTATTCCACTATCGGTACATCGGTATGCGTCCTATAATATTTAGTTCATAACGACTCCTTCAATTCGTCTACATCCAAGGTGTAAGATGCAGGGCTATAATCCTACATCCCGACCGTCATTCAATGCTACAAATGTTTGCGCTTTGGTTATGGTAGTAACGACTGCCGCAGTCAAGCAACATGCAGTGGATCACAATGTCAACTAATACGCCAAGACAGTTCCACCACTTTGCGTCAACTGCTCAAACCAATTAGCAATTAACCGTTCATGCCCTAATTAACAGAAAACGAAAGCAATCAAACAATACATGATGTGCAATAACGCCAGCTACATCGAAGTAGTAGCTATAAATAAATTTTACGCTCATCAACAGCCCTCAGTTTAACAGCCCCACCAAATTCGCGCCTTTGACAACCACGCCTCACTCTGAAACCACCCAGACTCCTCGTGCTGCTATCAGGTAACACAATCTATCCCACAATGTCCCGCGCACCCGTCACGATACTACCGGTCAAAACAACCTTTGTAGTACGCTAGCACATTAAACTTAAGGTCAACGGGCAATGAAGTTAGAATTCCCCCAAACATAATATGGAGAAGCAATGGACCAAGCCTCCCATAACCCATAATCCATACGCACCTTTCCCACATAGGTTGACAGAAACATTTCAAAACTAACTCCAGCCAGGCAAGCACCAGCCCCCAACGACTGAAACAAACCTCAATGGTAGAAAAACTAAAGACTTTAATAATACTCATTATTGAGCTGATCAGAACAAATGGCACTGTAGACCCAAAACAAGTAAGGTATTGACTTCAGCATATTATTAGATCATCCGATCCACGAAGGCCTACAGGTCTCACAAGTTTCCCCCACACACTACACAACTTAGCCTTCTTAAGTAACGGAGGATCAGTGTATTCTAATAGGAATAGTTTGAATATCGAACTTCGTAATAGCAAAATCGATATTGCATTACTATATGTTAAATGGTTACGACCTCAGAAAGACATCGACTTCAAATTGTACCAAACAGTTGGTAACATCCGCCCGGATGGAAAAAGAGGAATTGCAATTCTGATACGACACCACAGCCCCCACCAACCTGAAAAGTTAAACTCCACTAACCTCCTTCTCCAAGTAATATCTGTCTGCTCAATCGTATCACTGTACTGCCCCCCATGAACTAGAATTAGCTGAACCGACTGGGATAACATCTTAAAACAATTACGCCCCCGTATCTAATAGCAGGTGACTTTAATTCTCATAGCAAAAGCTGGTGCTGTCAGCATGAGGGTTGATATGAATTAGCCTTAATCTAAATGACAGAAGTCCAAAAATTAGTTATAATGAACAACAGACTCCCTACGATAATCCCAAGAGTATGGGTAAACCCCTCAGCCATAGACCGAACATCCCTAGTTGCGTGCCCAACTCTAATAGACACAGTAGGATCTGATGACACTATAGGCTGTAACACCAACTTGTAGTTAAAGGGGCATCCAACAAAATATTGAAACATCGAAAAAGCGGACTGGGCACTATACAAATGATACGCAGAAGAAGAAGTTAGAAGTATCTACACTAAAAACTGTTACACGGGGACCTACAAACAACTGAGAAATGTAATCACAACAGCAGCTGACAAATCAATTCCGCTCAAAGGACAACGAAGATACTCCAAAAATCCTCCAACAATATGGTGGAATAGAGTGCTCTAAACCAGTGAACAAAAGAGGATTATCGCATAGAAACTACCGAAAGTATTGACTTTGGAATATTATTCAACCTACAAACAAACTTGTGCTAGGACCAAACAAACACCGAAACGTTTTAGTTGGATAAAATATTGTGAAAACTTGGAGAGAGATACAAACACAAGCTCCATTGGGTCCCAAATAAGATGCTTGAAGAGCAGGTAAGCTTGCGCCGCAAGTATGAAACTTAGATATCTCATGTGTAGAGATAGTGTCAACCATAAAAATTTCCAATATTCTCTGATCCCAGAACAACAAACCCTACATGCTCTTAAATCAAGTTGACAAAAGGTTATTTCTAGCTAATTTGTGAAGAGAGTAACTTCAGTGTACTTGTTACTCACTCATCCTTTCTCGGAGATATTACTTTATGCTTGATTATATTCATAAGGTATTTGTCTCTCACTATGATTGTTTTCATTTTCATTTAGTTTTTGACTAAGGAAAATATACGAACCATAATCTGTATCATTTAATGGCTACAGTCATGCATATGAATAGTAGGATCAAGTAGCATTTTCAATTGAACTGTCCCCCCAGTGGCACCCAGTGATAATAAATCCCACCTTCGAAGAAATTTCAAGTGTAATAATAGTAATAAAATTGTAATCCAAGTCTTCCAAACATTATTTCTCAAACTCATTGCTTATTTTGTTTACCGAAGAACTAAGTTCTTTGGTAAAAGAATAATGTGAACATGCTAAAGAAAAAGTTGTCAACTTATCCAATGTGAAGCAATTTTCGTTGAAACTTCTACCTTAATTTTTCACATTTTCAGTCAGATGATTAGAAAATTAGATGGAGTAGACTCGTTAATATGGCAGCTCATGTCCCATGTAATACACCAGGTAATAAAAATGTCTGAAAACAACTTCGACTGCATCTTCGATACCCCTTCACGGGTACCACAACCGATGCGGCATGTGATCTATTTTTTGGTGATGGGAAGTACACCAAAAATAAAGGTTTGAATATTTTTCTACAGATACGTTTTGCCGTCAGTTACACACATTTTCCTGTGATAAGGGGTGATGGAATTGACGAAATTTGAAGGCTATTTTTGCTACTTTTGTTATGGAACCCAAAACATGATGCAGAGTGTGTAGAGGCACGGAATTTAATTTTAATGCTGATTCCTCTTAAGGGATCATGTGATGCAGGCATATGACAGGAGGGTTAATTATGTACTCGAGCGTTTCTAGTGAATGTATTATCCATTTCAGTAGATGTTAGATTCTTTTATCTCTTCTTCTTCCAATATCACAAAAGAGCGCAAAATTGGAAATTTTTACGAAAACATGGGCTCACTCGCGGTCATATAGATCTTTCTGACATTTCTGCATTTTTACTTAACTTTTAGAAAACTTCTTGAAATTTTTTTATTTTCAATAATAGACGCATAAATCTTCACAACAAACATTTGAATGTCATTTATTATGCACTAAGTGGCTGCATTAGCAAGTAGGAAGTTCTCCTAAGATTTCGGCCCCGACAAAATTAACTTAAAATAGCCAGCGCAAGAGGCGTCACAGTCATGACGTAGCCGAGTATTTGATCTGTATACAGAGAATCTCTCGATAGTTCTAATCGTCTCAGGTGGAACACAGCGTTAGTCGTCGTGCGTTGCGTAGTGCAGTCACCTCGATCACACACTAGCCTCTATTCGATCCGGGTGGACACCCCACAAGATTTATTTAATCCTTTGGATATCGAATGGTGTATTTGGATCATGGACTATATGATGGATTCGTAGGTGCGGTCACAAATGCTAGCCTCTGTCTTTCACGTCATGAGGTTTACTAGTGAAGTTATTGGCGGAGACGAACGAATACAAGAGACTGTCTTCAAATTGGTTGAGCAGTTCACCTCTGCCGTTGATTCGTTACGTAGCCCGATAATCTTTGAGTGTAAATAGAACCTATACATAGATTGTGCAGTATGAATAGTTTTGGCTTCTTTACACAAAAACTTTCTTATGCAGAGTTAATTATTACTATTTTGTCGTTGCATGCCATTTTTCGAGCGGTTATTAAGTTAATAAATGATTGGTAAAAAACTCCAATGGTAGTATTTTTTTATTTTCTTAATGCCGTGCGAATTTCATACCACGTCGAGTCATCATTATCAGGTAGAAATCTGCTTTGAAATTCAAACTTAATTTACAAATTATTAAATAATGTTCTTTGTAATCTCTTATATAGTCAGGCCTTGTTTATCCACAGAAATTTGTCTTTACAAAAAATCCATTCAGATTCATCATAAATTCTTCAAATTTTGCAGATTGAGCACAAGAGTTGAACCACAGGTCGAGTTCCTAGGACCTCGCACTCTCTTACTACATACTGCGGAGGCTCTGTCAGCGCAAAATCTCTCTTTATAACTTCTTATTTCAATCAAACCTGACCACAGGGCGTCGCTCTTCAAAATTTGAAGATTTTATATTTCAGCCAGATCGTGTGAACAATACTCTCTGGCCGTGTGAAATCTCAGTCTTGTTAGTCGCTTCAGAAATAAAAGATTTTCCGCAAATTTTGCAGAGCGAAACCTTAGTGTGAAACAATGGTCATGTTTGTATTTCGACCAGAAATGACCAGAATACCCTAAAATTTGAAATATTTTAGAACCGTAACCATATCCGAAATAAAATCAAGTCTTACACAACCAACAAGTGTTAAAATATTAACACCCCTCAAACACCTTTATTTAATACCCATCGTTTACCACCCCACCGAAGACTAGCAATGGACTTAGAAGAGTTGAAGGACTGCTAAAGGATGCAATGGAAACAGAGTATGAAAACGTCCTGAGCCGTGGTGTGAAGCGATACACTGGTTACGCGAGGTGAGAGTCGGGCGCCCAGGTAGGTGGTACCCCACGTGGACACAGGTGTGGCCGCCCTTGGCCGCTATTCAGAGCTATAAAGAGGGGACCACATCGAGGCACAGGCACATTCGATCCGCCCAGCAGACCGACAGCACCACCAACATGTTCAAGCTGGTAAGTACAGGGAAACGAAACGCGACCAACCTTTACATTTGATTCGCATTTATTATTCCAATAACAATTTCGGAACGATTTCGGGTAAAAAATTGATATCAGGTAGGTCACTGTGGTAATACTATTCAAACCCGTGGAGGCTCATTGGGTATACACTATACTCTATATCCATATCATATGATATAACTCACCTTATAGCACACTGGATGTACCGAAGAGGTCGTTTTAGGAGTTTTCTTTCTTTCTTTCTTTTTTTACTAATGGCTTTGCACCTTGTTGAAGTCTGTGAAGTCAAAGCCACTAGAGAATGGAAAGGACTGGATGCCAGGAATGAGGAGGGGTTCGACCATGGCGTTTTTGAAGGGACTATCCCAGTATTCACCTAAAGTGATTTCGGGGACTCATGGAAAACTAAATCTAGATGCTCGGACGGGAATTCGAATTGGCGTCCTTTCCAATGCGAGACCAAAGAATTACCACTCACGCACCAAGCTCGGTAGTGACATTTCCGATAGTGATATTTGCTTTTGTCATCGCCGACAGTGCATTTATTAGAAAGGTACTACCCCATCGGTCATAGATACCAATGCCAGTAACAAATTACTATATGTGGAGTTTAACAACCATGACAACTATCCTCAGTATACTTGGCATCCACAGCTATGGCCTAGTGGTTTAGCCGACATATTTTCGGGGCGGATGAGTTACGTGATACTTTTATATATAAAGTCCTAGGCGTGCGTAAACTGCATTATACAGACAATAAACTTTTTTATGCATTTATCTGTTACGCTCACCTTTAAGAAAATTGCCATTTAAGTTTTTAATAGTTGAACATTTTATAGCAAAATCTATATCAAGGAAATTTTACTGTCTACCTAGAAACAGAAAGTTCTGATGAGTGTTTAGACTAAATCAGAATATACCAACAGCTATAAGAATGATTTTTCTATTAATGGTGACGTAACTACTATTCTTACGAAATATTAAATGAAATGGTTTTTGAATTAAGACACAAACGTTACATGTTAATTCTATGGAAAACAGTTCCTGCTACGGTATAGTAGCTTTTGGGTTGATATGCAAATACGTCTTAAGTTATGCAATGTTTCATTGAAATGGTTCTTGGACTACATGGCTACATTGAAATAGATCAATCACGAAAACAACAAATCACTATAATTAATAGCGAAGCGATCAATGGATTTAGAATTACATTTGTAACGAACTATACATTAATGGAAGTTATTGCCTTTCCTTATACTTTATCTGTTGTTACACCTCTCCGTTGTGAAAACGTATTGCTCAATAACGTTATATATGGAGATCGCTTTTCTAAAATTCTGCAACATGGAATGTGTTTTGAATTCGTTGTCAGTCAATGTCTACTTATTTGAGTACCGACCTGCCCAGTTATTCCCAGAGACGTTAATCGGAACAGCTTGCTTAGCATAGACCATAGTGATTATCATCTTTCCTACAAAAATCATTTAAAGCTATATCGTTAATCCATTTATTCAAAATCTGTCGGAAAGATTGAAAGCCTTGAAGAACAGGTACACATTGTCGTCGAAGTTGCTCCTATGTAGGTATGTGGATTTGTAGAATTTGATTTATAAATTGGAATTTCAAGTACATCTTTCTCTATGGTTATATAAAGAGAAAAAGGGATTCACGACTTTTACAGTGGATCTCTACATCTTTCAAGCTGTTAGCCTTCAGAAGGTTCGAGGAGCAATATGTATTTCGAAATTTATTAGTCCAGCCAGCCAGCCAGGTTTTGGTTTTCTGTGGTTTCAATCATTAGCCGGTAATACCGCGATCGTTCCATCTTAAAGACCGTGACTTAATTCCCTCATGATCCTTCCCAAGTCTTCCCCAGATTATAATGACGTCGAATTCAACGAGCCGTAGAGGTTCCCAACCTGTGGGGCGCCCCCCCCCCCCCCGTGAGCAGCGAAGACTTGATAGGGGGTACGTGGGGTGCAAGGTAGCCCTCGCCACCATTAGCTCTACAGCGTCGCTAATACTATATCTCCTTCACCGCCTACATTCTAACATCACAAATACAGCGAGTTTTCTCTGAGATGTCATTGTTAGTACTGAATAGCAGACATTTAGCTTTTTAATAATAAAATTGTGGTGGGGGAGAAGAGGCGTGGGAACTTTCTTTTGACGGAAAGGGGAGTGTGGGAACAATTCTTTTGACGCAAGGGGGGCACGGTAAGAAAAACCTCCGGAATCCTCTCTCTAGTCCAAACAAAAGTAAGTAAAGTATTTGAGAATTATAATTTTTGTCCTCAGATTGTCCTGTCCGCCGTGATCGCCGCCGCCTCGGCTGGCTACCTGGGAGGCTACGGCGCCCCCGCCATCGCGGCTGCCCCCGTGGCCTACGCTGCCCCCGCCATTGCCCACGCCCCCGTGGCCTACGCCGCCCCCGCCGCCTCCTCGGTGGCTAACACCTACAGGATCTCTCAGACCGCTCGCCTGGCCTACGCCGCCCCCGCTGTAGCCCACGCCCCCGTGGCCTACGCCGCCCCTGCAGCCTACGCCGCCCCTGCAGCCTACGCCGCCCCTGCCCTCGGCTACGCTCGCTACGCCGCCGCCGCCCCCGTAGCCGTCGCTCACGCTGCCCCCGCTGCCGCCTCCGTGGCTAACACCTACAGGATCTCCCAGACCGCCCGTCTGGCCTACGCCGCCCCCGCCATCGCTCACGCCCCCGTCGCTGCCTACGCCGCCCCCGCGGCCTACGCCGCCCCCGCTCTTGGCTACGGCTACGGCGGTCTTGCGTACGGTGCTGCCAAGGTCTACGGTTAAACCAAACGTTAATGTATTGTACATATAATGTAAATAAATTATTAATATAAAAGCCTAAATGCTAATTTTCTTCATAAATGCAAACCCAACTCCTTGAATATTCCCCCATGTTAACTCCTACTCATGTCTCGACCTACCTTCTTATTTGGGAAATCGATATTTCTAACAGGTTTCCTCAATTTTTTTCTGAATAATCGTTTTTCGTTATGCTACTGTCCTATCTCTGCCATGTTTTCTTCAACACATTTAATGGAATGTCTAATTATTTCTCCTCTTGTAGATGACCGATATTAATTTATTGATTGATGGTATCTATGGTCGTATGATTCGAACAGTGCAAACCGTCCGATTCCACCCTGCCGACTTACAGATTTCCCAATAATTCTACAATCTACGACAACGTAACTACGGACATAGTTTCAGATTAAATATGGGTAATATTGTTTATTCCATCAAACGCATGTAATTTTTAAAAACAACGAAAAACGTATTTAAAATACACAGACGGAAAAAAAAATCCCAACACCAAGAAAGACTTGTGTTAGATAAACGAAATTTGGTAGGCGTGTTTATACATCTGAAAGATGACATCGATTCAAATTTCGCGCTTCGCGCATAAGTGTGGCGCTAGTAGCGCTACTCAGAGCTTGCAAATCAGGTTTGCTTTAAATACGCGCTGTAAAGTTTGTGAACGTTATTTACCGCTGAGATTTGACATAGTGAGTTGATGTTAGCCAAGAATGCCTTTAAGAAGACGAAGAAGCCATTATCAACAGCTCACCGAGTTTGAACGAGGTCGTGTAATAGGGCTACGAGAAGGTGGATTTTCTTTTCGCGATATTGCAGAAAGACTTGGCCGGAATGTATCCACTGTGCATGATTGTTGGGTGCAGTGGTCAAGGGATGGTACTGCCTCAAGAAGACCGGGTTCCGGGAGGCCACGTGGCACTACTGAGAGGGAAGACCGCCGTATTCGGCGTACAGCTGTGGCGCATCGTACTGCGTCTGCGGCAGAAATTCGAGCTGCAGTTGGTACCACAGTGACACAACGAACTGTTAGAAATCGGTTACTTCAAGGACAGCTCCGAGCCAGGCGCCCTGTAGCGTGCATTCCACTGACTACAAGCCATCGCCGTTTGCGACTCCAGTGGTGTCAAGCCAGAGCTCATTGGAGGACGGAGTGGAGATCTGTTGTGTTTTCTGATGAAAGCAGGTTCTGCCTTGGTGCCAGTGATGGCCGAGTGTTGGTCAGAAGGAGGCCAGGGGAACGCCTGCAACCAAACTGTCTGCGGCCTAGACACACTGGACCTACACCTGGAGTCATGGTCTGGGGAGCAATTTCCTATGACAGCAGGAGCACTCTTGTGGTTATACCAAACACACTGACTGCAAATTTGTACGTCAGTCTGGTAATTCAACCTGTAGTGCTGCCATTCATGAACAGCATTCAAGGGGGAGTTTTTCAACAGGATAACGCTCGCCCTCATACCGCTGTTGTCTCGCAACGTGCTCTACAGAGTGTCGACATGTTACCTTGGCCTGCGAGATCACCAGATCTGTCTCCAATTGAACACGTATGGGATATCATTGGACGACAACTCCAGCATCATCCACAGCCAGCACTGACCGTCCCAGTATTGACAGCACAAGTACAACAAGCATGGAACTCCATACCACAAAGTGACATTCGAAACCTGTATGACACAATGCATTCACGTTTGCAGGCTTGCATTCAAAATTCTGGAGGTTACACCGGCTATTAATTTAACAGTATTTCACATTTGAAATGCATTTTCTTGAGCTTAAATTAACCTGTGATCTTGAAAATTTAATCAATTAAACATGTTAACTTGACAAATGCATTGTCCAAATTTCATTACTCTACAATAATTTTTTCTTGGTGTTGGGATTTTTTTTTCCGTCTGTGTATATATACAATAATAATGAAACAATACTAAAACAGCTGGTTATTTAATATCTGCCCAGAATTTGGCAATGTTAATAGTAGAGTATTGGTCAATGCAAGATCCAGTATTTTGACTACAGAGAACTACAGTATTTAAGGGAGACTTTGATTTTTGCCGCATTTAAGGCATACACCACCTGTACGATGACTCCTTTCTTCGAAATATTCTCTAATATTCCAGTGCCTCATCCCGATCTGTACCCGCCAGTGAGGTTGTCCATGTTAAGCCAGCGCTACACTGGATCGGAATGGTATCTAGTCCTACCCTTCACGTACCGACAGTATCGATTGAGGTTGATATGCGCTTTCCCGCAATCATCTAGGTGACGATCGCCAATTTCAACCTCATAAACAACGCATTTCATAAACACAACTATATCTATCACACAGAACACAGGTTACGCGTTCTGTAGACAGCTGGAGACACATCCCTTCCGTTCATCCACAAGAAGAAGTTTCCCACATGGAATCTCTGTCCCCGCCAATAAAAGCCATGCTCTCTCATTTGCAGCTAATTACCGAATATCAGGAGAATATAGTTTCTGTGTCATTGTTCGTTTTAATTCTGTGATTCATTAGGGGCAGCTTCGGCTTCCTATGTATGTCGAGATGTCGTGGCAGACACATTCCCTAATTGAAAGGAAGTGTGCATGCGCTGTTGTAGACAAATAGGTAACTCAACCCAATTCTGTTTTTTTGCTAGTTCTAACAATAAAAAACAAAAATGAAAAAGGAAAAGCAGGAGGATGCGGGTTTGAATCACCGTTCATTCATCCAGATTTTCTATTGTTTCCCTAAATAGTGGTAGGCCAGTGAAGGATGATCCCTCCAAAAGCCATGTTAGAATACCTTATCGTTCCTTAAAGACCTCAACGTCAAAGAGGCGTAAAGCCTGAAGAAGAAGAAAAAAATACTTAAACTATCTCTTCTTTATTCATTTTCATCGGTTAATACAGAACATAGAACTAACCCAGTAGGCAGAAAGGGATAACATTTACTGGAGCTTCCTTATTCAATGTCTTACCAACAGAAATTAAATGATAAATGATATATGGTTTTTCTTTCTGTTTAAACTTTTGACAAATTAAGTTATTACATTGTTTACAAAATTTCACTCATATATAGTAACTAACAAGGGATAGCAAAAACTGCTGTGAAAAATTATCATACTAACAGATTTTTAAGTAATTGACTGCTTATGAGTTGTTGGTAATATAATTGATATTGTTAACAGGTGTGTGTACTGTTCCACATAAATAGCAACTAACATGATATAATATGTAGTCGCAAATTACATTGAAACTTATCATGGTAACTGGTTGGTAAGAAAATAACTGGTTATTAGATGCTGGTAACGAGTGTATACACTGTTCCACATAATAAATATTAATTAACTTGGGATTTTATTTGTATATTACAGGAGGTATTGATTATACTAATAGGTTGTAGCTAACTTGTTGTCAATATATAATAATATTATCAATTATATAGTAATATTGACATTACTAATAAGTGTATGTACTGTTCCACATCCCCGAGATTATTCTCACATGGGATCGAAGTGAACATATCTATCTAGCTTGAGCGAATGATTTAAAGTAATTTTTAGTGTTTCTTATCTTTTGAGTGAAAAAGGATCCCTTATGGAATCTTTCCATCAGTCACACCCTCCCAACCACTGAATAATTTAACTTAGAAATTTCTAACTGTTCTTTTATTTACCTCTACTGATCCTAACACAAAAACGAAATAAAATTTCGAACAATCATAAAAGTGAAAAAAATTGAACAGAGTTAACTGCGAGGTGAGGAAAATATTACATTTAGATAATCTTCGTGGGTATGAAATGAAAGATGGCAAACCGAGGACCCTACAAATCTATGGATTTTGTGTGTGTGCGTGTATTCTAAAATTTATGGAAGATTTACAAAAATATACATAAAATATATCTCCCCCCACTATTTCCGAAATTATGTATCTGAAAATTCTTTCTAAGTAAAAAGTTATATGTGTGTAGCCTACTAAAATTAATAGGAAAGCTTGGAAGATCTTTTTGGACTTTCAAGTTAAAGAATTGTTTTCTTAAATTTGATTTATTTCTTCAAAAAATCATATACTAAAAATCCTTACATGTAATAGAGATCCAAGCAAAATAATCAGAAGTTATGATTTTGATATTATTTTGCCAATTATTAACACTACTTTATTGAAAACTGCTCTTAACAACAGTTCATTACACATTAATACACCTGTAATGTATTTTGAAGCGAGCTATTGTACTAGCTGCAGTGTGGCGCAAGGACCACTGCCTAACTGGAAACGAGTGAAGCACTGATTTTTGCACCAAGCATCTACCTGCTTACATACCACACACAGGATATCCGTTAATTACATTAGAGTACTGAACTCTAAATCCGCGAGGTTCTTTCAATTAAAACTTTATGGTTCGGCGACAACGAGGATATTAAAGCAGAAATAGGACTAAAAACAAGGGGGGCCTTAATGGTGGAATCAAATCGACAGACGAAAACCATGGAGAACAGATATCTTAATTTTCGTTTGCTGGATCAAACCTGCATCTCTCGTAATTTCAGGACCGATCGTTACTGCTCACCCACCAGCTTTGTTGCATTTCTTAGAATGGATTTCAACATAATAGCGTTAACTCAAACTGAGGAATTTAGAGTGAGTGTCTACCTGCTCCATCGAAGCTTAAACAAAAATATCAAACAAATTTGTTAGAAGAACAGATTGCCTTAAGAAAATTTTTAACATAAAATAAATACTGTGAGTGGTCTGATGGTTAAGATAGAAAGGTTCCTGGTTCGAATCCCTGTCTCGTTGGGGATTTTCATAATCCATTTACCAGGCCATGTAATGTGAAACCAGATCGCTTCCGTGGTTCGAATTCCACGTTAAACTCTAGAGTTAACAATCCTAGTTGTATCACTGATGTAAACACAACCACAGGGAAGTCAAGCCAAACAAAGTCTTAACGTGGCCTCAGTTGGCCCAAACGAACATAAATACAAAAGAAATACTGCAGCGTATTTTAAAGTTTTATAATGAACTAGTATAGTAAGGCACAATTGGACTTCTTCCGAGGCTAGCGACATAGATAGACAACCTCAGAACGGCAAATATCAGATAACGCACGTTATTGCGTTCAAGGTTCAAAGCTATGCAGAACTCACTTCTTCTCATGGAGCATGGGTAATTTTATCGTCCTGAGTTCATAGAGATTTACTTACAGAACTCTTTTGTAAAAACCAGATGCTATTATCTTCTACTAAAACGACATTAGCAAAACAAAATCTAGCCCATTAGAACAGAGCTTATACGCCCCAAGCGCGGTTCCAACACCTACACACCGCATGCAAGTAGTTAACAGTACAGTACCAGTCCAATACACTAGGCAGTATACCTATTTGCTTTCTATGAGCGCTTCCAAGAAACTTATTAATGATAGATACGGTATTTCTCTGAAACTTTTGTACAATTTTCTATATTATTTCAAGGGGTTATTAACTATTTATTTCCTGTTATTCTTATACATGTACTTAACCTATATAATAGGAATAGCTAAATTCGTTACTTCCCTTCCCAATGCTAAGTAACGTACTAAATAGTAACTTTGAATTGATTGTTTGAACAGCTGTGGATCAAACGTAATCTTGGTAATTAATTAAAATTTAACTATTGATAGGCTTGATGCCATCAACATATAGAGGTTATCATTGAATAACTGCGACAGCGTCAAACGTGAATTGTTATGAAAGGGTAAAAAAATTAAGACGTCAAAACACATTAATTGCAATTGTTACAAGTATTAAGGACGTGAATTTCATAAATTTATTTACAGTGGAATAAATTGATATGCAATCGTGAACAGTGTACTAGATGGCGGAAGATCCAGCAAATTCGCCAGTTTGGACAGTGTGCTCGGCAGGAGGGGGGACGTCGGAGCAGGAATCGACCGGCTGGCTCCTCCCTGTTAACACCTCCCGTCTTCTTCGAACCTCGGATATCTGACAACAAAACATCAGGGATTTGACTGTTCCAATTCACACGTTTAATCAGCACATTTAATTGGGCTTCAGGCTTCTAATACGTAAATAAGGCATCTTATTGACTCAGTTGCAAACATTTTCTGTAAGTTTGCTGCGCGTCTTTTAAGCCAGGAATTGCGGATACGATTACATTTTGGAATGTTACTCAAATATCTGATACATCTCTTGTAATCTGGGCAGACGGGTACGAAGTACACACATAAACTGGTTTCTAGCTCTTCCTGCATCTTATAAAGTCCTAGACCACTAAAAGCTTTTGGTTTTAAATGAGCTAGGGCTGTGGTAAATTGACAACCTCCAATTAGAGACATACAAGCTGCCATTAACGAGACAAGTTCCCTCAGTGGAATCATCACATAAACTATCTGATTGCAAAAGCTAACGCACAAATAAACGTAATAAGAATGGTGGCTGAAACTTGATGCGGCTCTCACTCCAATACACTGCTGCTCCTGTATCGAGTACTGAACAGTTCGCCAGAAAAAGACGCGCTGCAAATATCAGACAGGCTTCAGACACATTGTCCCCGAATCTACTTTTGAGTTATGCGCTCCACTCCTATCAAACCAAATCTTATATATCTCAAAACAGCAATTCATCAATTGATTTTAAGGATAACCTTTTTCCACATGCATAGATCTTTTTCAAATTTGCAGGACATGTCCTACATACTAATTACTACAGTCCCTACCATTACTGTTTATGCAGCTTTTCACAAATGGAAAATATGCCTATATGTTTAAACCCAAAAAAGAGGAGAATTATTTAACAACAAATATAAAATTAAATGTGTTATATTATTGGTATAACTAATTGCCTAGATATTAGTTTACAAGACTAAAAAAAGATTTCAGCAAAATTTCAAATATTATCCTTTCTATCATTAAACACCTTAATGATGACATATTTTTAACTGTTAGTTTGGATGGTACATTAACATATTGTTAAATAATATTTTTATTTTAAAAATCCATTTTTATATATAACTATAACAGTTGTATGGAGCTACGAAATTTGAACCCTCAAATTTAAATAGATTTGGAGAAAATGAAATTTCAATTTCTACAAATATTTGTATGTGTTAGCTGTACCCAGGGGCGCCGAGTTTTAGAAAACCTCGTGGGTGCTCATGCCCACTTGATGACACTTTTTTTTTGACCGGCAAAGAGTGTGAACTAGTTTCGACGAGACTATCACGGACGGGTTGCTGATTTGGCGGGGAATAAGATACGCTACTTTTTATCCATAAAACATTTAGGGTTTCATGCAAATTAAATAAAAACCTTCAAAATCTTTGACAAACATGAACGAAGTTGCAGGCACCAAACGGTATTATATAATAGTGAAAATCGCATCTAGATCCATCCAGTAGATTTCAAGTAATAAGCAAGCAGACAGGCGGAGTAGGAAAGAAAGATTTTGTATTTTTTTGATTCTATTCCAGGCCAAAAAACACAATAAATTTCATTAAAATGGGTTCAGCCCTTTTAACGCGATTGAGTTACAAAGTTATAGATTTTCAACTTGATAATAGTAATAGATAGATAACCAATAATTTGTGTCTTCCTATTAGAAATAAGGAGTTTATTATTGTATTTGATTTGTGTCCGCAAGGATCGCTACGTGAATGAAATCGCAGGAACAGCTAGTAATTAATATACAAAGGAGATGAGAAAGAAGATGCGTAGAAAGAATTAGATTGAACAATAAGGAACCTATCATAATAATATAAGTATAAAAATGAAATTATTATCAGTGTGTAGAGTACTTTTTATTAGCTGGATATATGTATTAGCACATGCTTCATGTACACAGTTTTACTAATAATTCTATGATAAACAAATCAATATTAATAAACCTTTTTAAGATGATACATTTTTAAAAATTTATATAATATCAATTTTTTCAATGCAAACTTATTTTGTCAAACTACAGCTCTATTTATAAATGTATCAGCAACATATGTAGGTCAACATCACCCGCTATTTGTCGGATAACTTGGACTACCATGAAATCATTCAATCTTTGCTGAGTCAAGGAACTCTGAAAATGATCAGTAGTATTCTCAAGGGGAAACTAGGATTTTAACCGTTACTCGATGACGTCACAGGGGAGGGGGGGGGGAGACCACGACGAGAATGGCGTGTTTAGTTCACCAACCCGCCGCCATGCGGCAGCACCGTACCGCGGTAACCTGAATCTATCTGAGTATTCTGTGGAGCTTAGTCGGGCGCACAGCCCCGCACGCATCACTATGGAGTCGTGTTTAATCACCACCAGGAGTAGACATTTAATTCGTGTACCATATGCACCATTACCGAGTAACGTAAATATCGTTAATGTTTTATCTGCACGCAGTTTGAACGGACCCATTGGTGTGGGAAGACAGTGGAAGATAAAACCATCTATTAATCGTGAAATCGACGATGATGGCTACCATTATGTATGGGACCCAATTCCTATTAGATGTGTACATGTTTGATATGAGTCATAACTAAAAGAAGAGGTATAAATACCATCACGCCAGCCAGCTCGCCCTCAGTCGTCAAGTGTAGTTCACTATGGCTAGTATGGTGCTCCTGTTTTCTGCAAGCTACAAGTTAAACAGCAGTGACACCAAGCGGCTCACTGTTTGGTTTATCACCTAAACTGGGATTTAAACCAGTAGTTGTACTCGAAAAAGTTGGGTACAATAAAGTCACTCTCACGCATGAAGAGTGGGATGTGCTGAGAACACAGGTCCATACAATCGGTAGCTTCTTCAACAACGGTGAACATCTGCAAACGAGTGTATTACTTGGCGACCACACCATCTCATCCCGAACAGTGTCTGGAGCGAAAACTATATGGTTTTTCAACAATGCTATGCCTGCCTATGGTGTGTTCTCGGCGAATCAACCTGGAGCATCTTGGTCGACACCATCCCTGCAGTGAGCAGAACCATCAACACCATGAAGTCCTGGAGTTATCAAGCTAGTAAGTACTACAACGAGTTTGTGAACACGTTATCAGTGAAAGTGAATAGTGAATATCCCCGTTGTTCTGTGCAGGATCTGATAGATATGCATATTGATAATGTACATGTCAATGAGGTGTCATACAACCCTTGTTCAACACTAGACTATGAATGTTTAAAGCTGGAAATAAAGGCAAATAAAAAACTGTTAGTGTTTGATGACGTAAAGTGCAAAGTTGAGCAAAATTATGATGTGTGTGGTCACTAATTATGACACCAGCCCCATCCCTCAGTCTGCTACGATGCGCAGCCAAGTAATGTTCTTCGCGTCAGTGTACCAGCTCAACGGTGGAGATTCCAAGAGACTGACTTTGGGGTTGTCACCACAGCATGATTTCGATCCTGTTGTGGTACTTGAGAGGGTGGGTTACAACAAGATCACCCTCTCATTCGAAGAATGGGAAGTACTCACCAGGGAGTCGGACACAGTGTCCAATATGTTCACCGACAGCGACCAGAGCAGCATCCAACTAGGGCAGCATACTGTTTCATGCAGGACAGTTTCTGGGGCGAAAATGTTATTATTTCACCACATTACTGACCCCAACAGCGGCATTTTCTTCGCCGAGTCTACATGGCGGAACCTCGTCGATGTGCAGCCAGCAGTGACCGCATCCTTGTCCAACAGGAAAAAGTGGAGCTTCAACGCATCAGCATACTACAAGGTGTTTGTGAGCGAGTTGGCTGACAAAGTGTTGAGTGACTATACACATGTACTGCCTCAGTGTCGAAGTTAATGGATATGCACATCAACAACGTTCATCCTATTCATGTGTCTTACAGTTCTACAATTGACTTTGTGCAATTAAGGAATGAAATAGTTGCATACAAAAATTTGATTGTACTTAATGATGTATGCAGAATTGTAAACAGTGAAGAATAAAATCATTTTACCAGATTTTTCTTTTCGTCATTTCACCTATCCTAATTAAATAATAAGATAGAATATATTTTTAAAAAATCTTTTATTTCGCCCACCAATTGGCGATTAAAAATACATTTTCAATTGCACACATATTATTACAAAATATATGTAAGTTACAAAGTTTTCTCAAATTATTTTTCTTGAGTTCACGCAGTGGTGGACATCCTAAATCTTCAATGTTGTAGCATACTTTCTTCCTGATAATTTTCTGCAGCCACCTTGCCTTCTCCCGTCCTTTAACGTAAATGATTGAATCATCCTCATTGGTTATTGCATGTAGTACAGAGCACATCTTGCTGAAGGAAACGCCATCAGAATTCCAAGGTATTCCATGGTAATTATGTGTTAGCCATCTAACTTCGGGCTCATTACCTCCACCCGATGGCGACGATACAGAAATACAGTGTGTAGCGATAATTTTGTCTGAGCGCACTATGCATACAGCAACTTCTTTGAAAATAAACCCACCATCTCTCTTCGTGAAGCCCTGTGTGTCCAGGAAGATGGTCGGCATGGTAATGTTTGGTAAGACTGGTTGCTACTTGGTTTTATGTCAGCTTACGCACAACACCGGTTAGAGGCATATTCTACCACACGATCATGCAAGATCAGACAGTATGCAGCGGTGTAGGCAGGAAAGTTCTCACTGCTATCAAACTCCATACGAATGTCTACAGGTCCTGTTTTAACAGACTCATTTTGATGTGAACAGTCTATTACGGCGATAGGTAGTTTCTATAAAGTCTTCACGTTTTAGTAACGGTGAAGGAAGATCTCGCTCGTAGTAAGACTGTTGGAATCTTGCATACATGTCATACAACACTGTGGTTCGGTTTTTCTTAAAGTCTAGATTCATATTCTCATATGGATACGCCACATCATTTAGGAACACTTTGACATTGGTGAGATTGCAGTCGTCAAAGATGGCGGCACTGAATTCAGCATTCCGTTTCCTGTTTGTTTGTAATCCCAGAACCACGAACCTAGGTTTCTCCAGTTGCGTTGATGTTTTCAAAGACCAAATTTGAGTCTTACTGATTGGAAGCAAAGGGTACTCCAACAGATCCCAACTTCTGAAATTAATGTGAAGTGGTTTTCCACTGTCAACCATCTTGAGCAACGCTAGTTTTTCTCTTTCACCTACTTGCAAATGAGGCATCACCCATGCCAGCTTGCTGATGGTGAATTTACTTTCCTGAGGATTTGGATTAGCTTGCACATATGAATTTGTATCGTCCCTCGCTCGAATTAGTATTAGTTCTTGTTTTACATTTGCAAGTATCTTTTTAAAGTCTTCGCAAAACCCCAAGAGCATACTCAGTGGTATACATACATCAAAGTAACCATTTCCAGGAGCGCGTTGAGACCATCCTGCGTTGATCAACACGCCCATTTGTGGAGGGCTTGCAGAAATAAGTGTTTTCAATGTGCTTGTGATACCAACGTTTCTATTTCGGTCAATTTCTGTTCCATTAAGTTCATATCGAATTTCCTCAAACAGAAAAGCGAATGCATTGGATGTGATAAGTGAATTTGTTACTGATCCATCTGATTTTATGAATCTTCCCTCAATATGCAAGTAGCTTTCGCATGGTAGTGTATATGTATCTTGGTTTTGAATCGGTATACGAATTTCATCATTGTTATTAAATGTGGCTGGTGTATGCGGCTGGTGACTCAAATATTGTTTGCGCGTCACCGACTCGTCAAACCCCACACTGGAAGTTATGTCTAATACCTCATCCATGACTTTTAACTGAATAGCCTAACGACTGTAGGAAGAGCACGTTTTCAGGTGTTAACCACTTCACTGTCGGTTCACGACTGACAGCTTTGTGATGTTGACGCTTCTTGTTATAACGAGCGCCCATTCTTCTTTATATGCAGTCTAAGTGTAATGGTTTCGCCTCTAAAATCCACTAAATTACCGTCTTGATCGACAACTCTAACGTTGATGTTGCTGAGAGTTTTTACTGTGATGGGCAGATAAATGACATTAGCGGGTACTTCCACAATCTTGTACCCTGGTGGAACTGTTGGAAAAAACTCGTGTAGTGTATGGCCAAGCTTATCGTTGTCGTAATTTCCGGTACATATGCTGCATTCTATTCTTATTGCGTTAATTTTGAAGATCTGCACAGTGTAGTCTGATGTATGAAATCCAGGCTTTAACACACGTTTCGAAAATCCGAGCAGAGATCCAATTGAGTTTGGTTTAGCGAAGTCAATTTCCACAGGTGTTTCAATCTCACACTTGAGTGAATTGTTGTTTGCTCTAATTACTAGCTTTTCGTTTTTAGTACTCCGAACCAAATAATTTGACAAATCGTCAATATCGTAAGATCCTGTGGGTATGTCTATCACTTTATTTTTCGAGTAATGAAATTTACAATTTGTTTTGTCTATATTCGGAATCGAATTGTAAGTCTGAAAATCAACCAAGCCAACTGTGTATTCGCCTTGGCTCAGATCTATCGGTGGAAAGTAATCACAGCCCAAGACTGAACTGTTGCCCGACAAGCAGAGTGTCACAGACATGTGTTTCTCTGACGAAGGTTCGTTCAAGACTGACGTAATACATTTTCATACAGGAATTTTAAACACAAATGACCACATACATGTGTGCCAAATTTCTGGTGTCGTTGCACATTGTAAAGTATTCTGTTCCCTGAAAAGTACCGCTGCAACTCCAATGGAGGAGGCAAGTCACCGAAACTGTCGAAATACTTAACTATACCGTCTTTGTACTTGATGTAAGCAACCCAATGTGTACCAGCATTATCAGCACTGTCCAAGTTCACGACACCACATTCACGTTCACGAATTTTATGAGGAAGTGTATCACGCATGAAAACACCTCGAAAATATGGTATGCCCAAACGCTTCACATGTTTACGTATGTCATCATCTGTCAGTGGTTTAACCGACTTTTTTTTTTTTTAATCCAGACCCTTCTTTCCTGTATGGTTTCAAATATAAACCTTTACCCCTCATTGCAATTGCCTCCATCGTTTCGTTGTGTCGTTTCTCCTCAGCCAACTGCTTATTCGCCTCTTTTGCTGCTTTGACAGCCTTGACGACATTTGCAACCCCACCTGCCAAAGCACCAGCTGCTGACAAGCCTGCAAATAATGGTATTAATGGAAGAATACCACCCTTTTTCTTCTTTTTCTTAACACCTCCACCGAACTTTAACTTGGCACGCATGGCTCTGTTAACCACAAATGCAGCTGCACGTTCACCAAACTTTGCATCCTTAGCCTTAATTCTTTCTGCTGCCTTCTCTGCGAGTGTACGATCTGCAAGTGTACGATCTGCCCCCTGTGCATAAGCAATGTCGTGTTCCCTGCAGGCTGTATCTAGTGGGTTGATACCCTTCTGCCCAAGAGCCAACCGTTTTTCCAGTTTAGTACCGGGACCACAAAACTGGTATGTAGGTATATGCGCCTCAAAAGGCATCTTGTCGATGAGCTTGTTTAAAAAGCCACGACCTTTCTTCTTCTTCCTCGTAGGAGGCATTGTTACCGACTGAATAACTTTACACGTTCGCGCGGCTATATATAGCCACAGCAACCACCAATCCTTGTCAATATGAAGTTCGTCAAACAGAGAGACACATTGCCCGTGAGTATTGTCGATACTGTCGGCAACAATACTAGACGGAAGAACGGACCTCTGTTCCCTGAGACAGTGAGGGCAATAGTGTGTGGACCATCAAATTGTGGGAAAACAAATCTTGTGCTGTCCCTGCTGGAACACCCAAATGGACTTAGATTTAAAAATGTATACGTGTTTTCCAAGTCGTTGTACCAACCAAAGTATCAATTACTAGGGAAAATATTAGAACCCATTAAAGAAATTCAGTATTTGACATTTAGTGATAATGAAAGTGTACCTCCTCCAAGTGAAGCTCTACCTAATTCTGTGTTTGTGTTTGACGATGTTTCGTGTGAGAAGCAAAATAATATACGAGATTACTTTTGCATGGGCAGGCACAGATCAGTGGATTCTTTTTACTTGTGCCAGACATATAGCCGTATACCGAAACAGTTGGTTAGAGACAATGCTAACTTGATCGTGCTCTTTAAACAGGACGATATGAATCTAAAACATATTTACAACGATCACGTCAACACCGATATGACGTTCAAGGAGTTTAAGAACCTATGTGGGTACTGCTGGAATGAGCGTAAACACGGATTTGCGGTTATTGACAAAGACTGTGACATGTACCATGGAAGATACCGCAACGGATTTGATTCATTTTTGAATAAATAGCTGAACACCCTACGTACTGGTATCATTACAAGCATGGACAAGTTTGGGAGAACTTCAGTGACTCAGAATAAGAGAGTGTTGGTTTACCCACCACAGAACATACTTCTTACGAAGGATGGTAATTTGGATTGTCAGGGTAAAGTACTCAAACGTGTGGCCAACCCCATCAAAGAAGACGATGCCGCCACCAAACAATATGTTGATAAATTTATCGAAGAATTGAAAACGGCAGAAGTGACTATAGTTATAACTATTGATGTAACAGATATGCTTCAAGATCACGCATTCATACTAGAGACAGGTCTAAACTATTATGAAATCCCTGTCAATGGTGTAATCGACTCAATAGTCAAACCCGGTAGGGTTGATGTGAAACTGAATTGGAATAAAGATGCGAGGTTGCTCTATGTGAAGCGAGGTGATAAACTTTGTTTTATCCCAACAGCTGTAAATAATCAACACAACAAGCCATTTACAGCAACATTAACAATGAGATATAAAATACTACAGTGAACACCCACAAGCTTCATTCGGTGCGTAAACATGGACCCAACAACAACCAAATGTGGTATCATAAAGGCTCGCAATGCAATTCGACGAAAGTTACTAGAGCTGAAGACGGGCCAGATTGACTCCGAGAGATTCTTCAAGGATTCATTAAGACCTGTGGACAGATACTATGGAAAGAGTTTTCTTACCTCAGCGACATTTACAGCAGCAGTCTCCTCTCCTGATCAAAGATTTCTTGAAGTCACTAAGTCGAAGTGAGCGAGATTATGATTCAGTGTATGGTGTCCAAAAGAAAAATGCTTCACTAATGATTCGGAACTCACCTGTTACTATTGATGAAAATGTTATTTTAATTGATGGTAATGAATATGAAAGAACAAGAGGGCTAATGGAATTGTTGTTTTTGAAAAACCCAAAACAGTATACTGCCAAGGACATGAAAAGTTATTCTGAAATATTAAACAACACGAGCGCTCACAGAGTAAATTTTAGTCACATCAGGCAATGTTTTGAAGTCACCTGGGTATATTAAGTATAAAACCATAATCTCTAAACTTGTAAACCAGTCTGGCTCTGGACTTCTTCCTATGAAGGAATATGTGTACTGGGACGATCCCAATGAACTCGTTGAAAGATTGAAGTTACTTACCTCATCGACATCTGCAGGACATACGGCACACTCCAACGAAATTTTATCAGTAGTTGAAGAACTTCGTGAAAGAGACATTATATTGTAACATGGATCACGTTGTGGCAGAACTCCATCGACCAGCTAGAAGAAATTTCCCAAGACGCCATGTAGTAATCAAAGGACTCGATGATCTGTGGCAAGCTGATATTGTAGAAATGATCCCATACTCTCGTAAAAATAGTGGCTATAAGTATATATGATGGTGATTGATACTTATTCAAAGTATGCATGGGCTTTACCTCTCAAGAACAAGACAGCTAGTGTGGTTGCTGATGCTATGAAGAGAATACTAAGAGGTGGTCGTGTTCCTAAAATTTACAGACTGACAACGGAAAAGAGTTTTACAATTCCAAGTTCAAGAATCTCATGACTAGCTATGGTATTAATCACTACTCAACATATACCCATCTTAAAGCATCAATAGTTGAACGATTAAACAGAACTATTAAGAATGCAGTGTGGCAAGAATTCAGCAGACGTGGTTCACATAGGTGGATTGAACTTCTTCCTCAGTTAATGTCAAATTAAAACAACAAGTGGCACAGCACCATCAAAATGAAACCTTGTGATGTAAAGGACAACTCTTTACTTTCAACAGTGTACTTCCGTGTGAAGACTACCACACCAACAAAATTCAAAGTTGGTGACAATGTTAGGATTAGTAGGTTTAAAGGAAAGTTTGACAAAGGCTATCTGCCTAACTGGTCAACTGAAGTGTTTACCATAAGAAAAGTTAAATTTTCAAATCCTGTAACTTATTTACTTAAAGATTATCAGGGTAAAGATATTGCAGGAGCATTTTACCAGCAAGAATTACAATTAACAAAACATCCAACTACATTTCTTGTTGAACGAGTGATAAGGAAAAGGAAGAATATGGCATTAGTGAAGTGGTTAGGTTTTGATAAATCACATAACACATGGATAAATGTAAAAGATTTATTTAAATTATAAAGTGTCTTTTGATCAATAAAAAATAGTACATCATATGTTTGGTTTTATTTAACACATTCATATTTAGAAATCAGTGCATTGCTTATACATTTGTTACCTAATACTAAGTTACAGTGCACTGACAAACCCCAACAAATGACCAAAGACTGTCACAGAAAGACGGGTGCAATTAATGACTGTCATAAACTTTTGCTGTCACAAGTAAAAACTTATGCTATGACCAAAAACTTTTGCTTGTTCAACTATTTACAATTAATGATATTCACAAATATTTACAACACAACCCACCCTGCAGTGCACTGTAAAATATACACGGGATAAACGCTATATTTATTCTTCATTCACACTTATTTTACAAACTCATTCACACTCTGGTACAGACTTGTGCCCCCAAGGTAGGGTCCCAATCCCGTCGGGGTAAATATAACGTTTATCGTCCAATCTAGACAGACCCAGCTTGGATATTTCAACAGTTGTTACTATATGGAGATTTGATGCAAATCGGAGTTGTGTGTGGCGCTTCTCTGGGGCACCGTGTAAACAGTTAATATAATCTTGTATATTAAGTTTTTTTGTTACTGTGCGCCCCAGACCCTTGGCCCGTTTTGAGGTCTGGTTAGATTCTAGTCGGAATGAATACATTTTCGACCTTAGACCAGCAAACTCAACAATCAGGGAACCATTCGCCTCATCATTCATAACTCCAACAACCTTTTCGTTATAGGGTTCTATATTGAAACGATTGTTGGTTTTATATCCGGACGTGTCGAATTCCTCCCTGTTGCGTTTCATTACTTCATATGGATCACAGTCATTCACCAAATAGATGAAACTGTCTGTGTCCATATAAAGTAATTTCGGGCGTATAAACTGCGGAATGGCAAATTCATAGTGAAATCGATACATCCGCAGTTTAGACAGATCGAGAATGCACATCCCGACGTAGACTGGCTTGTTGAAAAGTATCTTCACTTTCGACATCTCCAGAGCCACAAAGTCTTTCTCGAAAATAGTCATTCGTTTAAAGTGTGGTGAAGCCACAAGCTTGCGGGCACTGCGGCTGCCCACCCAACCTGTACACAATTTCACGTCGCGGTGTTTTCTAAGGTTCTCCATTGTTTTGCCGAAAATTGAATTATTCATTAATTTGAAAAAGTCTCTCTCAAATTCTGATGTTGCCGACTGACGAGAACGCGTGTTGAGAGAGATGTATTCTTTCAACCACGGTTACTGGTTGAAAGATATTACCCGATGAACCGTGCCCAACTTCATCCCCAAGCCTACACATTGTTGGAGGACTCGGTAATGGAGAACATACCGAACAGGTGAGTTGTGGCTGTACTCCGCCATTTACCGGTTATTTGCATTGGCATACCTATGGACGCACTGGCAAATACCACCACGAGTTCCACGTTCGAAAAAGAGAAGCATGTCAACATCTGTCAGAAGATCCAGCTTGACACGCGTTCTCTTTAACATAGCCTGCCACGAAAGGCCTGGAGCTGTGTAATAGTGTGCGGGGTCCAGGGTGTGCATCTCCAAACATACACTCCTAAATTTTTCAAACAGATCTGCAAGTAGCCGTACATCTGTCCCCATGTACAGACTTGCATATTCTTCCAAGTTTTTGATCTGGAAAATCCGCCACACTTGTGTCGCGTGCTCGTAATCTTCATCAGAAATGTCTGACTCCGACAACGAACTATAAAATTTAGACTTTGGAGGGAGTGTGGCCTCTTTGAGCTTGTCCATTGAATCCATATATTCGTATGGGAAGACTCCTTTTCGCTTAACTAGTTGGAATTTCTCAAGTCCGTAAAATACGCACTGCTAATGTTCATGAAACGGTCCTCAAGGGTTCCAACCAGTTTATCTAACGAGGACTGCATGAAACGGTACGAGTCCAGGAACCGTAATTTAATTGATGTACCCTTAATCTTTTTCGAAAACGAAATGTAACGTTCAGTGTTGATGGGTAGGACATCCATCCCATCATAATCGAGGTGTGCTAAAGCCTTAACAATAAAGTGCGCATCATATCCAGACAAATTATGGAAAAATATGGGTATGCATCGTTGATTTTTGTACTTTAAATTACAGTTATTGTGTGCAGCCCCTCTGAATGCACCTGTGATGTGACAATGATCGCGGACCTTAACGGCCTCCGGTGCAAAGCCATCACCACAGATGTGGCATACCGTAGCACTAGTAAACCGTGCTTCCTCATCAGCTGACATTACAAGAGGTATGACCGCCTTGTAAATTCCATCAACGTCATGGGCCAGTTTCACGAGTTGATCTACTAACCACTTCTCAGGGTTTTCTCCCAAGAATGAGTCGAATCTGTTCAGCTGAGGCTCGTATGCGCAAACGAGCTGGTATGCCGCGGCAAAAGGGATGTGTTCCTGGACTCCTGTGGAGTAAGAGGCATTAGGGTCGGGTCTGCACGTATGAATGGGTTTCAACAAGCATTCAAAATCCGCGTAAACGACGAATGGTGCACGCTGTTGATACACAAAATCCTTAAACTTTAACGTTTTGTCTTCGTCGCCGGGTAGGTCGACTCTTACAGCTCCTACCCTTGCGCAATCAATCTCATGGCGTTCCAAGAGATCTTTGTGACCGAAATGCTGCAGACATCTATCACAAATGAAAATTGCGTTTTTATGACTAGTTATTGATGATCTGACTAACTTTGACAAGTTCTTGATCCAGCAGTAATGAAACTTATCTTCACCCTCTGAAATCAACAACATGTTGATATGGAAATCGCGTTTGTCTGCAGCATGATGGAAGGGGCCTACAACTTTATGTTTTCCATTTTCTGGTTCCAAGCCGTAGACATTGATCGAATATTCAGGATTTTGCCTCTCAAATTTAGAAATGTCTGACAATTTTACAGGGAATTCTATGCCTGCAAAATCTAATTTGTACTTGGACCATGCTGGATAATACTTCGTAACTATCTCCGCGTGAACTTTCACCTGTTCGTGAAATGCCAGGATCGTCCAAAGAAAACATTGATCATCATAGTTTTGAACATTGACAATTGCTTTCTTTGCTTGGATATCGGATGGCAGAGTTATAAATGAAGAGTCTCGATGCATTGGTTCGAATTTAGCTACATGGATATCGACGGCATTAATTTGATCGAGGGTTTTGCCACTATCCCGATCTTGGAATTCACTATATCTCTTCAAAATATCTTGACGCACATAGACATCATACCATTCTTCCAGGTGAGTGCTTAATGTTATTTCTCGCATCTTTGGCATAAAACAAATACGGCTGATGTTAGTGATATTGTTCTTCTGGATTTGGAAAAGACAATCCAACCCCACCTGGCATTTTATAGCCGGTGTTGAAGGATTGTTAATAATCGCGGAAATTTTGTCTTTAAAAATTCCATAACATGCTCTAATATAATTTTCTGGATCTTTAAAATTTTCTGAATTTATAACTGAAACATGGAGTAACCTATTCCCGAAAGCACTTGCCCTGATAGTTGGCTTCAAGCGCGTAGCATCTGGCTTACCTTTTTCCCCACCCGCGTTAATGGTTGCTGGTGTGTTGGGCAGCCACTGGGTAGATGGTTCGTCTGTCGCCCAAAGTGCTTCTACTGGCGACAGAGTGGCTAGTAGATCCTCATCGATTGGATCTGCCCACGGACTGGTGCTGGGATGGGATATGTCCACTGCTGGAATACTCCTCGCACTAGTGCTGGGTTGGGTTATGTCCACTGCTGGAATACTCCTCGCACTAGTGCTGGGTTGGGTTATGTCCACGCTGGTGCTGGGTTGGGCTACTGTCCAGTATTGGAATACCCCATAGTTCTTCCATGTCTGGCGGTGACATATAAACATCTGAAAATAGACACAAAAAATTAGATTCATAGTTACAAGTATGGAAAACAAAGCAGTCTAAAAAATGAATACATTACCTGACATTTTAATGCTTTTTGATGGACCGTCATCATGGGTTGCCTTCCGTTTGTGTGTAGGTTGCACACTGGTAAGGCCAACAGTATTCACATCATCTGCAACATAATAAATAATGTCTGTCATATATGCGTTAAGTATTAACATGAAAAATAATTTAAGTATCAAATGATTGCCAGTAGTAAAACAATTCATGAGTGGTAATCACATGCAAAGCATCTAAACAAAATAAATAATGTCAATCACATATTCACTAAGCATTCACATAAAAAATTATTTAAAGTATTAGCTACTTACTGGTGAGGCCAACAGCATTCATTTCATCTGCAACAAAATAACTAATGTCAGTCACACATGCACTAAGTATTCACACGAAAAATTATTTAAAGTATTAAACACTTGCCAGTAGTAAAACAATCCATCAATTCCTGATTGTTAATCACAGGCAAAGGACCTCCACTCACATCTACAACAAAATAAATAATGTCAGTCACATATGAACTAAGTATTCACACAAAAAATTATTTAAAGTATTAAACACTTGCCAGTAGTAAAACAATCCATCAATTCCTGATTGTTAATCACAGGTAAAGCACATTCACTCACATCTGCAACAAAATAAATAATGTCAGTCACATATGCAATAATTATTCACATAAAAAATTATTTAAAGTATTAAACACTTGCCAGTAGTAAAACAATCCATAATTTCCTGAGTGGTAATCACAGGCAAAGGACCTCCAATCACATCTACAACAAAATAAATAATGTCAGTCACATATGCAATTAGTATTCACACAAAAAATTATTTAAAGTATTAAACACTTGCCAGTAGTAAAACAATCCGTAATTTCCTGAGTGGTAATCACAGGCAAAGCACATTCACTCACATCTGCAACAAAATAAATAATGTCAAACATATGCACTAAGTATTCACATGAAAAATAATTTACAATATTAATCACTTACCGCCTGCAAGATTGTACCGCACCTCAAGGTTGTCCATTGTTACCGATCGTGAGTCTACAAATTCATCACTGATTAGTTGCGAGATGACGGGAAGACCTGTAAAATAAAATTAAAATAAAACTTACTTATTTAAAATAATAATTATAATAATAATTAATAATAGAAAATTCACTCACCATTTGCTAAATACTGTTCGATGTCTTCAGCAGTCAGTACTCGATCCATGATGTTCACTCTGTAAGATACTGGTGATCAATGAGGTTGAGAAGAAGTTTGACACAGAATTTATACCCTGTCACGAACGGTAAATTGTGTTGTCGAAAGTAGGTCCCAGTCCGCTCACCCCAGGAATAGAGCATAACGGGAGCCAACGCGTCACCCACGCCGAGTTACAGTATACCCGGAAATAGCGCTGCGCTAGGAAAGTACGCACTCCAGGAATACCGTATAACGGTACCCGTTGCTCGCCGTCGCGTCATGTGTGGCGCGCGCTGGGAATAGCAACAACCGTTGTCGCCTGCGGGGGTGTGCGCCCGACTAAGCTCCACAGAATACTCAGATAGATTTAGGTTACCGCTGCACGATGCTGCCGCATGGCGGCGGGTTGGTGAACTAAACACGCCATTCTCGTCGTGGTCTCCCCCCCCTCCTCCCCTGTGACGTCATCGAGTAACGGTTAAGATCCTAGCTTCCCCTTTAGAATACTACTATGATCGTTCTACGGTGTATGTCGGTACTGGAATAGTGAAATGATTTTTAACAGTTTGTTGATTTCAGGCATCATATCTAGGGTAGATTCGCGATACCAAATTATACATAACCGTTTTTCACATTGTTCAGTCTGACATTTTTTGTTTGTTTATGCAATTGCTAATAGCACGATGAGGAACCAAGCGATTCACATCAAGTGAGATCTTCGTGGAACTCTTTCACGTAACTGCTGCATGCAGTAAGAAATAGTTCCACCTTACTCAAATCTGTCACAGCATTTTTTGTTAAGTGCTGGTCGCTACGGTCAATGACTACAACTACAAGATATATTTTTATGTCAGTCAACGCACGCGGAAAATTAATGCGGTTCACTTGATGAATCGTCTATATATCTTTCTTATTTTTGGAGTTATTAGTGTTGATTTGTTGATCATCCAATATAAAAACCGAGTCAAGAGTCAATTTCCAAGGGTTTTGAAATTTTTCGCCAGTTCGTTTGGATGATATGACGTGCTTGACAGTATTATCTACAGATTTTTACAAATGAAAAAAATCATACGTGAGTTTCCGTTTAAATCTTCGAAACAAACGAGAATTTCTATCAGAAATGATAAAAAAAAAAATAGATTCAAAAGACTGAAGACGTTTTAAAAACCATTTTGCTTTCACGCAGGTATTATCTTCCTGACTTTTTGTGTCGTTCAAAAAACATACCAGCACACTATAATTGTTTAGAATAGTTTTTAATGAAGATATACGACAACACTATATTATTGGTCAAAAAAGCCACATAGAGAGGTGCCTTTAGTGATTCAAAACAAGCCTGATTTTTCGATGAACCACTCACGAAAACTACACGCTAAAATATCTCTTATTACATGTACCTACTTCTATAGTCTCTTGAACGACCAGGTTTAACGAGTCAGCGGTGCAATGCACAAGAATTTCCCTTGCTTCAATAGATTTAATCCACAAGTATGCGCTTGAACATCAGAAACACAATCTGTATATAGACCCCTAAACGTCTTGATATTTATGTCGAATCTTCTTAGTACTGTCGTCATTGAATATTTCAAACAAATCAGACCTCATTTTGCACTACTTTTATTATCTTATGCAGTATTTTGTCACACAAAATTGCACACGCTTCGTTAGTGATATCGTATGACAGCCGCCCATATTTGTTGCCACGTGTTTAACTCGAAAATATCCTGTGCTCACAGCTTCAACATCGAATGCAATTTGAATATTCGTCCTCGTGGTCCCTTATGGCTATGCTCCCGTTCACCAAAAATGATTTGTTTTCATATATTATAGTTTACTTTTTTGTTAGTATTCAGTGTACACTGACGCCGCGTTATCAATTGGCTTAATTCAGTACACAACAATAGTGAAATTCAGGGTTTTCATGCTTTTTGAAGCTTTATTTCATGATGAAAAACCACCTTGAATGAGTGCCTTAATATAGGCCTACTCATCTCCTCCTGATGATATTTTTGGCGCAGAAACGCCACTAGACAGTGTTTCTTTACAGGTTTTGCAAACCCCTTTATCTATATCTTCATCATTTTAGCAGCCATGAAATAATTGTCTGCCACTCTGAAAATTGTGCATTTTCTTCCGTTCAACTGAATTTGCGGAAATAACATCTTCTGGTTGCATTTGCTGAGCTGTACTAAGCTGAGAAGAGCTACTAGTGGAGGACTCTTCAGGTTACGATTTTGGAGGACGAATTTATGTGTCAAAACTAATCATTTTCAGAAATAAACACGATAACATCAATCGCAGCGTGCTCTTAAAGCACATGTTTTTTTTACCAGCGAGACACCTGAGACAGCCTACGAGCCGCGGCTATGAAAGCGCAGGCTGCGCGGCGGACGGGTGAAGCGCGACTGATGGCGGGCAAGTATTAGCGCGCGTTAGCGCGGGGTCGAGTCGCTTGTGTACGGTTCTTTAAGAATCAAACCTACACTTACCACAGTGTAGATAGTGTCAGGTATGTCCTATCGTAGTGTTTATATTCTCCTTGGTCGTGACGTGCACACTCACATCGTAAGCAAGCTCGATCTCGAGATGTCTTGCCTCGCCAAGCGGCGCATGACGTAAGTAATACAGGTGTTGCTCGAATCCACTACTGATTACTGTTGACGTCTGTGCTCATGGGTGCTCCGCACCCACTATTTACCTCTCATGGGTGCCAGAGCCCCCGAGCACCCACAGAGTCGGCGCCCCTGGCTGTACCTACCCCCGTAAAGGTTCACACTACGAAGTGTTCAACCAGAAACACCGACAAAACAATGGTTTTGCAAGTGGAATATCAAACTACGATTCCAAGAGACCGTTTCCGTAACGGGAACTTCCCAAGCCATCTTCATCGGTTGGAGAATCGAGAATCTCCTCTTTGTGACTGGAGACATGAACCATATCGTATTCTCATGCAAAAATTTTAAGCGCCATCAATATAAAACAATAAGAGAACAAGACAGAGTGGGTATCCCCCTACCAGCAATCAATCTTATTCCCGGCAGCGACATCAAACGGGTATACGGCTGTTTCATTGCATATTTCAAAAAACGGGCCTGTTAATTTCTGAAGGTCCATTTGTCGCCTCAGTTGTTTTGCCTAATACTAAGTAAATTGAATTCTATATAGATCCAGAAGATTATACACATTGTACGTTTTATTTAATGAATTATTTTTGCTGAAATAATCGAATACGCAGAAGTTTTCTCTTATGATAAACCTATTTAATATGAACCAAGTAAACGGAAATGACTGTATGAGCAAAGATTCTATTCTAAAGAGATTCCCTACCTGAGTACTCATTAATTTTCAATTTTATGAATACTTAACAGATGGAACTTTTGATTAATCTAAGTTTATGAACTATGTGTGTTGTGAAGAATATATTTTCAGATGATTATATTTACTATACTCAATATGACCTCTGTTACCAAGAGCCAATAAATTAAAAAAAGAAACTCCCCAAACCCTGATAAGAAGCCGCCATGAATATTTTTAACGCGTCTCTGAGTCTAGTAATCTCGTAGCAGCACTATGCTGAGGAAATATTGTACATAAGATTCCTCCTCACAGTTCCGATTACCACTCAAATAAATTTCTTTTCTCAATAGATTGGGAACATTCGCAACTTTAAGCAAAGGAATAGATTCTAATGTCACGGCGTTCGTTATCAAATGCACTAAAATGAGGAATGTAGAAATAATTAAATGGTTCCAAGGAAAAATAGACCCGTATATTTAGAAAAACTGAAGAAAAAAAAGGCATCTGCCTTCCTAACTCCCCGTCTTTCAAGAAATGGCTTAATATTTATTATTTGAAACGAACTGTTAGTTCTGATGGTGAGCGGCAGAAGTTCCAGCCTGCGAATTCGAGAAGATGTGGTTTGAATACCCTTTTGGGTGATCCAGATTTTGGTTTTCATGATCTCCAAAAATGCCAATATGCTTCTTGAAAAGATCAGGCTATGGTGGAATTCCTTCCATATTACTGTCTCCACTCCTATCTAATCTCCAATGGTGATTTTAAGAGCTGACGTGCTGATAGATTCACTTTTATTTTGCTTTCGAATAATAATCTATGATTCTCTGTTGTTGTTGGTGATGAGTACTTGCAAGTGTGTATTAAAATTTGTTTGTTGGTAGTTGCCCTAGTGATTTTTGTATAAGAGTGTTCGTATGTTCCAAGTGAATAAACTGAAACAATTTAGCACAAGAGAAAAACCGAGGACGAATGGAATGAATTAAAAACCGAAATAATAAAAGCTGGTAAAGAAACATTAGGCATTAGGGAACAAGCTGCCCGAAAACCTTGGATCAGAGATGAAATTTTAGAGCTGATGGATCAAAGGAGAAGGTAAAAAAATGCTCAGGATGAAGCAGGAAGAGAGCAGTACAGGCAATTTAGAAATCAAATAAATAGGAAATTCAAAATAGCAACAAAAAAATGGCTATAAGAAAAGTGTGAAGAAATGGAAAAGGAAATGGTCGTAGGTAAAGTAGATGTTGCATATAGAAAGATCAAACAGAATTTTGGATAAATGAAGAAAAGAGGTATGAACGTTAAAGCTGCCGATGGGAAACCCCTTTTAAGCTCAGAAGATAGAGCTAACCGATGGAAAGAATACATTGAGATGCTGTATGTTGGGGACGAATTGAACAATAGTGTAATGGAAAAGGAAGGCGATGTCGACATTGATGACTTAGGAGATCCTGTTTTGAGGACAGAATTTAATAAAGCTCTGAATGACTTGAAAGCAAATAAGGCAGTTGGAATTGATAAGATCCCAGCAGAACTTCTTAAATCCCTAGGAGAGGAATGAATCGAAAGATTATTCAAGTTGATATCAAAAAGTTATGAAACAGGAGAAATTGCAACTGATTTTAATAAAAATATCATCTTCACACTCCCAAAGAAAGCACAAGCCGACAAATGTGAGAATTATCGCACCATTACTCTAACATCACATGCTTCAAAATAATTGACCAAAATAATATACAGAAGGATAGAAATGGTAGTAGAACAGATAGTAGGCGAAGATCAGTTTGGGTTTAGGAAAAATCGCGGTACAAGGGAAGCAATTCTGTAATTAAGATTAATACTTGAAGGGCGGATCAAGAAAAACAAAGATACTTTTATGGTATTTGTTGATTTAGAAAAAGCTTTTGATAATGTTAGGTGGGGCAAGATGTTCAAAATTTTAAAGAAGTCAGGTCTAAAGTATCGAGATAGAAGAATACTCTATAAACAATATAAAAATCAGGTAGCTATAATAAAAGTAGAGAATCATGAGAGACATGCATCAGTTAAAAAGGGTGTGAGACAAGACTGTAATCTATCACCGTTAATATTCAACTTGTATGTAGAAGAAGCAATGAAGAAAGTCAAAGAAAAATTTCTATGTGCCATAAGTTTTCAGGGAGAAAAAATCAGTATGCTACGATTTGCTGACGACATTGTCTTGTTAGGCTGAGGATATAGAGAAGTTACTGAATGGCATGAACAAAATACTGAAAGAAGATTTTTGACTGAGTATAAATCAAAGCAAGACAAAAGTGATGAAATGTAGCAGAAATGATACCAATACTACCAGATTAAATATAAAAATAGGATCGTATGCAATAGGAGAAGTAAGAGAATTCTGTTACTTGGGAAGTAAAATTACAACCGATGGCCGAAGCAGGAATGATGTTAAAAGCAGAATAGCACTAGTAAAAAGAGCCTTCATGAAAAAGAGAAACCTTTTAGTTTCAAATATTGATCTAGGAATTAGAAAGAACTTTTTAAAACTCTTTGTGTGGAGCACAGCACTTTATGGTAGCGAAACATGGACTTTAGGAATACCGGAAATAAAGAAAATTGAAGCATTTGAAATGTGGTGGTTCAGAAGAATGCTGAAAATTAAGTGGACAGACAAACTAAGAAATGAACGAGTTTTGGAAATGATGGGTGAGAATAGAAGTTTGTGGAAGAAGCTTACAGAAAGAAGAGACAGGCTGGTAGGTCATATTTTGAGACATGCAGGATGTGTTAATTTGTTAGTGGAGGGAACAGTCGAAGGTAAGAACTATAGAGGAAGACAGAGATTAGAATATATGAAGCAGATAATTGAGGACGTGGGCTGTAAGTGGTATGTAGAAATGAAGAGGTTAGCACGGGATAGGAAGGGATGGAGGATTGCATGAAACCATTCGAAAGACTGACGACAAAACAAAAAAAAAAAAAATAATGTTTGCTATGTATTTTGTTTGAAATCCTCTGGATGTGTAACCTAAGTACTGGGCCATAAACTTATTGCATGTGGGTTTGAATATAACAGAGTTGTAAAAGTTATTAATTTATTGACGTATGTCTTTGTTTGTATTCGTGCAATACGCTTTCTCTTTTGAGTGTTATGTTTAATTGAATTTTAAAAAAGGTTTCGTTTTGTGAGCGTCTTCGTTAATATGGGTTAACGTGATATCTTTTTTAGTTGTTTTGCGTGGTGTGTTATTTGATGCCTGTTGAGTGCTCAGACCCTATGGGTCGCACTGGCCGCAGCCACCATTAGCTCCGCGGTATCGCCTTCGCTGCAGCGTCCCGCCTCTCTCCGTCCCCTGTGAGCCGGTCGCTGGACTAGAACACGCCGTCGACAACCCATATTTCAGTGACACGCCGGAAAGGCTTTCGTTCACACGTTTTGTTATTTAGTTCACGATACTTCGTTTTTGGTGGGTATATACATGACTGTATCCGTTTCTTGTAGATACCTCTATTCGTATACGTCTACGCCATTTGGACCGGAGAGCTGCGCCCAAGGGCTCTCCACTTGTATTAAGCCGAAAGTGAATTTTAAATTGTTGAGAGGCGACAATGTTTGCCCCGCCTCTCGAGGCAGTTGTTCTAGGTAGGCAGTTCGTGTTTTGTTGACAATATTTGAAGCGCTCTGCGAATAAAGTGGGACAATCGTTGAACGGCCGTACGGTAACCAGTTAAAACCTCAAGTAAGGTACAAGCAACGTGGGACCTTCCTTTTTCTCTCAACGGCAACGCTGCGTTGTAAAAGTAGTTAAAAGGTCGATGACAATTATTAAGGACGTTTTGCGAGTAAATGAGAAGATGTAAGCTGAACTACATGATTTCTTTAGAATACCGTGCCACTAGTTGCTAAAGAAGGCTTATCGTAGATAGTATTTTTAAAATGTGTTTTTTCAGAAATGAGCCATTTTTGTTCATTCATACTTAATCGAAATCGATACATGAAGTGTCATTTTAAAGATTAAATTCTCCGCTTAGATTACAGCATTAATAAAAAAGGAAGTTTTCGTAATTCAATCCATAAATGGCAAAATTGTGAACAATCAAGGTCACGTGTATGTGATAGTTCAGATTCAAGCTGCTAGACTTCGCTGGCGTCTACGAGCTATCACATTACCGCTAGACACCAGCACCACATGTCACACAGATATTGTGAAAGTGTGTGTTCACTAGAGTCAGGAGCTTGTGTTTGTGTTAGGGAAACATTTTATCATTTCTAATTGTCTCGTAAGACATTTTTTCGTGTTTTGCTAAGTACCTGTTTCACATGACAAATAAAGAGTGACTACAAATGAACCACTTCTTCTTTCATCGTATATCATTCACCAAATTTTCCCACAGGTCACCTAGTCTACACTATTATTTAGTTGGCTCAATCCATCCACACTGACCACGACAGCTATTGACAGGAGGTCACGATGACGTCACCGAACGTTGACGTCACCGAACGTTGACGTCACGTGCCCGTCCTTCCTTGCGGCCAGAGATGTCACTAACTTAGCATGGTTTTGATATTAAGACAATAATCATGCTTTCACTTCTTTCCTTCATCCAGGTGGTATTTGTCTTCTTATGGAATGATTTTTTCAAAACACTTTTTGTATTAGTATCCTTTTCCGTGGTGATCGGTTTGTGACGTAATTTTCTAATATTCACAATTCCTGCATTTCTTCGTTCAGTTCTGTCGCCACAGTGTTTTAACCTTTCTATTCTGCTATACATTACATGCTGATTAATCATTTTGCTTAATCTTTCTTTAAAAAGTTATATGTCCATGCTTGACCACATTTGTGATTTCTTTTATATTTATTGTATATGGCCTGATCGGATTATTTTTTGTATTAGCTTTTTTTTTTTACTGCTTCCAGTATCTTCCTCACTATGTTTTTCTAGAAGACTTCCAGTTTGTTCGTCAGTCCCTTGAATCGTGAAATAGCAATGCCGACCTTGGCTTGTTCTTCGGCAAATGGATTCATCGTGTGGTTCCATTTCGTGTTGATGTCGGGGCTATGCGTCGGAGAGTTGGGCAGGTGTTCTATATAGACGTGGCTCTCTCTTCCGGAATTAATACTAGTGGAATATCAAAAACACGCACGGACTGTGAAACAAAAATGAAATGTTCTTGGTTCGATAGGATTGGGTTATTTAATTGTCAAATGTAGCTGTTAGCATGTCCTACTGCGTGGGATTAATTAATCAGTTTTATAAGGACTGTTATTAATATGCATGACACTTCTTACAAAGAAATTTGATAATTTAAAAGATTGTTATTGTGAATAAATAACTGGGTACTAATGAATTACAACACAACAACAATTAACCACGGTATAGCTCAGAATTAACAATTTTAATTTAAGAATTTACATTGAATTCAATAAAATGAAACCAACATTTCTTTACAACAAATTATCACGAAATTGAAATACATAAAAAGTGTTTGGATGAGTGAGAGAGCATGCAATTACCCAGGGAGTATGGTTCTAGTAATTAACTGTTCTTGTGTGCAATTCTATAAGTGATTGAGTCGTAACTGAGGTTCACAGCAGCGTATCGGCTGTCTGGGGCGTTGAATGCCAACCGTCAGTTACAAGCAACACGCTCGTCTCCGACGCCGAGCCAACAGATTCCGATGCCGGAGTACAGTATAGTGGTAGTCGCCGTCCTCTAAACGCCTCCGCAGGGTTCCGGAAGGTTCTCCCGTCTTTTCGGAACGCCTGTATAGTTGCTGGGAATCCAGGATTCACTCAGTCATGCAACAATTTTATATACATATTTCTAAAAATTATTACCAAGTCTTCTGTTTGATCCTGACTCTACCCATCAATTCTCACTGAAATCGAGTAGAAACACTTTCCGCTCGATTGAACGCGCCTCGTCTTCGCCTTGTAGATTTTCATATGGGGTAGTGAATAATTTATCTGTTGTAGAATTCTCACTCCTGTCGTGTTCTGTTGTGAAAGGCATCCACTTGTTCAGCGAATTCGTTCATTCACGTTCCTCGCTACCCTCGGGCCCTGCCAAATTTACTTGGCTTTGGCTGTTAAACATGCAGGTTGCTGTACTAAGAAACCTCCACTGACGGGATACTACAACTTTATTTTTATATTGCTATAAACTTCCTAGTCTGACCATGTGCTGGTATACTTTGACACCAGGAAGTAGAACGGCCTGATTATGCGTTTTACGTGATTTTCCTTAAACATATCTATACATATAAAGATGAATGTATGTATGTTTGTTTGTTCTTCTTACAAATCCACAGTTTTCATCCGATCTCCTTTGAAACAAGGTGGAAAATACTGTCTACATTTGGTTGAAAAAATATTTGTATAAATAACACATGTTGTCTCATAATTTCCAAATACTACTGGACGGCGATTGACGTCTCTGTACTGTTTTTGCGTGTAGCGGTCAGGCAGCTCAGTGGTTAAAGAGCTTGCTTACAAGTGTCGCGGGCTCCGGTTCAAACGTCCGTGAAGGCTAAGATTTTTAAAAATTGTTTTTGATCGTAAGAATCACGCCTGGGCCGTAGGTTATTCGGATTGAATGTTAAACTGTAGATATCACAAAGTTAGGGGTGCAATGCGAGGCAAATCGTAGGTAATCTTGCAATGCTGCAGGTGTACACTTTTTTACGTTATAATGATCCCTCAGGTGTTGTTCGCAGTCAGTGTGTGTGTGTGTGAACCGCAGTAATAGTATTACAAATACGGAAGTAAGTCTGTCTTTTTGTTACGTTTTGACGACTAAATGGCTATATTGATATTGATGGGATTTGATAAGAAAATCTGTATGAAGGGCACAGGATATTTTTCCAGTATGCCTTAACAGTTGTAGTCACGAAATTCTGAGACCTTATCGAATGGCGACAGAAATATGTAGGAAATTGATTCTCTTCAAGAGACAGGTTTGACGGTAGAATGATATAGTGATAGCTTTCCTGTCATATTATTCCGCCTCGATATTGTTTGGGATCAATCCTTCGTTACCAACAACTTTCTATATTTAATTCCGGCAAAAAAAAAAAAAAAAAATCTTAATCCACGCGTACGAAGTCGCGGGTACGAGCTAGTAGATGAATACTGGGACAGTCCCCAATTTCTCCTCAACACTCTTATGATTTAGGAACAAAATAACAGAAATAAATCAAAACAAGTAGCATTTTATCTGACCCTGGATGTTACCAGAATAAGTTTCTATGTGCCTCTAAACATGGAAATTCTTTTCTGCATCTCCCTACAAATACGTTATTTGAGAGATACTATAGTGCCTGCGCCACGTCTCGACAAATAAGATAGGTGTCGCTCTGTCATCAGCCTGGTACTACACCAAGTGTTAAACGTGATTTATCTTTGATGATGAAACAGCCAATCTGTATGAGTGCTCTTGTATACTAAATGCCAAGTTTTTTCCCCAACATCTTCCCAACGCATAATTAGCCTTGAAGTATACGAAGGAGTTATACCAGCAAAAGTCTTATGCAGTGACGTGAAGGGGTTGGCATATGTAATTTTGGAATCCTCAGGTGTGCAAATGTCGTATGTTGTGCTGTGAATGCCGTGCAGAAGTTTTTAATATCACTCATGCACTTCGTCACAGAAGGAACAGTGAACCGCAAACAAATTTTCAAACTCAGTACTTTATTCAAAAATTCCCCTGATTAACTGTTGGTTACATTATTGCAGTAACTGGAATAAGCTAAGGAAGTGTGCAGGCAATTATTTAAAAAGTTACGTTTATCCAAAATCACTTCCAGGATAGAAGCAAGATTTTAACTGGAGCTCTAGGGGCCGAAATTTCTCAGTAACTCTAATGCGCATTCTACAAATGGTGAACCAGGGGTATACGACTATACTCCTGAAACGATGAGACCGAGGGTCGAATGGCGTGCAAAGCAGAGAGGGACGAAGGGAATCTTCCATAAAGGCAGAAAACTCGTTTCAAAGTTCTCACTATCGAATTTTGTGATGCTAAATGTGTTGTGTTGAGTCATTTTTTTGCTTGAATGACCAATTGTCTAAGCTAAATATTATTCTGAGCTTTTGTGCACTATTAGAGATCCATATCTGTTGAAATAGTTCAGCTCGGGCACGTCCTGCTTCCGTGCGCTGACACTCGTTCCCAGACGACAAAGGCACGTGGCACATCAGACTCGCTACGGTCCAGGTTGGTCACTAGCATTTGGTGTGACGCCTCAGAGAAACAGTGTTTCCAATGACGGAGATTGGCTTTTTGAAGGAACCATCGCTGTATAAGCCTGAACTGACTTCGGGAAGCCATGAATAACCGAAATCTGAACGACTGGATGGGATTTTGAACCTGCGTCTTCCCGAATGTGAGGGCAGAGTGTTACCCCTCACCAATAACATTTGGTTACACGTAGGTATTTGTCTGTATGAATTATTTTCATTGCCCCTTCTGAACTGTTGTTTTGAAAAATGGCACTTCCGAGAAGATGAATCACCAGAGTTGGTGTCAGAACATACTAGGACAAATAAATATTTGAAACAATACGAACTAACACAGTTAGAAAATGTTTGGAAAAAGAAAGCCACTAGATGTTCATACCTTTGTTGTGGACCCCACAACACCCGTTCTTGTTCATATTTGATACATTCTTGTTCATATTTGACCGCATATCGGAGTACCCTATATCTGACGGCCCTGTTTTTCAACATGACCTAGGAATGTTAAATATATACGTATTGACGTAAAAAAGTTTTTATTAGGTTTATCACAAAACTGTTTCAGCCGAAACTATGCATTACATCCAATGAGAATTCTCTTCTGGCGGTCTCTCCACACCTTCCGTTCCGTGGCTCTCTCTTTCCGATACTCAGTGCCAAGACCAGACTGCAGCATTCAAAAACCAAATCGCTGTTCGCAAGGATATAAGGAAACTGAATGTCCAAATAAGTGAACCGTTTTGTGGTAAATTATTTCTTACGACATACTTCTGATGACACATGAAACAATATGTTTTTGCCGGCGTTTTTCTCGAACACCACAACACTTCTTTCTGCAGACTATCTTTCTTAGGTACTTTGAGTAACACACAGCACTGAACATTAATCAATATTAGTTTTAGTTTAATTTAATTTTAATTCCGAGATAGCCAATGGGGCAGTTTGCCTTCTCTAGGTAACATTTTTTTTTTTTAATCCTAAAATTTTTGAGTGCAATTTTATCAAACACCTACTTTATCCCTTTAAGATTTAAATTATTTCAGTGTTCATGGTAAACTATTCGTCATATCTCTTTGAAATTTATTCTAATTTTTCACTCCCTTACATAGAGAATAAAATTTTATACCGAGTGTAGCGGGTGTGTACCATTCCGGCTTCGCTTTCGAGTGAACAAGAGTTCGAATCTCGGCCACCCATCCAGATTTCAGTTTATCGTCACGCCGGGTGACCACGAGGATGGTTTCTTCAAAAAGCCATGGCCGAATTACGTCTCGCTCCTTGCGTCATGCTTTCCCATCTCTAATAGCCTCAAAAAAGAATTTCCCCTTACTTTACGCCTGAAATGACCTCGGTCATCACTCTACTGCCGCGTACTATTTATAATACTTCTTCAAATATCTTTCCAACCGTTATTGCCAATATACACTTTACCACCACTTTTATTGATTGAGATCTTGTGTAATTTGCACAACTAAATGTAACTTCACTCTTTTGCATTGTATCCAGCTCTTTTATTTGGTAATTATAGTGCTGATCTTATGCTCCAGCAACATTAGCAGGCAATGGCCTGACCAAGATTTTGTAACGCAGTTCCCTCCCTTCCCTGGTTCATCCCCTCATGAGCATCTCCAGTAAATGAAGAATTTTCAAACCTCACCAGCTACACAGTGGAGTTTACTACCGTATGTTATTCTAAGACTTCAGCTCTTCAACAAGCAATTCTCACACCTCCCCCAAATGATAAAAAGACTTTTATTTTAAACTGTGCGCCTAATTAACTGTCTATTATTGGCTTTTACCTTTATTCAATGTTCATAACAACTATCCGACATCTATAGTTAAATGTAAAACAAAGGATAAATGAGAAAAATGTCAATTTTTGATCATACTAGCAATAAAAAATAAATGTCTCAGTAACTTTTACACAGTCTATCATTTGTTTTAAATACCAGTTTGTCAGCGTTGATGACTTTTTTTTTTTTTTCAATAATATTTTTAAGAAGAATGATCCAATGTTTTAAGTAATTTCTTGCTGTTCTTGTTGAATACTCTGTTTGAAGTTCTATACTGAAGGTACAAAATTTTTGTACACTCAGCAGACCTCAGGATCTGAATCATGTCATACCTGCCTTTTATATATATTTGTTTTTGTATAAAGTTAAGGGAATTATCTGAAGAATATTCGCAAGTAATAAGCTAACGGCAACGAGGTAGCATAGGCAATATTGATTAAGTCTGATTATAGAGTACATGCTGTCGTAAGATGCCTGTTAGACACTTTTCAGTCAAAAGCGAATGTGGAAGGAAAGTCGGAAATACGCTGATTGAACTGAAACTTGTTTTTCACCAACCTTTTTGAGTCGGAAGGACAGGAAAGATAAAATTAGAGAAATAAGGTGCCGGACTGATTCTTATATGAATTCTTTTTTCCCTCGTACCATTAGGGATTGGAATGTACAGCAAAGAGATTAGCTTTGGAGCTGAGCACCCTCTGCCACCCACAACTTTGTGAATTGCAGAGTATATATGTAGATGTAGATGTATTAACAAAAAGCCTCTAAAATCGTTGACAGCGACAACCAATATCAGAGGTTTGAACCTGGATCCACTGAACTGAAGGTGGGCGGAATCATGATGGCACTTCTGGAGAGAGATGGCTCTAGTAGCAGGTAAACAGTAACAGACAGGACATCAAATAACTAGATCGTTTAGGTGTCATGCTGCTGTTTTCGTCGCCTGCACAAGGCAGTGGAGAAATGTGGTCACGGAGTTGTACGTTCTGCAGAAGATAGTTGCACGCAGGTTCTTCTTGATCATACGATTGACCGACGTTTCTGTCATTCCTTACGTCATTCGGAAGCTTAATGGTGCCCAATACAAGTCATGGTTACGGTGTGAGGAGTAATCATCCAAGCACTTCCGTTGACATGGAATGGAAATTAATGGTTAGATTTAATCGTAATTATGGTATGAAATTAGAAGATCAATTACGGTGGTAATAACTGTTCATTAACTTCCCTCTCTTGTTAGAAGAGTAATGAAATTGGGCTCGAGTGTGAAATGTTTCTTTTCGCACGAACTTTGCTTCAGATTTACATCATTTGCTATCGGATCAGGTTGCTGCAGTACGGTTAAGGTTTGTGTCAAGTTTTGTCCACAGAATTTAAACACGAGAGCAAATGCAATACCAGCCTGACGTTGTCGGAGCAAGTAGTTGAGAGGAACTTCCATCATGACGGCAGTTTTCTAGAGAACTGATGCCGTTGTAGCTGCACTCCAGAGCCACCACGTGGACAACCAGGAAGCAGACTATCGTTAGGAATAACTCTGCTAGAAAGTAGGAGCGGCTCGACAAGGAAGTTAAATGACGGAGTGAAAACACACTGGGAGAGGAAGAATCACTCAAGATGTTGTTGGTGACATGGAATGTCTCTACATTGCGCAAGAACACAATCATGCCGCTAGCAACTTGGAGCTAGCTGAGAAGGAATATCAGTCTTCTTTTTTCCCAGTCGTTCTCCTTTATATCACTTATTTCACGAAACAAGAGTTGGAAATCACAACATTAAAAGATCACTAGCTGCATAAAAAAATTGTTGATAAGAATAAAAGTTTCAGGTCCACTTTGTACGTCACCAGATCCCAGTGACAGATTTTAAGAAATGAAAAAAATATATATATTTATGAGAAAACTTCGTTAGATAAGTGTACAGAAAGTAATGCTACTAACCAAAATATAATATTTATGCGCATGTTACTAATAATTACATATAATGAAGAAGAGGATTTAAGTGGGACGATGAGGACGAGGAAAGTATACATTTTGATCTGAAAGAAGGAAGAATCGTATGTATGTGAGATCTATTCTTTATTTAAATATACGGCGAGGGAGTATTCAGCCGTGGTAGCCGTGGCCGTAGGCCAGCGGGGCGTGCGCGTAGGCTATCGGGGCGACGGGGACGGCGGCCTTGACGATTGCGGGAGCGGCGACGGCGACGGGCACCGAGTTGGTGACCTGGTGGATGTTGGCGTAGGAGGTGGCCACCGGCACGGCGGCTGACTTCACGGCGACGGGGGCGGCGTAGACGGGGGCGTGCACCACGGCCAGGGGGGCGGCGGCGTAGCCACCCAGGTAGCCCGCGGACACGGCCGCGAACAGCAGCGGGAGCACCACCTGCAGCAGCCGTGTCAGTGTCGTGAATCTCCAGCACCACTTACACAACTATCCACGCTTATTCTTACTTAAACTTAATTCTCATACTATTAGAAGTGTTAGTCCTTCACTTGCTATCCTACGTTTCAGAAATATCCCCTCCTTTATGTTAGAAATGAGGTGCTAATATATGCTCATGTTCCTTTTTTGAAATAATTCCCTTAATTCTTCTTCTAATATCTATCCAGGCCTCATAATCATACTGTGCTTGACATATCAACTGACCCTTTTACTCTCCACCCAGTCTTCCAGTGACTCCCAACCTATACTCCCCGTTATCATTTACCGAGTCTGTGGTAATTCCTACAGCCAGATCTGCAGTACTACAGGTCCATTTTTCCGTCTTCAAAATGCTGTATTTCATACAAATAATATGAGTTACATTCTGCTTCACCATACTCAAGCAAGTGTTGCATAGCTTACTTTTCCCTTTTCCATTATTCATCCCCTATTATTTCCTGTAACAGATGTTTAACCATATTGTTCTATTTTTTTCCCTATTTGACTGCCTAGAAAGTTGGATCTTTTTAATCTATTGAAAAAGTTGTGGAAAGTTTATCAATCATACTGAAGTTCATGCAGCAAGATAAGTAAGTTTAATGCATATTACTAGTAGATGCATTCCACCGAAAAGAGCCTTAAACGTTGTTCAGTTTTGTATATTGATGATGCAGCGTAAGAAATTGCGAACTGGAAAATGACCACACCACTGAGAGCATAATTATGACTTTATGATTGATGGCGGGTTTGACTGTAGATAGACCCGTAATCGCGTACTAACGTTCTTTATGTGAATTTCATTGCTAGTAACAAATAACCAAACACAAAATACCGTTTTCATATTTTACGGTATAACACTAAGAAAGCTTTATCTTTTGGGCGTCGTTAGATACCTCGACACACTGATAAACAAAAACGAGTACGCGCAACTATAATCTAATCAACCAAATAATTTCTCTATGCACTGTACTAAAGTGATATTTTTCTCTCAGCAAAGTTTCTTTTTCTATAATAAATGTGACAGTCAGAAAAGTGATCTGTTTCAAGGTATATCAGATAACTGTGTGCGAAACTATGAAATTTATGCAGACTTTGCCTTGCGATCTGTTTTATATGATATGCATGTTCCAGCACTATAACCTAAACTTACCCACTCAATTTACGCCCACTACTTACTAATTTAAATCAGGAAAGAGTGAACGAAAGTAAGGAAAAGGTCTAACAGTGATGACACACATGTTTTGTATTTGAGCTGTATCTGATAGAGTGATAACGTATAAGACAATTTATGTTTTAAAGCCGATCGTTTCTAGGCAGAGGTGAATTTGTTGGTTTATAAGTATAGCAATTTCACTTTTTTTCATGCTGTACCGGTTGGAAGATCTAACTCACTCGACAGTCAGTTAATTTATCTGGTATTGAGATTTATCACTACACAAGAAATTGAAAGTACGAAAACGTTAGACTACAAAAAAAACTAGTAAATATTGTATTATAGTTAGATGATACGTAATATGGTTAGATGGTATGTAATATGGTTAGATGGTGTGTAATATGGTTAGATGGTCTCCTGAATAGAAAATCTGAACCAGCGTTGATGGGGCGATAGCGCATATTTCGCTAAACCGTTGGCTCGTATGGAACCTTAATCACGCAGTTTTCCGTGTCTAATAAGACATTATAATCAAATAATTTGAGGTAAATACATGGGACCTTAAGCATCAGCCATCCTAATAAAGGTTTGTATACGGTTTCCCGTAATGATGTGGTCAAATCATAGGATGGTCCCAAATTTCAGTCTAAAAATTATACATTCTGTATAAAAAATTGCCATGCTATGCAGAACGCGGATTAAACCGTTCTCACACCGACGGTGACGCGACTTTAGAGATGGACGAAAATGGTGTTGGAGTGGAAGAGACCGTCAGATACTAATGGGAAGACCACCAAACAGAAATGGAGCTAGCTGGCAGAGTATGGCATAAGACCTTTTGTACCTGGAGAAGATTGTTGAAGTTCTGTTTGGACTCATTGACTCTAAGAGACCACGTCGTTACCTGACTCAACTGGTCTGCAAACAGTGTGTGTTTTTGTCGTGTATGTTGAGTGTTTATTTTGTTTCTGCAGTTTATATCTCCTCAGCCGGATATTGGGAACGACTGCAACGTTCGCGTAGATCGTTACAGAGAGCTATCTGAAAACATTAATCAGCACGGCAGGCAACAAAGTTAAGAAATTTGAAGAAAAGCGTATTACACCTCCCTGCTCCTAGATCGACTGCGCTTTATAACTGGCTGCCGATCCCGATGGTGTGAGCGGGTACTTACCAGCTTGTACATGTTGTTGTCGTGGGAGGGCTGCGACTGTGCCTCTGCGGCCGGTGGAGCGCTCTTTATAGAGCCGCGAGCTGGCCTGTCGCAAGCGAAGGACGGCTCGTGTTCTCCTGTCACTCCGATCGGATCCTTTCTCGGTTGCACTTGACTCCGATAGGCTGTACCACTTCGCAAAACTGACATACATTCCGACTGAATAACTATAAAGTAAGGTACTCTACATCTCAATTATTATTTATTAATTGTTATGGAACTTAAGAATCAGTGAAATTTTCCCTTTTTATGGAACTAATGAATTAAAAATATATGTACGAATTCCCAAAACCTTCTGCTATACCACGGGAATATTATTATTATTTTTTCCTAATCCAGGCCACATTCAGCATACTAAATATGGAGCTACTTCCATCCGCATGAACTAATAACTTCAGTAAGATGGACGCATAGAAAAGCAGTTTAAATTAGTTTATAAAACTAAATTAAAAGTGTATCAATTGTCATTCTGGTACCTGGCTGCATTTCAACCGAACCACAACCTCCGCTAATATAGACGTTCGAAAATCATGACTTATACCACCCACCTATGAATAACCTCATTGTATCGCGATCTAAATTTGACCCGTTGGAACTATTTAAACGCGGCTGATATAATGAGATCAGTAATAAAAGGCAACCAATAATTAATATACTAGGTCAGAAGAAATCCATACTTTTAATTCAGTGTTTTGAAAATTCATTTGTTCGAATTTACAATAACAGTGAAAGAGAATATAACAGATATATCTACATTCAATATAAATACCTTGTGAGCCCTGGGTGCAGAGTTCTGGCAATTTATTTCCTTGCAGTTGCTTAACTACCGGTAAATACACTTGTTATTAAATAACACTCATAACCATAACAAGGAGTTAATTTGGCATAAATTTTTACTTTAAACAGCGATATCTCAGGATTGCGAATATAAGAAAATATCACGGATTGAATATAAAGAAATAAAAAGAAAATAATAGTTAATATTTTTATTTAAAGGAAATATACACTTGTCTTTCAGTATTTTGACAGTACATTTCTTCGCGGATGCTTATTTAAATAGAACTGTTTTGAAATAACGCGTGTATCGGCAAATAACATTTCTGGCCATTGTTAGTTCTACAATAAAGGCGTGAAGCGTGTCAGACATGGTTACAAAGTGACCAAGCTTACCTCTTTTTACCTTTTTATTAGTATAGTCTAGCAGTTCCCGTAACTTCAGGGAGGTGGACTAGAGAAGCCTTCGATTGACTTTTTTCCCATTGTTTAGCTAAAATTTGCCACGAATTATGTGATTATTCAACATCAGGGATAAATGACGATAAAACGAGGTTATATAAGGCTGGTTCAAAACGTAACGACCCGGAGGCCTAGGAACGGAAACCAGTACCTGTATTTCAGAAGTAATGGCCCGGCTGTTGAGGCACTTGTCACACTGCGACACAAGGCAGTGAATGGCTGTGTCGTAAAGTTCCTGGGGCTGCGATGTGAACCAGTTCCGCACGTACTGCTTGACGTCGTCGTCCGAGGTGAATTGTTTGCCCCTCAGAGCCTTGTTTAGGGGACCAAAAATGGCGTAATAGCAGAGAGAGAGGTCTGGACTGTATGTAAGGTGCCTGGTCGATTTGATTTGATCGCTTGGCGAAGGGTGGTCAAGGTTTGCAAATAATGGTGGCATTCACTGTTGTCCCGTGCTGCAGGAAGTCTATCAGAAGGGGGCCGTCTTGGTCAAAGAAGAACGTCAGCATAACCTTCCTGCTCTTGAGTGGATGGCCTTGGATTTTGTTGTTGGTGGTGACCCTCGATGCTTCCACCGGAGACTTTGTCGTTTCGACTCTGGTTCGAAACGATGACACCAAGACTCATTTCCAGTCATCTCTCGCGCTGCTGATGATCAAGACAGTGGGACATTCGACATGCTTCCTGTTGTGGTTGAATACTGTGGTGCACACTTTGCGCCAGTTCAGTCTTTTCGTCATGATGGTGTGAACACTTCCGACGCTCAATCCGACCTCGGCGGCTACGGCTTTGATTGTAACTTGGCGGTCCTCAGTAACGAGTCCATCATCATGCTGGACGAAGCCATGCGGTGTGGTGTTCCAGACGGTGCATCATCGGCTAACGACACCCGTCCTTCCCTGAAGCGCTTTCCCCTTGCAAGGGACATACAGTGTTCACCGTACACTTGTGACATTATTCGGAAAACGAACAACACCTCTTTGCTCTTCTTTGGACGCTTCCACTCCACTGCTTACAACACGAATGAGCGCTGGACGACTGACGCACGCTTCTGCTAGCGTTGCAGTCACGTGACTTGCACTCGTGGCCCTCTTGTCACCGGTTTACACATTCCAGACTCCGGCTCGTTTCTTTTTGAACTTTTTTTTTACAGCATAGAACAAAATTCTTCTTCCTCCCAATCAAAGATTAGGCTTGTTGACCTGTTCCGGCTTCAAGGTTGTCCCCATCTCTTCCTTAACCTACCTATTATTCTTACATCTGTTGGTGTATTCTGGTTTACTGCTTTTGGTAATCATACATTATTGATTCCATACAGATGGTGTCTCCACTTATTCATATGTTCCTCTATCTTGTCATTCACAGTATATATTTTAAACTACTCTCTTATAGTCTCGTTTCTTATTAGATTTAGTCCTGTGCATCCATTTACAGATCTTAGAAACTTTATCTCCGCTGCCTGTATGAGACTTTTGTCTCCTCTCTTCATTACTCAAGACTCACTTCCACAGAGAAGCATAGGAACTGGCATCACTTTATAGAATTTCATCTCTGAACCTCCTATATCCTAAAGTTTTAGCTATCGTTTCACACGTCAACTTTTCATTTTATTACCAACATCTTACTTGCACTATATGTGATTCCACAAGCAAGGTAGTTGTAGTGCGAAACTTGCTCAACAATTTATAACAATTTATGCTCAAAATAGGATCTCGACCCAAGTTGTACTGTTCTAAACATATTTGTAATTTGTAATCCATTTTCAGTATCCTCTATTACCAGATGGTCGTCAGCAAATGAAATTACATTTAGGGACATACCTTTTTCTATGTATACATCCCTTGTTGGATATTAATTCTGCCACTTATTAATGGCATCGTTCAGATATGTTAATAAATGTTGAGGAAAGAACCCTTGTCTCACGCCTTGGTTAATTGTTGACATTTGCTATTCGTTCCTTTTTTCGTGGAGTATCCTGTATTAAAATGCAAACTCTTTACTGATTCTATAATATGTTTTGCATACCTAATAGTCATTATTTCAGCATATTTCTCAAAAGCCTGAAACTCATGACTTTAAAAGAATGACTGTACTTCATACCTCATACACGGAGCCTCTGCAATCCTGGTTACGGCTTTAGCCACTGACAAACAGACGTAAACCCATGTAAATTAAGACGCTTAGGTTGCGAACCTTTAGTGTCTTACATGACCGATGAATACTGGAAAAAGACGCTGTTCGCATAGGTGATACTAGCAATAATATCTGAGGGTACTAATGTGTATATTTCGCAATAAGTTCTCAGTATGACCTTCGAACGTGGATTGTTTTAATTTGATGTTTTTTAAATGCTCACATTTTCTTATGTTCCTTCAATTTATAATTTAATTTAAAACAGTTCGCCATATTTCTAATAATTTTTGTTACAGTGCCAGTAATCAACTTGTTCTTTCCTATTTATTTCAACAGTATTCGTGGACTAGTAATTTCTCTAGTAATTTTGTGGCAACCAGAGTTTGTTGAAGCTAGTTGGGAAAAATCTTGGGTCGAAGAAGATGCTTTGTTCCGTGCGGTCGCAAAGTTCTGCAGATAAGAATCTGGCCACTATCGTTTAGCTGATTTGCTGTCTTGCTACTTCGCTATCATGTTTACGGTACTAATTTCATGTTACCACTGACTGATGATTTTTAATAATTCGGTGATAGCGAGAAAAAACGGCACATCGAGGATGGTGGATAGAAATTGATACCAACAAAAGAAAATTAGGTGTTTCCAAACTACCGACATTCTTCCTGGAGGCCTGGCCATTATAATTTGAAGTGTCCGTGATGGTACCTCATGAAATTACTCATTATAACGAGGATCCTAATGCCGGGATGCTTCCTTGTCCCCCATCCTTTCCCGCCTCTAATGACCTCGACGTCGACGAAGTGTAAAGCCATAAATAAAAAAAGATTTCTCGCCTTCTCCGACATCTAGGTGTGGCTTCCGTTCGAAAAGATTTCTGGTTGCTCCTTCGTCGACACACCGCTGGGACAAATGTTTACGTACTTTCTACCTCTTCTGTCTCTGAGTGGACTGTCCTTTGCGCTCTTGGCCTGAGAGAACGTGACCTAAATCAAGTATCCTGGACAATTCAAAACGAAAGCATTGCCGAAAAAATGTTTTTGAAGTTTTATTTTACACCAAAAAAAAACTTAGTAGTAACACATTCTTGAGATAATCACAAAATTTGTGGTGGCCACAGCCGTGCCCTACAGAACACAAACAAATGAAATCAAGAAATGGAAATTAATATTGACTAACGTAATAAAAATTCCGTTATTAGAATGCTTCTGAATGAGGCCCCTCGTCCTCAAATTATGAGTGTCATCGTCTGTGTCACTTAAAAAAAAAAGCCACAACTACCAAACGCATTTTTATGTTTGTGTTTGGTAGTAGTCTCGAATCTTCCATTGGTAGGCAGCTGTGGGGATGTGGGAAATATCGTGGTTCAAAGTGGTCAACCTCTGGAATTTTCATAATTCTAACAAATTTTTCTAAAAAAACTTTATGATTGCCTAGAATGTTCTTGAATAATGTTCTATAATACCACACTTTTTACAGCTTTTTCGTTAGTAAAAAGTATAAATAATTTTAATGCAGCATATATAGTGTATGAACTGATTTTGACAGGACTTTCACTCTCGGGTTGCTGATTTTGTAGGGAGTAACATAGGCCCACTCACTGGTTAAAGGGATGCTGATCCGGTGATATCACATATTAGGGTGTGATTCTAGACGAGAGTAAAGCTTCTTGGTGGATACTCTGTGCTCAAATGGACACGCGGTAATCACTAAATGCTGAATTTTAATTGCACTAAAATACGTTTCATCCCAAAGGTTGATAGCCTTGGTGAAGCAATTCACAAAATGAGAATTCATATCTCTTATCAATTTCAATGACTTTGCCGGTGCTGTTACTTCAGTAGTTGTTATGTTATTTTCTGGAGTGTCTCATAAAAGTTCTGACATTTTAAATTTTGTAAATGCTATTTTACTCATGTCATTTTCTGTATTTTAAGTATTGCAATTTTAATTTGATAGTTAAAATAATTTGATAATTAAGTGATTGCCATTTTGTATTACTAGCACAGTTTCATGTTGTTTTGATTGTTTAAAATATAAATGGTCAGTTTGTTAATCTTTACTCTCGTCATTTATCAATATTCCGTTACAATATTGATTCACTATCAATAAATATTAAATATGATAATAACCGGAAACAGTACGAAAACGTTTCAAGATGAATTTTTATGTAGATGCGTTCGGAATATGTTTCTCTTCTTGTTGACGAATAAATTAAACTGAGAAGATTTTTTTTTTTAACACAATCCATCTTTCTGGTTTGAAGAATGTTACACATCTGCATAAGAAATAAGAGGTCACAATGAACTGTCACTACTCAGTTTCATTTCAAGTAGATTAATTCAGAACTTCGTATCTTCCTTTCGATCGTTTAAGTCAGCATCCGAGAATTTTAAGTTCATAAACTTTCCTGCTTTATTATCTGGAAAAGCAGTAACGCTCGAACTTTACTTTCGGGAGGGCGTAGGATTTCCATGGCTACCCGAAATACTCCAGGATAATGCAAGGATGGTTCTATAGAAAAGGGCAAGGCCTTATCCGTTTTCGGGAGGACGTGGGTTCGAATCCCGGCCGGGGTATCCAGATTTGAGTTTTCCATGATTTCCCCAAATCACTCCAAGCGAATGCCGGGATGCTTCCATCAAAAAGGCCATGGCCGAATTCCTTCCCGTTTCTGGTCCCTAGTCCTATCCCGCCTCTAATGACCTTAGTCGTCGACGTGGCTTAAAGCAGCAAGGAAAAAAAAAAAAAAACCTTATCCGTTCCCATTCCTTGCTTTCAGTGTTCTCCCGTCTCTAATGACCACGGCGTAAGTACGTAAAGTACTAAAAGAGAGAGAGAGAAAAAAAATACAACAGATCAAGAGTTTGTAACCCTGGCAGCAATAATAACAGCAGCGGTCAGTGAAGAGATGTAAGAGAACATATGACGGTTAGAAATTCCGTTTGCATTGATAGAAACACTTGAAGTGTAGTAATTAGATGTATAATAATTCAGTAGCTGTGGACAATAATGCGAACTAAATTATTTTAATAAATACTTCATTGTATTAATATAGGAGGAAAATTAGAACAAAATTACTTTTCTACATTGCATCCATTGTCTACGTATTTTACTCCATCCCAAAAAGAGTATTTTATTTTCATTAAACTTCATTTAATAAACATATTGTCGCGTTGCAACCGGGGCAGGTGTGAATTCGAAGGTTACTTGTCAATGAACACAGCACTTAAACTGAGAACAGGTTTATTGAGAACTCAAACATACACGCAGCACTGACTGCCTCTTGGGCAGAATGCTCTTCTATTTATACACAGATAGAACGTACTAGAGATTACAAGAGTAGTTAACAAATGAAATGTGTAGAAGTTACAAGTGACCTTAGGAAACATGAAGAATCTTCTGGAAATAATAAACAGAATTAAATAATTTTTGTCAGTGGGCGGGATTGAACCGGCGACCTTCGGTACCGCAATTCGTGACGCTACCCGCTGCGCCATGCTGGCAGACGGTACACTGGCGTTCATGCGGCATTGCTCCCTCTCCTGAGGAAAACAGCGTCCCGCTGTTAGATTTCTTTTGGGGCACGCTGAAGTGTCCTGGATCTTGATCTTGTCGTGGGTCCTCTGTATGGCAGTTCTGGAGGGCCCCTCCCGGTTGTACTATTATCTTCCTGTCCGACTTCCTCAGTATCCAAACCGTCCTCAGAGTCCTTGAACAAGAAGCTGGTTGTGCCTAGCTGCTCGTCAGGATTGTAGTAAGGCTTCATGCGGAGGACGTGAACAATGTCCCTTCGTTTTCGTCGTTTCGAAGACGGCTCATAATCCTCGACTTCGTATGTGACGTCTGACCGGCGGCGTATGACACGATACGGACCAAAGTACCGCTTCAGTAACTTTTCTGATAGCCCAACCTTCCGGACAGGGGTAAAAATCCATACGAGATCTCCTGGGTTGTACGCAACAGGTCGGTGCTTGCCGTCATACCGCTGACGGTCCTTCTCCTGGGTGGCCAGTGTTCGTATGCGAGCCAGCTGTCTTGCTTCTTCGACCCTGGTAATGAGCTGTTTTATATAGTCATCCTGAGTGTCGTCCGGCTGGAATGGGAACAGCGTATCCATTGTGGTCTCAGCTTCACGGCCATGGAGCAGAAAAAACGGAGTGAAGCCTGTCGTATCTTGCCTTGCTGTATTATAAGCAAATGTGACCACTGGCAGTATTGTATCCCAATCCTTCTGCTCAACATCCACATACATCGACAGCATATCGGCTAATGTCTTGTTGAAGCGTTCTGTGAGACCGTTTGTCTGAGGGTGGTATGCAGTTGTCATCCTGTGGACAACGTCGCATCTTGACATGACCTCTGATACTAGTCTTGACTGGAATACCTTTCCACGATCGGATATCATCACACGTGGTGCTCCATGCTTCAAAATAATGTCTTCTACTAGAAATTTTGCAACCTCTGGAGCTTCTGCAGTCGGCACAGGTTTGGTGACAGCGTAGCGCGTGAGGTAGTCGGTGCAGACTATTATCCATCGGTTACCGGCTGTCGACTTCGGGAACCTCCCTAAAAGGTCGATCCCAATTCGGTGGAATGGAACTGCTGCAGGCGGAATTGGTACTAGATGACCTGGAGGTAATTGCGGCACATGTTTCCGTCGCTGGCACTCTTTACAGTGACTCACATAATGCTTGACAGATCGGTAGAGACCCTTCCAGTAATACCTGCGTCGGATTCGGTCCAGGGTCTTCACAAATCCCAGATGACCGGATATTGGAGCGTCGTGGAAATACTTGAGAATAGCTGGCTGGAGATGAGCTGGAACGACCAGAAGCCACTTGGGGCCTAGTGGATCGTAGTTGTTCTTATACAATGTCCCATCTATCAATTGAAACTCTCCTTTGGCCGGTTCTCCTTTCTCCAAGGCGTCTATGGTTCTTAATAACTCTGAATCTTCCCTCTGTTCAGCTGCAACGTCACCTAATTCAGCGAGGGCTGAAATTCCATTCATGCTGTTGTGTTCTATTAAAGGATTCCTTGAAAGGCTGTCGGCATCCTTGTGTTTGCGTCCGTTTTTGAATACCACCGTGACGTCGTACTCTTGAAGTCTAAGTGCCCATCTTGCTAGTCGACCTGATGGATCCTTCAAGCTGGTTAGCCAACATAAAGAATGGTGGTCTGTCACGACGGTGAAAGGTTTGCCGAATAAATACGGACGAAACTTGTTGATAGCCCAGACAACTGCGAGGCATTCTTTCTCGGTTGTAGAGTAGTTTATCTCGGGCTTAGAGAGTACTCTTGATGCATAGGCTATCACCTTCTCAGCACCTTCCTGAATTTGCACAAGCACTGCACCGATCCCATAACCGCTGGCGTCAGTGTGAAGTTCAGTTTCTGCATTCTCGTCGTATAAGGCTAGAACTGGTGCGGAAGTTAGAGCCTCCTTAAGTGCCTGGAAAGATCTTTCTTTAGTTTCATCCCAGTAAAACTTGGCGTCTCCCTGCAAAAGTTCTTGCAGTGGACGTGCCATGTTACAGAATCCTTTTATGAAACGCCGGAAGTATGAGCACAGCCCAAGAAAGCTTCTCACATCACGAATGTGCTGAGGAGTTGGAAATTCCATGACTGCCCTTACTTTATCTGGATCAGCGCGGACGCCATCTCCGTTGACCAGGTGCCCCAGGATTTTTATCTCTTTGGCGACGAAGAGGCACTTCTTCGGATTGAGGCGGAGTCCTGCAGTCTGAACACACTTCAGCACCGTTGACAGGCGACTCAGATGTTCTTCAAATGTTTTCGAGAAAACAACAATGTCATCTAAATAACAAAGACACGTCGTCCACTTAAGGTGTCGAAGTAAGTTGTCCATCATGCGTTCGAATGTGGCCGGAGCGTTGCATAATCCGAATGGCATTACTTTGAATTCATAGAGGCCATCAGGTGTAATAAAAGCCGTCTTTTCTCTGTCAGCTTCGTCAACCTCGATTTGCCAGTAGCCTGTCTGCATGTCCATGGTTGAGAAGTATGTAGCTCCTTTCAAGCAGTCTAAGGCGTCGTCGATGCGCGGCAGTGGGTAGACATCTTTCTTTGTGATTTTGTTCAGCCGCCGATAGTCGACACAGAATCGCCACGTACCATCCTTCTTCTTTACGAGGACCACCGGAGATGACCAAGGACTCTCCGAAGGTTGAATAATGTCATTATGCAACATCTTCTCCACTTCCTCTCGAATTATTCGCCTTTCGACTGGTGACAATCGGTACGAGCGCTGGCTAATGGGCGGATGATCCCCAGTATTGATACGATGCTTTATCGTGGGCCGTTTCGTCTGACCTTTTATTTGCTGGGGTGTGAATACACCAGAGAATTGGCGTAGTATAGCTAACACCCGGTGGTGTTGTTCCTTGGTCAGGCCGGACCCTATTGGCAGTTCCATAGTTGTTTCCTCCAGCGTGTTGTCGGTACTAGTAACAGAGCATGGATCTTCGTTAATGACGTTGAGCTCGCCCTCCTGGACTGGTTCAGCTGTCCCTATGCACATTCCCTTGGGGATAATTTGTGACTGCTCGTGACAGTTGGTGATCCAAATGTCTCCTCGACCACCGATAATGCTTATGATAGCCGCTGGTATGTAGATTTCTTTCGTGAGCCTAATAAACTTTCTACTATCGACAAGCACTTCAAGGTTGCGGTCGTCCGTGTTTTTGACTGGGACTCTTCTCATTGCGAACGGCGGGATTGTCACGTTGTCAACGGCGAATAACTTCCCAGAAGATTCTGTGTTACGTGTACCCGTCGCAACGACTTCTTCAATTTGCAGCTCAGATGTTCCACAGTCAATGACAGCTTGGGATGCCTTAAGGAAGTCCCATCCAAGGATGACATTATGACTACATTCTGTTAAAATGACAAATTCAACTGGCTGGGTCCTGTTGTTGATGGTTATTCTCGCGACACAAGCTCCAGCTGGCTGGACGTACTTTCCATTTGCGACCTTTAGCACAGTTGCCCCCGTATCACGGAACATTGTCTTCTTTAGTGTGCGACGATAATTGTCCGACAATACGGAGAAAGAAGCTCCTGAATCAACCAGCGCCCGGACAGGTTGGCCGTCGATTATAACGTTGATGAGATTTCCCGACATCTTAGTGACTGTCATCCATGGAGGATTTTCATCTGCGGCGGCCTCACCTCCGTAGATGGTCGCCTTGCTTAGTTTTCCTGCGTGCGGCGGCTAGGGGAGCGGCTGGTAGCTCTGTCCGGCGACGATGAACGGCAGCGGCGCGTCGGGGATCGACCTCGTCTAGGGTACGGCGATGGGCTTCTTCCCGTAGGTCGACCGAACTCGTCAGCGGGTGGCTGCCTGGGGTAGAACTGTTCTGATGGCGGACGTCTTGCGGCAAAATAATCGTCAAATACTCGTCTTCTCTCTCTGCAGTATCGTACGACATGTCCAGGGCGCCCACAGTGGAAACATACTGGCGCGTTGTCTTCTGTCCTCCAGACGTCCGTTCGTCTGCGGGACGTCATAGGTGCCGGAGGATTTGGTTGTGGCCGTGTCGGCCGGTTCCTAGGCTGCCGTTTGGCAGCTGCAGCATACGTCATATCAGGGCGAGGCCATTCTTCACGTCGAGTGCGATTGGCTCGGCAGACAGGAGCTATTGTCTGAAATACCTCTTTTTCCGCCGCGTCGGCTCCTTCATGACCCACTGGGCTTACATTCATGGCCATGATCTGATGCTCACTCGGTTCAAGAGTCCCAGCTGCCATGAACTGTTGTAATTCTTCTCTCACAATTTGTCGTATGAGAGACGCAAAGTCGTGCTGGTCTTCCACAACTGCCATAGGGACTACGTTGGGAAGTCTGTCATACTTCTTTCGCCCAACCCTCCTTTGTTGCATCTCCTCAATCCGCTGGCACCACTTGATGAACTCTTCCGTCGTAGCGACGTCTTTTATCAGAAGAGCTTGGTACATGTCTTCTGCAATACCTTTCATTAGGTGCGTGATTTTGTCGGCTTCAGTCATATTCGGGTTGACTACGTTGCATAGGGCCAAAACATCCTGTATGTAAGATTGCGTCGGCTCCCCATGTTGTTGGGCCCGGTTCTTCAGTTGTTCTTCCGCCGAGCGGATTTGTCGCTGGTGGTCCCCAAACGTTTTCTTAAGTTCCGTCTGGAACATTTCCCAGTTATTCAGTTTATCTTCGTTGTTCTCGAACCACTGCTGGGCGGTTCCGTCCAGATAGAAATAAACATTTGCCAAGCACATGGTATGATCCCACCTGTTGTACTTGGCGACTCGGTCGAACCCTTTTAGCCATTTGTTAGGGTCCTGTCCAGCGTCTCCAGAGAACACCGATGGGTGTCGAATGTGCAGCTGGCTTGCCGCCATGGGTTTCCTAATGACGCGGACTTTCGGAAGGACGTACTGAGTATATCCTTTGTAGTCCGGTTCCAGTCCGTGTAGGCGGCGACTTTTACGTTGCCTAATCGGAGCCACGATGATGCAGCTGTTGCACAGGGTACCCGGCGCCTCCACCAAACTATGTCGCGTTGCAACCGGGGCAGGTGTGAATTCGAAGGTTACTTGTCAATGAACACAGCACTTAAACTGAGAACAGGTTTATTGAGAACTCAAACATACACGCAGCACTGACTGCCTCTTGGGCAGAATGCTCTTCTATTTATACACAGATAGAACGTACTAGAGATTACAAGAGTAGTTAACAAATGAAATGTGTAGAAGTTACAAGTGACCTTAGGAAACATGTAGAATCTTCTGGAAATAATAAACAGAATTAAATAATTTTTGTCAGTGGGCGGGATTGAACCGGCGACCTTCGGTACCGCAATTCGTGACGCTACCCGCTGCGCCATGCTGGCAGACGGTACACTGGCGTTCATGCGGCAATATGTTACCAGAGATGAAATTAAAAAACAGCTTCTGAACTCCGTAATTTGGAATTACCTTACAAAAATATTCTTGACACTTGACGCTAAGGATGCAACGGAGCTCCGCATGTTCGGAACTTCCGTATGAAATCCATTATCACCTTGCGTATCCACAACTTTTAATGCGGAAGTGTAGTGGAGGTTTTTTTTTTTTTTTATTACAATGCAATATCTTATTCTTTTCTCTTTATAGGAGAATCGCCCCATCGTCGCTTATCTCACAACTACGCGGTTGTTTACTTTCTTAAGACACTACAATAAAAGTAACTCGTACTTTCCAGCGGCACACCAGTGTCCATATCACACACTTGTGTAGTGTTTCCTACAGTCATGATCCAACGGCACAGCTTCTTTGGACGGCATGGAGCCTGTGCTGATTGTCTGGGAGTCCAAAAACATCCAACACGCCCTAAATGTAGTACTGCAGCTCCTTTCACGGTCCAAAAAGAGTCCTACATCGGAAAATCATATCATCGTAGGTCCTTCAAGAAGGACTGTGAAACGGTCACTGGAGCGGTGGAAAGGCGGGTGGCGAGCACGGAGATGTGTGGTGGTGACGCCTTGTGATTGACGCGCGATTCGGTCGAGCCTCGAACTCCGCAAAGTTCATATGACAAAAATTGTTATGTTGACGCGTACGTAGTTATATAAATAATTTAATCCACTTTTTAAATCATACCACGTTCTCTGTAGTTGAAAGATAGGACAAAAAAAAATCAATATGGCAGTATTAAATGGAAATAGACTTTGCTTATGCAAAATGTAAAATTTGTGATAAAGATACACTTATTTTGATTTTATTTTTGGTAAAATATTAAAATCTAAATGTATATAATTTTTTCCACCTCCACTTCCGCAAAACATCCGCTTCCGCGGATGTCAACCACCGTACGTCCGCATCCGCTAAGACGACCTCCGTTACAACCCTACTTGACACTAACTATTCTCCTGGTCTCAATTCCTGGCAAGACTCTTGCAATAAAAATTATTGTTGTTTGTTTTTCACGTTTAGCAAATACATATTATATAATAGGGTGTAAAGGTTTTGGAGAGACTCGTATTAGCTAGCCTCTTACAACCAAATGTCAAACCTCTCCTTCACGTCGTGAATCCCGTTTACACGGACGAGGCTCTGGCGATTGAAAGATTCCCGGTATAAAGTGTCACCCACTGCTTGGCAACGGCCGCCGAAAGGAGAGCGGAAGGTCGTGGAGTGTTCCAGGGCAGCCACTTGCCCTTGGGGTTGGAAACGGCCCCTAAAGGCGGATGAATAAGGAATGATAAACAGCAAGGGAATACAGAAGGCAACGGCAAACCACTGCATTAGAGTCTCCAAGGTATCCTGAGGACATATATATAATCCTCGGAAATTACATATAGTATGATGGCTTCTTCCCCCAATCGGGTCTTCGGGTTGGGACTGCTCAGGGAGGAGTCATCAGAATGGATAGAACATTATACGAGTCGGAGCATGGAATGTTCGCAGTCTGAATAGGGCACGTAGGTTAGAAAACTTAACAACGGAGATGGAACGACTTAAGATAGATGTCGTCTGAATTAGTGAGATTAGATGGAAGGACGAACAGGATTTTTAGTCTAGGGAAAACAGGATAATCAGCACACAAGCTGCCAATGGAGTCACCGGTGTAGGATTTGTAATAACTGAGACAGTATAGCAACTGGTGAGTTATTGAGAACGGTAAAGTGTCAAGATTATTCTGGTAAGGTTAGAAATTAAGCCCACCCCAACCACGTTAGTACAAGTGAATATGCCAACGTCACAAGATGATGTTGAAGAAATACAGAAAAAACGCTAAAATTTAAGAAGGGGAGGAAACTCTAATAATCATGTGTGATTGGAATGCAGTAGTAGGAGAAATAAAAGAGGGGAATACTGAAGGAAGTTTTCGTTTAGGAGAAAGAAATCAGCGAAGAAGAGGGTTGTTAAAATTTTGTGAAATATGTAAACTAGTCGTGGCACCACACTATTTAAGAATCATGTAAGAAGGATAAACACCTGGAAATGACCAGGAGATACTGGTCGATATCAGCCAGATTATATCATGGTAAAACAGAGATTCAGGAATCTGGTTCTAGCCTGTAAAACATACCAAGGAGCTGACATAGACTCTGACCATAATCTGATAGTTATGAAGTGCAGGAAGAAATTCAAGAGAATAAATAATCAATACTAGCAGAACAGACTGGAAGTGAATAAATTGAAATAATCTACCACGGGAGAAAAGTTTTGCAGAAATGGTAGTCGTGGGTCTAAGAAGTAACTCTGAAAGGAGCTCAACTGAGGACGAATGGTCTGTTGCCAGATGAATGCAGGTAAACTTCTAAAAGTAAGTAGTGGGTAATTATAGATTCGTTAAGCAGATATAAGGAAACATACAAGCCTACAGGTAAACGTACGGTAAAAGCATTTTATCGAAATATTCATCGTTGTCGTTATTGAAGTGTAGAGAAATATTAATGATGGTTATAAACCAGCGCAAAGGATAACAGATGTGAAATTAAGCTAAAGCTTCTGGCAACAAAGAACTTTAAGATTTTTTTGGTGTCTCCATTCCGATGGTTTACTACGAAAAAAATCTGAAAAGACGAAGCTTAAATGTGTCAATATTATTAGTTTTAAATATTCATTGAATCGAACGTATTCGGACACAATCGTTTTTCAACAGTTCATTAATACTTGGTTCAGTACTGATGTTTATTCAACATTGATACCCATATTAACCGTACAACCATTTTCAGAAATACACAAATGACATGTTTTCGTATTAATGAAAATTTTTTGTCAGTTAGTATAGGAAACCTTAATAGTTAAGGGAGGCTACAAGCTCTATATCTTGATATACGGGTTAACAGACCTACAGACATAAGCAAAAAAATACACCACTTATTCTAACTATGACAGGTGGTTTACAAAAACAAGTCGCAGTGTTCTAAACATTAATAATTAGGGCGAGCGAAGCGGGCCCTTACAGTAGGCGACGGAATGTGCACACCTAGGGGTACACTTTTGGAAAAAAAAAACTTCTGCACCTAAAGACGTGAAATTGAACATACTAATTCATCGTCAATTCTAGATGTGCCATCAATAATTATTTTTGCAAAAAAAACAAATTAATTATAATTATTTTTATTCCTGCATGCTGGCAAGGAGAGGTCTTCAGTTTGGAAATCGCTATCGTAGAACGAACAAGTCTGGTAAGCAGTACATCAAATGTAGTGTCTCGCCCTAAAGCAGTTCTGTCTGGTGGGCCTCCGTGTAAGATAAATCGGGGGTTAAAAAGTTTAAAAATTGTGCCTAAATGAGTTATACCGCTATGAAAGACCACTTGTTAATAAAGTTGGTTTAGACGTGAGTGTTGAGGCGGTGGGTTGATGAGCTTCAATTAGATCCCACCACCCGCGAATTTTTTTTTTCTGTTTCTACTTTTTATTGATTTTTGATTTTGTAGCATTTCAAATTTGTTTCCAAATTATTTATTTTCCTCTGAAAAATACACAAATGATAAATAATGTAAATCATAGAAACCTTTGAAACAAAAATTACGTGCACACCAAGAACATTTTATGATGGATATCCTTCCACAATCACTTATTCTCCAGAAAATGAAATATTAATTTAATTTTTTGTATTAAAGATTATCTATGGTTGTTGAATATTCTTTGTAAATAAATTTGTGACATGTGACATTGTGTAAATGTAGATGCATCGGGTTTATAATTATACAAAAAAATCCCGCTCCTTCCCTTAGTCAGTTATTTAAATAACTATATAATTTTACTGACAGACTATATAAAGTTTAATCAAAATTAAATAATAAAAGGAAAGTACACCTAATCAGTACGCTTCAAACTTTAATCGAAAATAACGCTGCCGCAAACTGAACTATTGAGAGAAAATGAAATGCTCCAGATATTAATTTATTTTTTATATTAACGACGATCTATGCTTGCTGAATGTTCCTTGTAAATATATATATATATATATATATATATATATATATATATATATATATATATATATATATATATATATATATAATAATAGTAATTAAAAAAATAAAATAAAAATAAAAGAAATCTGTGACATATAAATGTAGAGGCAGTGGCTTTGTAATTATGCAACGAAATCCCTCTACCTCCCTTAATCGGTTATTTAAATAACCGTAGAATTTTAATGATAAACCATGCAAAGCTTAATGACAATCAAAATTAAAGCACACTCTACATGGAGATTTTGAGAACTGTTGAACGGGAGAAATATGTTTCCACGTAACTGAAACAAATAAAAAATGCGTGCAGGCCGGTAGTTTAATGAAGCCAAACACAAGAACCATAAAATATTTAATAAAACGAAAGGTATTACTATACAATAGAATCCGCTTCAACAATACTGTCTGGATTTCATAGATAATGGCTACATCTCCAATATCACTGAGCCTCTGATATCAACCAGTTTCTGTCGGTGAAGTGACTCCACGAAAGCTGTTTTCATCACCATATCTTCATCAAAAATATTCTATAATATTCTGTATTGTTCCCCTCTCACCACGAATTCCCAGTCGGTTAACGCACTGGCCTCGCTTTCTGAAGGACGTGGGCTCGAATCACCGTTTGGGTATCCAGATTTGGGTTTTCCATGGTTTCGTTAAATCACTCCAGGCAAATGTCGGGATGCTTCCTTCAAAAGGTCCTTTGCTGAATTACTTCCCGCTACTTGCTCACAGTTCTTGCTGGAATCCCAGTATTTAAAAATGTAAACTGCGTGCTTAATTGTGGAAGAAGGGGCGTCATTCTGTGTTTTTGCTATAGAATTATGTGTCATAGCTGTTTGATGTAGTGGAATGACTAGTTATGATCAAGGTATTCGAGTTTTACGAAACGATTCGGATCGAGGTAAGTGACAACAGCTGATTATTTTTATTTGGCGATTTTCTTTAACAGGGACAGCTTCTGTCTTATATATGTAAAATATATTGGTAACTATTCAGTTTTCAGACAAGTCCACTGACTTTTTGTAATGCAAGCACATTGGCTTCCATCTTTATCTGCCACTGCTGCTCATAACTTTCTGAGGAATTGACGAACAAAATTTGTATCGTAGGAGCAGCAAAGCACATGTACATTTTTTGTCCTAACCATACTTCAAGCAGTCGCCATTAAGAAACTTCGAAGCAAAACTTTAATTTGTCTACTGAAAACAGAAAAATAATAGGCGTCAACAGTTAATTCAGTTGAATATACGGTATCTGTATTTTTCCTACAATAAATCGTAAATAAAGATTTTTTGTGAAACAAAATTAATTCTTTTGTCAATTAAGTTTTCCTTTAAGATGGAAGTAAGGTACGAAAATGTTACTATGAAAATAAATACAGATTGTACATAATTACCTTAAATATTAACTCAAAATTTCTTTTTCGGACCGTAAAAACGATGAAATGTTTCTTACAGTGAATTCATACCTAATGAAAGCGCATACAATGCTGACATTTTCGTTCTTTTATTACTATTCCTGTGCTGGAAAACCGATATAACATCATCCATCAATTATATTCCATTAAAATTTTACCTATCTGGATGCATGTGTCCACAAACTTTATAAGTCAGAATCATTCACTGATCTTATTAGGGGAAACGACACTAGCCGACAAAATTTAGATTTTTGTGGTAAACGATTTGAAAAAACTACAATACGTCTAGACGTGCAATTGAACAAAATTATGCCACCCTAATAATACAGTGTTGTCTCTGGACGTGTCGTTAATCATTATTTTTGCAAAAAATTGTAATAGTTTTTATTATTTTTATTAGCATGTATATATAATGCCATGGGTGATAATGGTTCGTTTTGAAAATTATTTTCATTCAACTTACGAAAATAGTGGTTGTGTTCCGATTCCACCGACGGCTAAATTTTGTAAAATACGGAATACCACTTGTACAAGAAAAAAATTTCCATTACAACTAGCTTCCGCAATCACAATTCATAAAGCACAAGATATAACATCAAATAAAGTTGCTGTAGATATAGTAAAAAAAAGAAACTTTTGTTGGTTTAACATATGTTGGGTTATAGAGAGCAAAAACTTCAGAAAGACTAGAATTAATTAGAAGATTTTCTTAAGACAGAATTAGTAATATTAAAAATTCGAATATGTAAAAATGTAGAAAACAGGAAAAAACTTAAATAAGAAATTTTGTATATGATTAAAAATAAATTAAATAAATTGATATTTTAAATATTTAAAAATTGCAACTTCTTGTAAAAGTGCCTAATTTTTTTTTTTTTTTTTTTTTTCCTGCAAACTAAAATCACGTATTTCAATTACAGTAATTTCTTTAATTGTATATAATATTTTTTGTAACAAAACTTCGCGAGCTACCACAAAGCCGTGGTTTTATCTAGTTAAAGGTTGAATAGCATATACACACACAAGATTGCTCTCTGTCTTCTATTTGACAATTAAAAGACCACGTTTATTGTTTGATTGTGTCTTGTCCGTAGACACAATAGTGAGAGTTCAGAAACAATTGTTTCACGCATTTCGATCATTATACTGATTAGCATTTGCACACGTATTTTACAAATGATATAATCATGTGACCTGTTTTATATTTCTTCTGTTCTTGTGTACTTTCGTTAGTTGTTTACGGCTAACTCATTTCGTTAGAATCCCGGTCGATACTAACTGATCTGTCTCTGTATTAGTTTGGGGAACAACATTCTAAACGGGCAACTGAAATAACTTGGTGGACTGACAAAAATGAAATGTTGTATCAGAAGGAGAATTCTAACGTGCATCAAAATATATAAAGATATAACCATTACGCTTCACATACCTAAAATTCTCTTATTATACAAAATAGTTGCATAGACGATGCCCTACATTTCTGGTTGAACTATATTTATTTTTAGAGTCATATTTTTAAAACCATGTCAGTACTCTGTAGGGAGAATTCTATGATGATCCTAAATATGATTAATATCTATTTAGCTTCAATATTACGAAACCCCTCTTTGTAGCAAATTAAACATTTCTACTATAGTTCACTAGGGACCATATCCTGGAATCAGGTCAAATGAAGAATTCAAGGTTAATTTCAAAAGCACTAAGATTAAGCACGTTAAGAAACTAGCTTGTTATGTGTCACTTGGTAGAGGTAATAGAAGTCGTGAACTTGTATGAATGAGCACCTGATGCTGAATCAGCATCCTCTCAATAAAAGACGGAACCCTTTTTACATCACAAGTTTAATCCTATGTCCACATGATAACTTCCAAACCCTTTGAATAAAGAATTTTCGATGGGTTATTAATTTATTTTTACTACCGTTAACATTCTCATAACAAAAAACTGTGCAAATCAGAAGTGTGAAAACGATTATAAGTAGTTTAGTGAGGGTTGAAGGAAAAATTTGTTTTAGGTACTCTTTTTGGGTCTCAAATAAAAGCTGGAAAAACGACCTACTCTGGAATTGTTTGTGTTTTTCTTATTACACGATTTGTATCCGTGTTTGAAGAAAAAAATATAGAAAATTGAATTCCCGACTGTTTCCAAATTTGATTAATCAGGTAATACAAGTTTCCACTCTCAATTTTTAACCAAATTAAAAAAGACGATTTGGGAAAACGAATAATGAATTCCATAAAAAATCTCTTGTTACTGTTTTTATTTTTGTAAAAAGTTTATACGAAATTATTTCTTTAGCAAATTCAATTTAATGCACAGTATGAGTATGCACTAACTCACTCTTGATGGATCTGATTTGTTTTGTTTTACTTTTGTTAAGGATGGAGAAGAAAATTCGCCATTCCTTTACAAAGTAATTGCTCCACACCTCTAATAATTTCAGGAAACCTTAAGAAACCGAAAGCTGGACAGTCAGGTCGAAAATGTGATGTAGCTGCTCATGTAGTTAGGTGGGATGTGAAGACAAGGTCGACCCCAGTATCCGAGGAGATACTGCTAGAACATAAAACAATCTTTTAACCCGTAAACCACTGCAGTACCGCAGGTTGTTTCGCGAGACCTGGATATCCAGTGACTGCTTTTTGCCGCAGTGCCTTTCACCCCGCCTCGCCGACTCTTGTTCTAGCAACTCTGTCCTTCAACGAGCGACCGATGTCAACGGACCAAGCACTCCACCTGACCATTCTGAATGATGCTTTAGTGGAATTTCTGGAAGCATAGCACTTTTAACATATCAGTACAAAAAATTGATTACTCTCTCCCCAATTCACCTTTAATAGAAGTGGATCGTTTTTCACAGATCCGCATGTCTTTGAGCTAAGATACGACATGGTTTCAGTATTTCAATTTTCTATTGGAAAGAGTCGATAGCATGTGCGGTAAGTTTTCCTGCTTTCTATTTCAAAGTAAGACTGCTTTGCTCATCAAATAGGTGATGTATAAACGTAACTACCAAAGAAACTTCATATGGGGAAAAAGCTGTCAGATGTGAAGTAATTGTCATACTTTATTTGTCAAAAACAAAGGAATTATAAAAATATATAGGTGGCCAACCAGTGACTTCAGCGACAGCCTTAATGAATGTGTTCTGTAAAAACTTATACAGGATATCACAACATGTTTTATTGAACAATCAGGGGAAGCATTTCAGTACGTGCAAAACCAGAGAATTAGCCATGTTACATTGGAGATCATCGTTCGGGATTGTTTTCTCCTAGGCTTTAAGTTTATTGTTTTTTTTTTTTTTGTTTTTTTTTTTTGCTGTCGTCAGTCTTTAGACTGGTTTGATGCAATCCTCCATCCCTTCCTATCTTGTGCTAACCTTTTCGTTTCTACATACCCCTTACAACCCACGTCCTCAATTATCTGCTTCATATATTCTAATCTCTGTCTACCTCTACAGTTCTTACCTTAGACTGTTCCCTCTACTAACAAATTACCAATCCAGCATGTCTCAAAATATGACCTAAAAGCCTGTCTCTTCTTCCTGTAAGCTTCTTCCATAAACTTCTTTTCTCACCCATCATTTCCAAAACTCGTTCATTTCTTACTTCGTCTGTCCACCTAATTTTTAGCATTCTTCTGTAGCACCACATTTCAAATGCTTCAAGTTTCTTTCTTTCCGGTATTCCTAAAGTCCATGTTTCGCTACCGTAAAGTGCTGTGCTCCACACATAGAGTTTTAAAAAGTTCTTTCTAATTCCTAGATCAATATTTGAAACTAAAAGGTTTCTCTTTTTCATGAAGGCTCTTTTTGCTAGCGCTATTCTGCTTTTAACATCATTCCTGCTTCGGCCATCGGTTGTAATTTTACTTCCCAAGTAACAGAACTCACTCACTTCTCCTATAGCATCCGATCCTATTTTTATATTTAATCTGCTACTATTGGTATCATTTCTGCCACATTTCATCACTTTTGTCTTACTTTGATTTATATTCAGTCCGAAATCTTCCTTCAGTATTTTGTTCATGCCATTCAATAACTTCTCAATATCCTCAGCCCTCTCTGCTAACAAGACAATGTCATCAGCAAATCGTAGCATACTGATTTTTTCTCCCTGAAAACTTATGCCGCATGGAAATTTTTCTTTGAATTTCTTCATTGCTTCTTCTACATACAAGTTGAATATTAACGGGGATAGACTACAACCTTGTCTCACACCCTTTTTAACCGATGCATGTCTCTCGTGATTCTCTACTTTTATTACAGCCACTTGATTCTTATATAGTTTATAGAGTATTCTTCTATCTCGATACTTTAGACCCGACTTCTTTAAAATTTTGAACTTCTTGTCCCACCTAACATTAACAAAAGCTTTTTCTAAATCAACAAATGCCATAAAAGTATCTTTGTTTTTCTTGATCCGCCCTTCAAGTATTAATCTTAAAGACAGAATTGCTTCCCTTTTACCGCGATTTTTCCTAAACCCAAACTGATCTTCACCTACTATCTCTTCTACTACCCTTTCCATCCTTCTGTATATTATTCTAGTCAGTAATTTTGAAGCATGTGATGTTAGACTAATGATGCGATAATTCTCACATTTGTCGGCTTGTGCTTTCTTTGGAAGTGTGAAGATGATATTTTTATTAAAATCAGTTGGAATTTCTCCTGTTTCATAACTTTTTGATATCAGCTTGAATAATCTTTCGATTCCTTCCTCTCCTAGAGATTTAAGAAGTTCTGCAGGGATCTCATCAATTCCAACTGCCTTATTTGCTTTCAAGTCATTCAGAGCTTTATTAAATTCTGTTCTCAAAACAGGATCTCCTAAGTCATCAATGTCGACATCGCCTTCCTTTTCCAATACACTATTTTTCAAGTCGTCCCCATCATACAGTTTCTCAATGTATTCCTTCCATCGGTTAGCTCTATCTTCTGAGCTTAAAAGAGGTTTCCCATCGGCAGCTTTAATGTTCATACCTCTTTTCTTCATTTCTCCAAAATTATGTTTGATATTTCTATATGCAACAACTACTTTTCCTACGACCATTTCCTTTTCTACTTCTTCACACTTTTCTTGTAGCCATTTTTCTTTTGGTATTTTGCATTTCCTATTTATTTGATTTCTAAATTGCCTGTACTGCTCTCTTCCTGCTTCATCCTGAGCATTTTTGTACCTTCTCTTCTATGTTGGTACTGTTCCATTCTATGGCACTCGGATCGACAGCAGTTCTTGTTATTAAGTTAATAAATTTTAAGAAATACCGTTTCCAAAACAGACCTAGTAACAAAAATTGTATAAGTTTGACAACTTTGACGATTAGTCAAGTATTTATAGACAGTAGGGGGGAAATCTTGCTTCTCAACTTCACGAACACTATAAATCATACGTTGAACAAAAAATTAAATAATAATTCACACCCGCTCCCTTTGACTATATAGAACTCACTAGAATACGAATGCTATGACAGTTTTAATTCCGTTCTATTTGTTATTACGACATTTTATTTCAATGTTATTTGGCATTTTTATCACAATATAAATTATTACACTCAAGATGTATATAATCTTACTTTTACTAGTAATTACGTGTTACAAAGAAAGGATATAATAAAGAAATTGAGGGTGAGGATTCAAGCCCAAAACCCATTTCACTGCAAACTTGTGTTCTCACGCCCCGAAGCCTACCGAGACATTCACGATTGAGCTGTATAACACATTGGTCTTATCTGTATGCTGTATGGATATTACAGATGGAGGTCAAAACACGGAGGAGCCATAATTTCTGACAGGTAGGTCTTCCCGAAGATCTTCGATGTGATGTAGTACATGGCTAGTAGAGAATTATGAATGCACCAAGTGTTTAAGTATCTGAGCGTTGTATGTATGATGAAAAGCAGGCGCATTATGTGTGCGATGAATACAGGTCCATCAGTTTCTGGATTTTACTTCCTGCGGAAGGAGGTCGCTGTCAGGTAGCAAAGGAGTCCCTGAGACCGTAATCAGACACGCAACCGTCGCAATCCAAGGTGATAAGCTGACAGAGAGGTTAGACAACAGGCCTGCTGAGACGAGTGTCTTGCTGGTTGGCAGCTTGTACTTGTTGTTGGTTTTGTTGAGGTCGCGGCTGTGGTTCTTTATATAAGAGCTGTTCCAAGGCTCTGCCGTACTGTCACTCTGGTTCGATCCTTTCTCGGTTGCCCTGTCCCGCAACAAGGCTGCGCCTCGTTACACTAATTGATCGCAGTGCTCCAGTTTGGACCAGACTCTACGCAATAAAAACTTCCACACTGCCGTGATTAACATACAGAAGTAAACGCTACTTATAAAATATTTAAGTTGTCGAGTAGTTCTGTTGCATTACAATAACCATTACAGTAGGCTAGAAAAACATTTAAATTTTATAATCTTATTGCTTGTTCGTCCGTTTCTGATAGCATGAATGTTCCACTGTTTTATCTAACTGACGTAAAAATAACCATTCAAAAGCAAAAGTTCAATTAGCCATGGAGATAAACGTTAGGAAAATATTCATTTTCCTTTTTTCCCCCTTAAATTTGCACATATCATGTAAGAATACAGGCTACATGTATCACAGGCAGATGACGACATTTAACCCCCATCCAGGCACCAGTGACAGCAGGGCCTTATAGGATAAGACCAAGATCTTGTAGGCATTGCGTACTTGGTACGTAGCAAATCAATTTCTCCAATAGACGCACGTCTTAGAAAACTCTTCCCCCACCTCATCAGTGTGTTCTGTCCATCTGAGATTATTCATCATCATCATTATATGCCAATTCATTCGTGAAACAATGTGGCCTCTTAGAATTATGAATCCAAATAAAGCTTGGACACTCTTCGGTAGTTAGAATGAACTTGAGCGATTACATGCCAGATGACTTCTTCGACCCCATTCACATGACTCCATTCCACTCCATCTTTTCTCCAGGCAATAGGGTCAGCCACGGCCTCTTCAAGGAAGCGGTCTTCTGAGTTTACTATCAAATGGTATGTTACGATAGTTATATTTATGCCTTCAATAAGAAATTAGAAGTCTGGTGAAAAATAACACAATTCACATCTACCTTCTTTTGTTTTTCTGCCGGAGAACAAGAGATATGCAAATTTTAGGAACGGATATATGGCAGCGCCCTGTAAGAATAATTCCAGGCTTTAGAAAATTGGTTATCGTCAGACAAATTGGGTATAGATTTCAAAATACATTTTGTGAATTACTAGTTATTCAGTACTGTGGTAAAAGCTGAAAAGTGCTCTGACGATGTGGTAGATATGAAGTACGCGATAGAAACTGTACCTAATGCCTTAGTCTTTTGTTCCGGGATGAATTATTCCTGCATTGCTAAACTTGTGAAGAGCTGATGAGTTCTGGAAAAATGACAATACTAACAAGGGAACCCTATGGTCTCGGAAATTCATTTCGGGATAAGACTTCGCAGGTTAGTAGTATACGTTAAGGGTGTCTACCGAGTAGGCCTATAGTAGTAAAGCGCACTAGCCAGAGGATTCCGAGGAAAAGGGCTGTAAACTTTTACGCGTAGCTCATTTCCTAATCGATTTTTACACCATGCCAACACAGCGAAGTGGCTGAGTCTGTAGCGACCTCGCTTGTTACACGGGCAATTATTGATAACTAGCAGTAACCCGCGACTTCGTCAGCGTTGAAGAGTGTTGTAATATAAGATTTTCTTGAGAGGTCTGGTTGCTCAGTGGTTAGGGCGTCCAACTGGAGATGGAAAAGTCCCCAGCTTGAATCCCAGTCTCGGCGAGGATTTTTAAAGGTCCTTAGCTCGACCTTCACCTCTGGCATAGGTTGTTGTGTGATGTGAATTACGCCAGAATGCTCACTTAGTTCTGATTCCTTGTTGAACTGTGAGTCTTCTATGTCCGGTAGGATTACTGGGTTACGTTAAGAGGCTACGAAAGGGGCTGATTGCGGAGACGTAAAGAAGCCTTGTCACCAGGTCAATACGACCATAAAATTTATTTTAGAGCTATTTTTATTAGTAATAGTAGTAATAAATGTTGCAATAAAATAACAAAAAATTATTTATTTTCCACAGCTACTTCACTGAATTTTTAAAACAATAAAAATATTCTGTTTGTAAGTTTAATATATCCGTATATACAATATTGGGAATTTGTCTCCTAGGTTTTGGCTATTTTCATAGCCCTAGTTTTCTTACATCTCTTTAAAATATTTGAATTTCGTTTACCCAGCATCTCTTAAAATTACTAATTTCATCTCGTGAATAAAAATGAATATAGTTTTAACTAATGGAAGCTCAAAACGTCAAAATATTAGCAATACATTGATGGAATCGACTAAATATCAACAACAAAAAATACTAACATCCAAACAGCAAATAAATACATAAATGGCCCAAGAACGTTCATTTCCGTTAAAAAAAAATTGCAATACTAAAAATGAATATTTTCATTTGCATTGAATATCTAAAAAAAAATCTGTAAAAAAAGAGAACTTTTTGAATATTGATTTTGTTTTGAGGATATATTGGTTCCATCAACAGAAATTTAGATATTATAGTAGTATACAGGGTGGTCAGAAATTCACTCATCGGCGGGTAAGGGCAGTGTTCGGGATGTTGCACTAACGAAATAAATACAAAAAAATCTAGTAAAAGTCGTACCGTTTTTGATTTATACGCAGCTAAAGTTGGCCAATAAGAGCGCTGCGCGCGCGAATTCAAACAGCCTTCCACAGGCGCTGTTGCCAAGCGTACTCGAGGCATGCGACCGCCAAAGAAAACGAAAAGAAAAACTCTCTTCGGAAGTGGGGATCGAACCCGCAACCTTCAGATTGAGAGTTTACCGTCTTACTGACTACGCTGCCAAGGTACTAGAACTTCTTTGCTTTTAGAAGCCACTAGGGCGGACTGTTTGTTCGTAATCGGAATTGATCGGTAATCCGCGACATTTTTCGGTGGTGGGGCTAGAGGATTCTTTTTTATGGGAATTGTTTTTTAATTAGTTGATCTGCTTGCTAGATTAATCTTTAATTTTTGTACAAAAATCGTTTAGTTACTGGCACAATAAAAAAAAAAATTGCATACTTAATTTATTCGTTGCAAAGAAGCTTCTTTTATTCCATGTAATCGTATTTCACTAGATTTCGATCACAACATTTTTATTCATTAACGTGAATATCCTTGCTACTATTTTGCAACAAAAAAAAAAACAATAAACTTTTGGAAAAAAGGATATTAAACCCATTCTATCGTTTGTAACGTAACTTTCTCTGCTACAAAAAGTCTGTTCTTATTCAAACAAGTTGTACATTTTGGTAACGTGTATCAACTCTCTAACGCACGGCAAGCCGCAAAAGATAAACAAGCTGTTACTCATTGAAAGCCCTTTTGTCACTGATACAAAACAAAATTACTGTACAGTAGTTTCATTCCAACTTGACGTTATCAGTGGCAACATTGAAAGCCAACAGGGATTTACTTACAATAAGAGTCAACCCGCAACAGTAACTGTAGTAAAAATGTATCCCAATAAACAACAATAACAAAAAAATACGGGTCCTTACATTCTACAGCAATTGCTCAAAATGTCCTCCGTCAACTGCAATACCGGCACGACAAAGCTGAGTTATTGAATTTGCGAGTCTTCCAAAATTGTAACTTTCTCTAATTTCATCAAAAGCTAGAATTATCCTAGCCAAAAGTTCTTCCTCTGTTTCTACTTCAGTCTCATAAACAATGGCCTTGGCAGCTCCCCAGAGATAAAAATCCAGTGGGTTATTGTCTGGTGACCGAGCTGGCCAGTGAATTGGGCCTCCTCGACCAATCCACCTGTTAGGATACAATGCATCTAAGTGTTGACGTACCGGTACTGCAAAATGCGGCAGCGCGCCGTCATGTTGAAACCACATGTCATTACGAATTGCCAAATGAACGTCTTCTAAGTACAACAGAAGGAGGTTTTCATGAAATGCTAAATAAGAAGCGCCATTTAAACGTTGCGGAAGTAGAACAGGGCTTAGTATAAACTCGCCCAAAATACCCGCCCAAATGTTAACAATAAATTTGTGTTGGTATGACTTGACAAAAATTGTATGCGGATTTTCGACATCCCAGATGTGGCTGTTTCGGTTTTTAAAATACTTCTCCCTGGTATAGCACGCCTCATCCGTCCACAGCACCTTCCTTTCAAAGTTTGGATAATCGTTACATTGCTGCAGGTACCACTGTGAAAACTGAATTCGAAGTGGAAAATCGTCTTCCTCCAAATCTTGGACCTTTTGAAAGTGGAAGGGATGTAACCCTTCGTCGTGAAGGACATCCAAAACAGTGGCATGTAAGGCCTGGTAATTAAAAAACAACAAAAATGACCCTATTGAAAGGCTGCATTTAAACGAAGAATTTGAGGGATCACTTACACTGGAAGTATCTGCAATGCGTTGGCAATGACCCTAGAGCTTGTCCTCGGATTATCAGCAATCATTTCCAGGACATTGTCTTCAACTCCTACACTCCGCCTGAACCGATTTCGTCCGGCGTTGGGCCTGTGGACAATAATACTTCCCGTCTCCTTCAACCTTCTGTCAACCAACACAAAAGTGTTGGCCGATGGAATCACACAGTTAGGAAATCGAGTCGTGTAAATCGGCCCTGTTTTGTCCAGCAGTGCCATACGCCAAACACATATCGGCGTACTCTTCAAACGAAAATTGATGACGTTGCATGATGACAGTGTCTTTATCAGCAAGTTGCGTTCGACTGCGTGACTTCTTCTGGCATGGTCCTCTAGCCCCACCACCACTTCCCCCACTAGTGACTTCTAAAAACAAGGAAATTCTAGTGCCTTGGCAGCGTAGTAGGTAAGACGGTAAACTCTCAATCTAAAGGTTGCCTGTTCGATCCTCCATTCCGTAGAGAATTTTTCTTTTCGTTTTCTGTGGCGGTCGTATGCCTCGAGTACGCTTGGCAACACCGCCGGTGGAAGGCTGTTTGAATTCGCCCGCGCAGCGCTCTTATTGGCCAACTTTAACTGCGAATAACTCAAAAACGGTACGACTTTTACTAGGATTTTTTTGTATTTATATCGTTAGTGCAACGTCCCGAACATTGCCCTTACGCGCCGATGAGTGAATTTCTGACCACCCTGTATATAATAGTAATTGATCCTTTTATCCATAATGATCAGTGGTATTGTGGTAATGGTTTATCTATCTGTGGAAACAGTTGAATTGCCTGTAGACCAGTTTACTATAGTAGTTCATTCGTTTGGAGCCATTAATTCTGCGCTAACATATAAATTTCAGTGTTAAAATAGTAATTGATTCTTTCTTCATAATTGGTTTCTCAATCTGCCAACAGAATTGAATGTCTGCCGGCAAATTACCACTCCGCTTGTCTGCCACTCCACTATCTGAGTAAAACATTTATAAATTTCAAAAATCGGTCAACGCCCCGTGTTCTACTAAATCATCCACCCTTATTATAAATCTTTTGATACAATATCGCAACAAAGCAACACATGACATCACTAAAATGGCGCTCTTGAAATAACTAATATGTTTCATTCTGGCCCATGTTGCATTTCAACCAAGTCACAAACTCAGCTACGAGTAATATTACCGCTAGAAAATCAAAGCTTCCATCAGATGCGCATTAATACATTCACTATAGGGCCTATTGCATGTTAGTGACGTTATGAATGGCGAAATAAACTTGACTCATTATTTCAGATCGCGATACTAAATTAACCCAAATAATGACGTTGGCAATGTGTAAATTAAATACTGAATTCATCTGAAACTACATTCATCCGCATGAAGTATGTCATCAGCATCATGACAATTATTGGAGTAACGTAATTAAAAAAATTATACTAAAATGCTTGTAACTTACAGTTTACAACGGAAAGTCCATAATTCTCTACAACTCTAAGACAACTTTCGTTAATATTGCTGGTCAAGTTAACATCTCGATAAAGTGACTGTTACTGCTCGTGATTTAGTAAGGTGTATAATTGCATTCAATATGTTGAGGTGTGTTCGTAAGTTTGGCTTTATAGCGGCAATATTAACAGAGATAGTGGTTTGGTTGAAATAATGCCTGGACCAGATTGATTTTTGTTACAGCATAAGGCAGAAGGAACTTAGTTATTATTAGTAATAAGTAAGCAGCTTTCATATGCTCTGTGTAAATTGTGTATTGTGTTGTAAACGACTTCCACTGTTACTTCATGAAACAATAAGTTTCTACATTAGCCCGTTGAATATATTCTTTTAAAGTGTAGCATTCGATAGATATTTGCAGAATATTGAACAGTAAGTAGAAAGCAGTTTCGTGAATCATAGTCTCTATTATTTGCACAAAATTCTGAACAAAAAATAAAAAGTGTTAGTTAAGTTTTAAATTTCGGCAAAAATTATTTGTAATACAGAGACTGTAGGTTCAAGTTTACGTCGCGATACACATCAATAACTTAAGATAAAAATATTGTATCAATGCGCCTGTGATTGAGGCTTTGATTTTGTAACGATAATATTAACGGAGGTTGTAGTTAGATTGAAATTCTACCTGGGCCAGATTAAAACAAAACCATCTCGTCACAGCAAAAGGCAAGAGGAATCTAGTTATCAGTTATTTAAGAAACCTTAATAAACACTACGTCACGGTATGACGTGATGTATCGCAACGTAAACTAGTCCCAGACTCCCAGATCGTATAGTAACAAAAAAGAAACAGGAAATAAATTAAACCGAGATAGAACTACGACCATTTTGCACTTTTAGTGAACCGACTTTCGTGCTGGTATACTCATAGCATTTAAAGTAGTTTTTTTTTAAATTATGGTGTATTATTTGATATGTCATACTATTTTATGTACGCAAATGAAAACATCTCCTTGCGAACTTGACAACAGTACCTACCTTTTTTTTAAAAGTTAAGTACAGATTTATATTTCCTCCTTCCAAACCATTATTTGTCAAGTGCGTCGGTTTTATGGCTTTTAAACTAAACACAAACTTGCATATGTAAGTTATTAAGGCGTTATTGATTCCAGAAGTACATCCAAACACACATCCGAACTTTCTCGTTTTCTCATTTATAGATATATAGATTAATGCAAACAAAAAGTAATTTAATTCTTAACAAGTGATATATATGATATAATGAAGAAGAAATGACAATTATTATGGGAAATGTTTCCTAGATATGATTCGATGTCAGGCCATGAAAAAAAAATTGAAAGACGATTGCAGACAGCACTGAACAGACCAACATAAGAAAACGCCCGGTCACACATCGTTGCTAATAATTTGGACAGCAACACTCCGTAGTTGCCTCCAACAGACTTGTTGTTATTATCAAGCCACATTTCTGACCTGTAATTAAAGATGCCACAGAGGGAGAGTGGATAGCACAGCTTTACAAGTTTAAGAAGTATCCCAGACTGGTGCGTGAACGGCATTGTCTTAAGACGACAGTGGAAACATTCTAGCCAAGAAACTTTCTGTAAAAATCTTGTAAGTTTATTTGACTGTTTTTTTTCTGACTGTCCCCTCTGTAAAAATAGTACCTCTCTGTCTTTGTTCAGGACGGTTGCCGTTGTGGGTAGTGGATCTGGTCTGGGAGATTAAAATAGAGAGAAGAAGTTAGGTTTGTCTGTAGCTCTTCCAATAATTGTAGTCAAACCTGTATTTTGAAAAATTCATAAGATTTCATTTCTTTCCCAATAATTACTATTTTTTGGTGTCTCTATGGCAATTTTTAGCCTGCGTTAAACCGTTTTAACTGAGATCAGGTGACACAAAAAAAAAGTGTAAATGCTTATTCCCTGAATAAGGTTTGCGGCACTTTTCACGGACAGCGGCAAGAGATCACAAATTACGCGGCTCTTCTCTTTATATTTTGAATACTATTAATGAATCCCTTGCGATACAGAATCCCAACAGCACAACGTTATTCCAGATAATACCGTACAAGAGTTTAATGCATTATTTGCTACAAAAATTCGCCCTGTCAATTGCAGTCCAGAATTAGCTTTTCATTAGCGATCTCATGAGCTAACCCCACTCCATGTTACCTTGTGATGTTACGCCTCGTCGACGTTGAGGTCGTTAGAGGCGAGAAAAGATTGACCACAAGGTACTGAAAGGAATTCGACCATAGCTTTTTGAAGAAACCATCCCGTCATTTAGCTTACGTTATTACGGGGAACCTTGGAAAACTAAAATCTGGCGGTCGAGGGGGATCCGAACTTGCATCTCCCGGAGTGCGAGGCCAAAAAATTACCGCTCAGTTACCGCACTCAGTCTTAAGTACTTAAGTGAATCATCCTTCCAAGAACGAAAGATCTAATTTTTTACTCACTCAAATATTTTGATGTAATGTGGATTACGTTGCACTTACTGCAATTTGCTCAAAGCTGTCATTTGTCACACCGAGCTAACATAACGCGCAGCTCACAAACAGACAAACTAACATTTTGAAATTCGAAATAAGAACCATTTTTTTCAGGTAACTCCCAAGTATCATCAGCTACGTTATAGTTCTGTAATAGAGCAGATTGTGTTGTGTTTATGGCTTGGCGAGCGCTGTGAACAGCTCAATTGACTAGGCTGGCGAGTGCCGTTTCGCCACTCATTGCGTAATATGAAACTGCTGAGACATTACGCTGCGCTCTGCGAAGCGTGTCCCGCGCGCCTGCGTCCAGTTCTCAGCACGTAATTACGGCACCGCAGCGGCTATCACGCGGATAACTAATTAGCTATCCAGCGTATCGCAGCGATATGATCTCAAGCGGCAGCAAAAGACGGATCCTTTGTTTCGGTCAGGCACGAGTCAGGTATATTTCACATTTACTCATCGCCTATTCAAAATATCTCCAATGTCTTCATGATGATCAGAATTAAATCTATGATAATTATACACTCTTTTATGTTACTTGCTTTCGTTCTGTAAATAATGCCATGTTTAAAGTTTGCAGTGAAGCGAACAATCTGTTGGAATTGTGGTTCTAGATCAATGTTTTTTTTAGTTCCTTTTTTATTAAAACTAAAACCTCTATTGGTGCCTTAGATTTGGGGGATGGGGTGATTTCATCTTAAAGTGTAATAAAAATGATTTAATAAATAACATTACTGAGTGATCATAGAAATAAAAAACACAGTAACGAAAGTTACTTCGAGGTTATGAAACTCATTACACGATGCGATAGTGAAAAAGTAGACAAAACGGAAAAAGATATTATTAAAACAAAAAATCCCTCGTAATAACAACCGGATAGTAAATAGACCGTAAGTTTGTGTGAATCCCATCGTCTGTTTAAATTACGTGATCAACAAGAACGAAGAGGAGATTGAGAACTATATTCTATGAATTATTCCCAAGATTCATCGAGAAATTAAATCTTATTGCAACTACCACAAACCGGTTGATTCATTTTCAGAACATGAACAAATCTGACCACAATTAAATTTAAACTATCATAAAAATATCTTATTAAAAACATTAAACCTGTTCTCAGCTTCTAATCTTTCAGAACATTTACCACTATGCACACAAGTTTCACTTCTACCCCGAGATCTTAAGCACACACTCATTACTGCTGTTTAACTAAACTTGTCTTTCATCGTAAGGTGAATAACTGACTTGTACTTCCTATAATCCTATGCACCCAATGGCATGGACACCTACCAAAAATTCGAGATGGTTTCCGCTAAATATACATGATTATTCTCTTTGATAGGTATAGGTTTCAGAAAACTTTCAACGGGAACGCTCGTCAGCGTGCTGTCAACGCTAATGCAATAATATTTTTCTAATTAAAAATTCATTTATAATTTTTAGTACCTGTTTTCCCATTAGTTCAAAGCTCTTACAGACATTCGCTGATAGATAATAAATGTTTCTTTTACCAGGAATCCCAATATTTTTCAAATGATCTGCCAGAAATGGATCAAATTCACTTAATAACTCCACAAACCCCAAATAATTTACATTGTTGAGAGATTCAAGGATTTCATTGTCCGCGAATCGGAAGCACTCTCGATGCCAAACATTTTGCAACTGCTACAATCCGTTTAAGTACATTTCTCCAGTAATCCACTTGTTTTTGATGTTGGGATAACAACAAATATGCATCTACTCTACCAACCGCCTATGGCCTATAAGGTGGGTTATTTTCATTGTTAAAATTATGTGATTAAAGTGATTCCAATCATTACATCCACTCAGAGAGAATAGGTTTATATCAGAATGGTTTAAATAAGCACCTTGAAAAACAAAATACAGGTTTATTTGAATGCGAATAAAGCAACCATTTTCTTTCGATGCTTTAATTGTTTTTCAATTTACAATGTAATAATGCCTGATTGAAACAGCTAGTTACTGATTTACCATCTGCTTATTTGTAGCTTCTGAATTCCTCTGGAAAGTCTTTATTTTGAACACATGCAGGTCCCTTACAAGTCCAAATTTCGAGGTTTTGTCTGTAAAATCTTCATGGTAATAATCGGCAGGATCGTGTGAAATGTACTGTGTGGGAGATTTATTATTTGATTGGTGCTTACAGTTACAGAAACTCCTGGTGCCCATGTAAAACATGATATTAATTTTTATAACTTTTCAACTACTTCTTTCAGATGTGCTGCTTTTTCCTTTTTATCAGATCCACCAGGATTTATTTATTTTAACATTTATTATTTTAACTTAGTAGGCCTACTTACTATTTTCTTACACTGTCACGAACATAAAACAAAACAGGTGGACGATGATTTAATTTTCAGTCCAAAAAAAAAAAAAAACTGGGCTTCAAGGGGGAATCCAAACCGACCGAACGAATGTTTTGTTCGTAGGGGAAATCTCGATCTTCGAATAGGTTTACTTGGGCGGGTCGCGTTCAGTTTTATGTCGCTATTAGCTACATAAAACTTAAAAATAATTTACGGTTACATTCTTGAAGGTGGACAGCTAGACAGAGTTGCTCCTTGTTCATTAGAATGCCAAAAAAGCTAATAAGTAAGTAGGTACTATAGTCAGTAATTATCATTAGATTTTCGCAAAACAAATATATTTATCAGTAATATCGGTTATCGATTAGATATATGGCACGAACTAGGGGACTCCCCCATCGATCGCGGGGCCCTGGGCACAATGGAAAAGAGGAGCTCGGTGATGACGTGTGCGCTAACAGCGACCAGGATACACCAGACATGGACTCTAACTTGGTGTCGGCAGCAAACCGTATGTATTCGTTACTGGGTAACGGGTTCGTCGCCTGACTCGAAGTACCGAATCGTTACTCACAAATTCATTTCGTTACTCGCATTTGTCGTATAGATGTCAGTTTGATTCGATAAACGAACCAACACGACGTATCATGCGGGAGCTGGAACGGTTCGCCCAGCGACTGAATGAGCAGATGTTTGTTTTGAAATTAGTTAAGTGTGCTGTGATTGTGATATTAGGTATTATTCTGAATTATGTAATATCCAGTGCAGTAAATCAAATGTACGAACAATTTACCTAAATTCACTTTACTCAATCAACAACTTAATTGAACCTTACAAAGTACTAACGGAATCATTCATGCGATGCTTCATGCTAGAGCTCAGTTGTATCAGAAGTAATGTGACATAGCATTCAATGAATTTTAATTACCGCAGGATCCATGTGATCAATGCGGTAATGTCTTTGATGTTGAATGTTTTGTTGTAATCCGCGACGAAACAACAATTACGAATCTAATCGCAAAAAAAGATGAAGAATTTATAAAAATAAATCAAAACAGTAAAGGAAGACAGTGGTGAAAACTCCTGTTTAGAAACGAATAGCTTTTATGAAATTGTAATATTATAATATTTGTTAAATACATGTCCCATTATCATATCAAGCTTGTATGCATGGTTTTGAATAGTCATTAGTTATTGTCAACAGATATGTCAGAGTCAAGTGACAGGTCAGATCCTTTTTTTTTGTTGTGAAATCAGTTGTTTATTTTGAAATTAGATTATTCTTTCGTATATTATAATTATTACAGTAAATCGAGTGTACATTCATAGGTTTTCCGTAAGATCCCTGTGCTAATTACTTTACTTTAAAGTTTATCCAAACGAACAACTTACCTAAACTTATTTTACTAAATAAACAATTTACTTAAACATTACCAAGTACGAACGAAGTCGTCCCGTATGCGACGCGACTCGATGCTATGCTTCATGCTAGTGTTCGATTGTATCAAAAGTAAAGAGTAACGATTTGAAAGTAACGGGTACTGATTGGTTTAGTAACGAATACACAGGGGTCAGAATTTCTCGTTGCTTTTACAGCTCTATCACAAAAACAGTGTGGCACACAGAGCATGTATACGGAGTTTATTGATCTCGAATGGCAACGCAGGATGCACAGTGACCGTTCAGCATTGCTTGCGGTAGCACATCCCATTACTGGAGTAGTGCCATGGTGGCGGCGTTAAGGCTGCATGCAATCCTTCGGCCTAGAGAATCCCTTAAATCGGATTTAAGTCAGAAGAGCGAGCTGGCCAACCTAGACAAAGCTTTATTTGTTTAGCGGATTAAGAAGTGGTGGTCAATCAATTGATGAAATCAAGGATTGATGAGTACAAACCTCGTTTGAGTGTCAGGGAACTTCTGGAAGAGGTTCGGATGTATTTAGGCTCGTGCCATGAATTATTATACCGTAGAACTGAACACGCACAGCGTTGCGGTTCGATGATCTGAAGGAACATGAAGTGGATGTTGGCCTGCTACTGTTTGAACAAGTCAACGACGAAGGAAAATTTATGCAAACGATCATAAAAGAGACGAGACTTGGGTTAACTGAGATAAGAATTCAGTTAGCGCTGTGAGATGGCAAAGGAACTGCACGCGTAGAAAACCACTGCACTCTCTATCCAATGTCAAGGTGATGGTCAACATTATGGTATCTTTGGTTTCAACGCAGTGGCGCACTTTGAGTTATTGTATGAAGGTCATTTTGTTACTATTAACCGAAACAATTCACAAAAAAGATGTTATGGCGATGCAGCTCACTTAATCTGCACACTGAGCCTGCTACAGTCAGATGACTGTCCTCCCACAGACTCCATATACTACACATTAGGGTAACTGCGATTTGCCCTTTTTTTCTAAAATTAAAATCAGCTCTGAAATTATGCAACTTTCATACAACTGATTACGTTAAAGTAATTTGTGACAGACACTGAATGACAATTCAAACCAAGCTTATCAGGACTGACTTGTGAAGGAGAAATACCAATAAGACAAATGCGTGAATATGGAGGAGAATAATTTGAATTGTACAATAGCTACATAATAATTTCGTGAAAAAATATGTCAGATTGTCAAAATTAATCATTTAGTTACTTTGTTAAAACAGTGAACTCCAGAATGATGATTATAGTTATCCTATAATTTTCAGGAGGCTGATGTAAAGTGGGAGTTGGGTATTTTATGGCTTTTATCGAAAGCTTGCACAAGTAGATGCATAAAAAATCCAAATATTTTTATAATCGGTGGGTTGCCTGCTTTCATTTAATGATAACAAAATTATTCGAAATGAGTTGTTTTCGTCGACCTCCTGCTTCCGCACTAAACATCTTACAGTTACTTCCATCCCTGTGACTTTCACATATTATACATAACTTTATTAGGAAAATTGGAAACTAAAATACAAGGCATTTATTAATTTATAGCTTACAGTATACGAATGTTATGAAACTTTGAGGTACAGACGAATATGTGAGTGATTCCGTAAGGCTTCCGACTCTCATTTGGAAGATACAGATCCAGAAAAATGGGCCCATTAGGGAAAGAAAAGTATAAGGCAAGATAATGGATTTACCTGTAATTTGTTCTCTGTATCAATCAGATGTACTTCTGAATAGCTTTCTGGAAATTGAGCTTGTAAATCTGTAGAATAGGTTCGATGCTAGAATCGTAGCTTCTCTAAAGAGAAAACTCAAAACGTTACCCTTCACACTTTGGACGCGCAAAAGATTATTCAGTATTCTCAACGAATATTTTTTCCATAAGATTTTTCACTCAAAACAGTCCCTCAAATAGTTGGATGCACTCCTTCATCTTTTTATATCGACCTAGTCATTTCATCTTAACATACCCGTTACACCCTACATCCTCAGTTATCTGCTTCATACATTCTAATATTTGACTTCTACTATTAATTCTTTCGTCTATTGCCTCCAGTAACAAATTAACCTATCTCACATTTCTTATGGCACCTGTATTGTGCCAAGTTAATGATTAATTTTATTTTTACTTTAGGAAAAGATCTTAAACATGACAAGTACATGGCGGTGATGAGCGGAATAAAAATGGAAATAAATTAATATCAAAACCCTAGTATATACAAGGAAGATGAAAATGGGAGGATGTCAGTTATGATCAGAAAGAGAAGAATCAATTTCTACTGGCCGCGTAATACTAATTATTGTAATACTTACAAAAAGAATTTTCAGCCATGTCTACAAAAGTAAAAACGGCAACCAGTGGATAGAAGGAATAATAAAAGATATGATAGTGATGGAAATAACAGAAGATATAACAAGACAGGCCAACTTTCAGAAGACTGAACAAAATTCGAGGGTTTCAAGGAGAAGAGGAAGGAGATCTGGATCCAAGAAAAGAGAAAACAGCAAAGTGAAAGAATGAATAACTGATGTCAGGAAAAGAGGCATCGAGTTGAATGAATATCAGTTATATTAGTAGAAGTGCGAATCTTTTATTTTTATTAAAATTAATAGAACATGACATAGTTAAATAAGTTTAGTGAGTTACATAACATGGGATTTCTTCGTCAGAGCCGTTTCATGGCTTGCGACACCACACAATTTATCTGTACTCTCATTTTTCGACACCCTTCTATATCATCACGTTTCAAAACCATCTAGCTACCTCATTTATGGTAATATGGTGATATGAAATTTGAGAACTTTCTTTCTTACTTCTATTTTAATATTAAGGCTCTTTTTTCAAGTATTATTCTGCTTTTGAGATATTTCAGTTTTCAGTCTTAATTTTACTTCCTAAAAAATAATTCCCTTACCTCGCCAACTACATCTGATACTTTCTTTGTAACCATTTCTGCTACGTTTCATTACTTCCGGCTTTATATTTAATTCAGATTCCTCTTTCAGTATTTTATCATGCCATTAAGCTACATCTTGATATTCTCACTTTTACTCTGTTAACTGGACAATTCCATAGCATATCACAGCATATTATTTTTCTTTCACTTCCTTGATTTCTTCCATGCTGATTCTATGTGGGTACTGGTTACGGCTTAGTCTCGTACGTTTTTAGAGTTCCGTAACCATAATAAGAAAAAAAAATCCTTATAATTTATTCATCACCATCCGTTTCTCCGTAATAGCCTCATAATTACTATTCTTTGCATTTTTGTTTTGAAATTTAATAGGAAGACATATTGAACACAAAACAAACGTGTGGCAAAATTGTCAAAAACAATTTCAGGTTCCCTTAACACCCGATAAAGAAAAGAGATGAGAACTTTTTCTCCTACCCTGTAGAGTGTGGTGTTGTTGAACAGATATTCAAAATGTAATTAATGATGTTCGCACATTTTTTTAACTTTAATTAGACACCAACCTTCAAAAGATAAAAGTTCTGGATAAGACGAGTTTCTATTTTAGATTTTCGAATTATTGTTCCGCCATCGCGGATTTGTCCCTATGCCCAGGCAAACATGACAAGCATGTTCCAAAATACGTTGTTTAACACGCCGTACTGTCTTGCCGATGTACTTTTTCCCGCATTCACACGGGATGCAATAAACTCCCGGTATACGAATGGCAAGGTCGTTCTTTGGAGAACGCAAAATGTTCCCTAATTTTGGAGGTGGTAGGAAAATGATTTTAGTACCATTTCTTGCTAGAACCCTTCCAACCCTCGATGTTGTGGCGCCAGAGTACGGTAAGAAGGCTAAGTGATCGTGTGGAACATTATCGCGGTTATTAGGCTTGCATTTTACTTCCCGGAATGCAAACTGTATCTGATGTTCACTGTACCCACTCTCTCTGAAGGTATCACGTAGATGTTTTAACTCGCCAGGTAGGCTGTCCTCATCACATATTGCCCGCACTCTGTGGACAAGAGTACTGAGTACTCTCTTGTGCTGTGTCGCAAGGGCGGATCCAGCTATTGGGTCGGGAGGGGGGGGGGGGGGTCAAGTAGTAGAGGTCTAACTAGGACATGCTTCAAAATTATATGAGTACCTATATATAAATAAAAGATAAATTAATTTAATTGCATTATATCAAAATCATTTTAATCAAATAACAAAATCAATTATTCTCTTCTGAACTCTCGCGAATCTTGTTATGACTTCCTCCACTTGAACGAGTATGGTTTTGTGAATGTGCAGAAGTACCGGTCCAGTTAGGTGGTCTTCTGCCAGTGATGGTCGAAGTCAAGTTTTGAGCCTCCTGAGAGCAGAAAAAGATCTCTCTGCCAATGGGACACTATCTGGTAGTGTGGCAAGATTACACAAATATGTGTTTACAATGGAATATATTTTAGCATGACATTTTTATATTAGATTTGAAATAAACTTGCGGAATGTTTTGATTCCGTTGCCATTTTACTATCAGCCAATATTCGCTTATAATGACTGATAATGCAGTGTCGTCTATTACCTGCTTATAATCGAATGCGAGTTGCTTAATTGTTTCAACGTCTTCATTAGTATAGGTATAATTGCCTTTCGGAACAAAAACGACTAGTTGAAATAAAGTATTTCAGGAGACAAATGGTCTTGTGGATCATTTATTATAGAATCTAGAAGTATGATGTATACAGCCCTACCGAAATACTCTTCAACTGATTGAACAGGTAGGGTATTGGCTCTATGCATTTATATCGGCACTGTTCTGGGGCATTAAATTTCCATCGCAAATTTCTCGGCAAATTCTTCTGACTCTTCAAAACATTTGTTCCATTTTTATCTGAGAACACTCATTGTATCATTTATTGCGTCAGTAGAACTTTTTTTTTTAAGACAATTGAGTTCGTCTGCAATATTCTGCTTAAGGATATAGTTGTACAAGTATCTGAAAAATAAAATAAGGTATATTTCTAACTAAGTGAGTAATTAATAAAATCTATGTATACTAATATAAATCTGTGAGAAACCTGCGTGTGCCTGATGTTTTCAAATTGCATCACGCAAAAAATTCTTCAGCAATTAAGATGGAACTTTCAAATATTAAGAGCTTATGTTCCAGATTAAAATCTGCGAATACAGCAAGCGACTTGTATGTACTGAGGAACGGAGAATGAAATTATAACTATTTCTAGAAGGAGAAATAAGCGCGCAGATTACTCTGTATTCGATTTGAGCATTCAATAAACACTGACAAAAGATCATACTACGATCATGGTTAGATTCTGTTTTATTTTTTCACTTCGATTATTTAGTTCTCAGTTTTGTACACTAAAATAAACATAATGCGTGAATCAAACGTGGTAAAAATCTTAAACGTAATAAGAAACTTAAAATGAATAGTTAGTTTGGGAAAAGTCATTATTAATTCGCATTTTACCAGCACTAAAATCCTTCAACTTTCTAGCCAGTACTGTCACATTTACTCATTGCTTTTCAGAGATCAGAGCAAGATCATTATTACATATTCAGTGATGTTATTCGTTTAAAAGCGTGAAAATTAATGCAACTGATAAACTAAAAGCTCCGCAGTAGGAAATTTTGCTCTTATGGCAAAAAGTAAAATCGGTGATTACATGACACCTAGATACGAAGCCCAACTGAAAGGAAGGTTTGAATACAGTGACCAGGAATTTATTTTTCGCAGTTGCAGTCGCAGTTGTTATTAAGTAACGTTCATAACCTCGATTTTGTGATGTACATTTCAAATCGTCAAAAAGTTCGAATTACTTACGTACTATTTTGACGAAAGCAATAAGGAACCACTGAAATTAAAAAACTCAACTAGGAATCCTAAAATCTTATGCTCCATCGCGCGAATTACAGAACTAAATCCATCGTGCCTTATACATTAACAAAACATGGCAGCAGTCATTCTGTCCAGGCTACATTTCAAAGTAACCACAACCTCCACTAATACTGCCGTTAGAAAATCAAAGGTGCTTAATTTAATTTAATTTTGATTGCAATGGAGTACAACGCTCTGATAGCAATTTCCCTATGCACCCTTCTTAGGTCTTTTCATGCACCCACCTACATTTGCCCTCTACAAATTTCAACTTTAATTCTTTCAACTTTTTTGGTAAATTATTCATCATTTCTCTTGCTAACTTATCCCAATCCCTGACACCCTTACCTTAAAACAGAATCTTCCTACACCTTTGTGCCTGAAATCGAGTGTCAGCTTGTAGTCACTGATAACTTTTCCATACATGCATTACTTTTAATTCTAATGCCAATATCTTTCAGTGCCTCATCACCAGTATAGTACGCCTTGTAAACTCCCATGACCCTCTTCACACTTCCTCCTGTCTTGCAATGAATCCTATTCCAGCTCTTTTCAACCGACTTCAAAAAAGGAGAGGTTCTCAATTCGTCTGTAATTTTTTTTTTGTGTGTGTGTGTGTATGTATGACCAGCGATATTTTCACCAATTTTGAACCGATTTAAATTAAATTTTTTTAGTGGATAGGGTATCACTCCAAAGTGGTCCCATATGAATTTCATTGAGAAACCACCCCTTCTACCCCCCTCCGCCCCCTAATTTTTATACAAATCCACATTTTTTATTCGATCTCGATGAAACTTTGGACATATATAGCCAAAAATAAGGAGAAAAATACTGTCAACTTTTGGTTTAAAAAATTGAACCCTCTCCCCTATCCACCCCCTTAATTTTTGCCAATTTTCTTTATTCAAAGCTACAGTCGACACCATTTAACTGATCTCCATTAAAGTTGGCAATTACATGTAGGGTATACCTCCAAAGTGGTCCCATATGAATTTCATTGAGAAACCACCACTTCTACCCCCCTCCCCCCCTAATTTTTATACAAATCCATATTTTTTATTCGATCTCGATGAAACTTTGGACATATATAGCCAAAAATAAGAGAAAAATACTGTCAACTTTTGGTTTAAAAAAATTGAACCCCTCTCCCCCTATCCACCCCCTTAATTTTTGCCAATTTTCTTTATTCAAAGCTACAGTCGACACCATTTAACTGATCTCCATTAAAGTTGGCAATTACATGTAGTTTTTCATGGAGAAGGATTCTGACCAAAAAAATCAAAATAAAAAACCACCCCTCTCCAATTTACACCCCTTAATTTTATAGAAACCTACATTTTTTATCTTATTTTTACTGAACTTTGCCCATGTATACTTTAAAACAAAGAGAAAAATCCTGTCAATATTTGGTCTTCCAAAGTTCAACCCCCCCCCTCCTTCCACCCCTTTAATTATTGTCAATGTTCTTCATAAAAAGCTACACTCGACACCGTTTGACCGATTATCATCAAAGTTGGCATATACATGTAATTTTTCATGGAGAATCTGACCAAAAAATAAATAAAAAACGACCCCTCTCCCCTTTACACCCCTTAATTTTTATACAAACCCACATTTTTTATCCGATTTCGATGAAAATTTGGACATGTATAGTAAAAAATAAAGAGAAAAATACTGTCAACTTTTGGTTTCAAAAAAACTGAAGCCCTCTCCCCTATCCACCCCCTAAATTTTTACCAATGTTCTTTATTCAAAGCTACAGTCGACACATTTAACTGGTCTCCATTAAAGTTGGCATATACATGTAATTTTTCATGGAGAAGGTTTCTGACCAAAAAAAAAATAATAAATAAATAAACCACCCCATGTCTCCCTTTACACCCCTTAATTTTATAGAAATCTACATTTCTTATCTGATTTTTATTGAACTTTGCCCATGTATATTTTAAAACAAAGAGAAGAATCCTGTCAATATTTGGTTTGCCAATTCTCAACCCCTTTTCTCCTCCAACCCCATTAACTTTTGTCAATGTTCTTTATAAAAAGCTACAGTCGCAATCGTTTGACCGATTACCATGAAAGTTGATGCTTATATGTATTTTTTTAACGAAGAAGGTGTCTGACCAAAAGATCTAAAAACCACCCACTCTCCCCATTAAACTGCTTAATTTTTATACACAACCTCAGTTTTTATCCGGTTTAGACAGAACTTAGCAAATTTTTACTATAAAACAAAGAGAAAAATGATGCCAACTCTTGGTTTGCAAAAAATGAACCCCTCTCCCTTTTTCCACCCCCTTGATTTTTGTCAATTTCTTTTTAGAAAGCTACAGTCGACACCATTTGACCGATCTTTATTAAAGTTGGCACATATATATGTAATTTTTTATGGATAAGATCTCTGACCAAAAAATAAAAAAAACTACCCTAGCTCCCCTTCCCTTAATATTTGTACAAAACCCACATTTTGATTCGATTCGGTGGAACTTCGCATGCGTATACTTTAAAACAAATAGAAAAAAAAATACTGTCCACATAACTTTCACAAAAATGCAAACCCTATCCCCCTTTCTACCCCATTAATTACTGTCAATGTTCTTTATACAAAGCTACCGTTTCTTTCTGATTTTGAACGAAGTATGCACATGTATACTGCAAAACAAACAGAAATATACTGTCTACATTTGGTTTCGAGAGTCCAAACACCGATCCTTCCTTTCCATCATTTAATCTACAGTTTCTATCCAATTCTGAAGGAAATTTGCACACGTATACTTTAAAACATACAGAACAATTTTGTTTAAATTAGGTTGCTGAAGCCCAACCCCTCTTCCATTCTACCCCCACCCCTCCTAATGTCCAATGTTCTTTATAGATACCCACAGTTTTATCAGATTTCCATGGACCACTGCACATGTACTTAAAAAAAAAAAAAAAAACAGAAAAATAGTGTCTATATTCTGTTTACAAAACCCTACAACTTACTCCCTTACCCCATTTAATTTTGGCAAATGTTCTTTACACAAAGCTACAGTTTTTATCTGGTTTCGATGGAAATTTGCACGTGTATATTTTAAAACAAAGATACTGCCCACACTAGCTTTACAAAAACCAAACTACTCTTCGTCTCCACACCCCTTAATTGTTTTTTTTTATACATACCTACAGTTTTATCTGATATCAATAGAAATTTACACACGTATACTTTAAATCAATCAGAAAAGGCAGTCTACATTTGGTATACAAAAGCTCAATCCCTCTTCCCCTTTACCCTCACCCCTTTTAATTTCCAATGTTCTTTACAAAATATCCACAGTTTTAAATCCCGTCAAAATCAGTTAAGCTATTTTTAAGTCATGGCATAATATTTATAAAATAAATGTGTCGTAATGTCTCAACATGTACTTCAGATTTCAACTTTGATCCCAAGCTTTCACCAATTAAAAATCTATATTTTTTGTGTGATGCCGGTATGTATTAATGCCCAGATGTTACATGTTTCAGTTATCGAGCAGCAGCTTTAACAGATGTTATGATAAGATCGAAACATAGCCTGACAATCCTTAACACAACGCCCAATTCACCTCGTTCTGGAAGTGGTTGTGGTATATAAAGACAGAATTCTTCTTTGAAAGCAAGCGCTTTAATCTCTGAGCTACCAGGAAGTTCGCAAAATTGGAACTGCTGCGGCATATTTAAAATACTAAACGAAGTATAATACCACTAAAAATTTAAAAATAAAATAATTGTTTAAAAAAACATAAAAACCGACTTAAAAAAAAGCACTAAAAATTTTAAAATAACTTTATACCTTGCTTAGGAAAAAGTAAATCTAAATAGACAACATTACTTTCATTGAAATTTTGACATTAATTATTTTTTTTGGAGTCGGTGCCAGCGAAAGCAAGAAAAACAATAAGGAATAACAATAATACATTTAAAAAAATCATGTTACTGCTTACCTACAATTAATGCTAGAAACATGTTTCAACAAAACTGAAACATACAGATGATACGCCGATATTATACTCTGTAAATCGTTTACTTCATGATGCAACCTACCAACTGACACTGTAGCGCCAGAGATATGCCTGGATGACCAATAAGGCCAAGCCACAGATTAAAATACTGTTAATTTGTTTCCCTAAGCTGTCTCCCGCAATAACACTATCTGCCTCACGACATGCTGTAAAATATTGGGAATTTTTGTTCGTCTCCCCGTTTCGCCTCTAACGCCAAAAGAAGTTCAGTAATTCGATCTTCGCGATGTGACAGCTGGCACCGACTCCAAAAATAAATAATTAATGTCAAAATTTCAATGAAAGTAATGTAAAATGTTGTCTATTTAGATTTACTTTTTCCTAAGCAAGGTATAAGTTATTTTAAAATTTCTTAGTGCTTTTTTTTTAAGTCGGTTTTATGTTTTTTTTAAACAATTATTTATATCATATCTGTTACTGATTGCATTCTGCAATAATTTCCAGAAACAAATCTAGTAGCCCATTTTTGCACCCTCTCCAACTCCTGCATTTGATACTCAAAATGTGGGTCCCTTACTATTTTACCATATTCAAGCAATGGTCTGACCAAAGTTTTGTATCCCACTTCCTTTTCTTCTCTCGTACATCCCCTCATCACTCTTACCGACAATGCAGAATTTTGAAACCTTTTCCTACTCCCTGTCCAATGTGTCCTTCCCTGTTAAGCTTGTTATCAAATGTAATACTAAGATATTTGCATTTCAAGTCTTTAACAAGCAATTCTTTCCCCACCTAATAATCATAATGAACCTTTAGTTTTTATCTGTGTATCTAATAAGCTATATTTTCATTGCTTCTATCTTCATCTCATGTTTAACAACCCAACTAGGTATCCTGTCCAGATCACCCTGCAGCTGTTCGCAGTCCTCCTCCGTTTTTATCCTTTTATATAGCATTATGTCATCCGCAGACAATACAAATTCTGGTAGTAAACCACACAATTATTCATCAGAATAATGATTAGCAATGGTTCCAATACATTACCCTGTGGCACTTTCATTTCTACTTCCACTTCTTTTGATGCTGCATTTCCTAAGCTAACTTTTTGTTTTCTACCTTTTAAAAATTCTTCTACACTGTCAACTTGGCCTCCCTTGTCCATTTCATCCGAAATATCTTGCGTATATACCACCAACCAAGTTTCGCATGAATAATCTTGCCTAAAGGGTTCTTGAAAACCACTTACACTCCTCACATTTATTTCTCCATTAATTTACCTACCACTGATCTCAAACTGATTGACCTATAATTTTCGACTCTATTACTTACTCCTCCTTTATGTACCGGCGCTACTATCGCACTTTTTCAGTCCTCTGGTATGCATAAAGGATCCAGACTCAATTTAAATATTTCTAGATAAGGTACAATATCACATCTGGCTATCTTTAAGATATCTGTTGTAATATTATCTACACCAGCCCCTTATAATTTTTTCAGCCTTCTTAGTTCCTCCATGATATTCTCAGGATGAAATTCAAAAACGTTAGTCGTTATCCGATTTCCTCCCCACCCCCCCCTCCCGTTCCTGATTCACTGTCCATAATGGTTCACTAAACCAGTTACTTAAAATCTCTGCCTTTTTAAAATCTTCAGTAACTTCTTCTCCATCCTTATCTATAAGCGTCTCAACACTCTCCCTTCCTGTCTGTTTTCTAACACAGCCATAGAAATTTCTTGATGCATCAGTCAATGGTCCCACTGCTCTGACAATTCATAAACCCATCTTTAGCCACCTTCTTAGCTATTATCAAGTACTTGTTTAGTTGTTTTTAAATATTCCCTACTACCCTTAACTCTGTTATATTCTCTTCTTACCAACCTGTTTAACACCCTCACCTCCCTATTACAGTAGACTGGTTCTCTACTTTATTTTTTGTTTCGGAATAAATATTTCTTCCCCCTTTCTTATTATTTCCTTGAACTCTTCCCACCTTGACTCTACTGCACTTGTGCATTCCCTCCAATTGCTCTCTCAACCGAACGCGTCTCGCAGATACCTTGCATTGCTCCAAATTCTTAAAAAAAAAAATTAATTCCTTTTAGCGATGAATTGGCAATTTCATTGTGTCCTAGTTACTAACGGCAAGAAATGGCTGGATGACATAGATAACATGTTATTAAGAACAGGACTGTTGCTTGTACAGCATATAAAATTTGCAACTATTTTCGCAAGTTCCATATCGCCTAGATCGTTATCATCACATCTAGGCGTATCGTAAGCATCACAGAAAGTCACAAAACTTCCTTTATTATACTATTGTGTGGATGTATTTAAATGAAAGGCTGAGCTGTGAGATATGTGTTATGTTTGTTGTTTCATCGAATAAAATATAAAAGTATTTAGTTACATTCACATTCAGTAAAATACTTTCCTAAATGATTTCATTGCAAACATCAATCAACTAATTTTGCACAATTTTGCTGATGTATGTTGCATTAGACTTAGAAGTCTCTAAATGATGCTGCTATGCTGTCACGAGATTCTACACGGAATTTTAAAAGTGCTTCCTTCATCAACTACCGTGCTGTTGTTACTTGCTTCTTTATCGAAAAATTTGTCCTCATCGCGATGACCACGTAACGATATATCTTGATGAACACAAAAAATTATCGTTTTGGCAATTGGTCGTAAGCTTTACTTTATTTTCATTAACTTTTGTCATTTTTTGACTGCTAAATTTGGTTTTCAGTTTTGTGAAAAGCTGTTAAAAAGCTTTTTCCAGCTTCGACAGCTATTTCGTGGTATTTATTTCGCTGGTGAGTTAGCAACACACCATTTTTACCAAGAAAATCATCGAAAGCTATTAATGGTTCTTTTATGAATCGTTTTAGAGGTGTTTTTGACTGTGTGGCAACTCAAGGGCGTTACTGTAAATAAAACATAATATTTTCTGTAAAGGTCTTGGTCTTTATGCGATAAAACAAGCCAGTGAAAGTTGTCAATGTGTGACTTCTAAAATATATATAGGCAACTAATGTTTGTCGATCAATATAGCTCTTGTTGAAACGTCTAGGTATTTTCTTACAAACCATCCAATATCTGAGGAAAATTTCGATTGAGAAAGCAAACTTTTTATCTGATTAGAACTGGAAGTCGACGTACACGAAATCGGCAAGCATAGAACAGCTTCAGCAGGAGTAATATTTTCTTCTTCATCTAAGGTTAAGGTAGTTGTTGAAGCATCGGCAGCACACATATTATGATATGCATTAGTGCTCAGTATAGGTAAATGTTTTGGGTGTTTATCAATCTCAAACCTAGGTTTCTTCGTAAAAGAATGAATCTATCTTTCTAAATAAACCACTACATGCATTACGTTTCGACACACCAGCACAATCACATTTTTCGCTGCATCCTGTAGTAAATAACACCCGTGCATAACTAAGCAAAAATGACAATATTTATGTAAATACATCAAACGGTTTAGTGGCGAGAAGCGCTCGGAGCTACGTCGGCTGTGACGTCACCGAACATCGGACGCGCAGCCGCGAACGAATAGTACGACGCGCTGCGCGACGTGGCAAAATCAAAAGTTGCAATTACGCGCTCAATATTCAGTTCACAATGACCGATCGGATTCAACATAATATTATAAACAGCATACAGTCGCATTGTGACTGTCGTGTATGTTTTTGTGAGATCTGGCCATCCATTATTCAAAGTAACCTTATTTAATTAACATCTGTGAGATAAAAAATATTGTCAGAGGCCGAGCCCAGGGGGGGGGGGTCATGGTGGTCATGACCCCCCCCCTTGGGTCCTACCGGATGATGATGACTGCGCGCGTTTAGGTACAGGTCCGCGTGTGTTAGCTTTCTATACACAGTGTGTCCTATATTTCCATCGGATTTCTTTTCTATAAGAATTTCAAAAAAGGGCTGACGGCCTTCCTTTTTCACCTCCATCGTGAACTGGATGTTTGTGTTGATACTGTTAAGTTGAAGGAGAAACCTATCAAGGTTGTCTCTATCATGGGGCCAAACGACATATGTTATCATTCACGTGCCGATAAAAGCCACTGGGCTCCATGGGGGCACTTTTCAACGCTTTCTTCTTAAAATTTTAAATGAAGAAATTAGCTATAACAGGTGAAAATGACTGACCGTTGCTACTCCATCAATCTGTTCATAGTAGTGCCCATCATACAACGGAACAACTCATCTAACCTGGGCTCGAATTGGACAGAGGAACCCTGGTGAAGAGGGAAATATCATCAAGCTCACCATCAAATCCTGTTGACGAAGTCGAGTTCTTTAACGATATTATTAAATTCCGCCAAGTTTTTCACATGGGGAAGACATCTTCCCACAATTGGTGATAACAGTCTGGTCAGGTATCGTGCCAGATAATAAGTGGCCGATCCAATAGTACACACTATTGGTCGTAATGGTGTTCCTTGTTTATGGATTTTAGGCAATTCATAAAATCTGTGTGGAACCCGAACATTTCAGGAGAGCTGTCGTTTTCTTCGCTACCGCATTTGTTGGATTCTTCTACACCGTTCGGTAAGACGCGTCCAACAAAGTTCTTCCACTTTCCGCAGATAATCTGCCATAGTAAGAACCACCGAAGCGTTCCCCTTGTCTGCTGGTAGGACGATAATATCTTCGTTGTGACGCAATGAACAAAATGCTTCACGCTCAGTGGCTGTTGGGCCGAGGCGGATTGGCCTAGCATAAGATTCGGCTGGTTTCTCGCCTTATCTCTTCAGCAGCGCTCACAGGCAAACCACGAACAGCGAGCTCGACGCCAGTGAGAATTTACCTGTATTGAATGGTCTTCGGTACTGGCGCAAAATTTAGCACCCTAGATATCTCCGAAATGGTAGCATTGTCTAATTCACGACCGCTCAGCTTAATTACTGTCCTTGTGTTAGGTTCCGAAGAGGCGTTAACATTGCGGGCAAGTCGGGCGAATTTCCCGCATTGCCGTGCCGTCGCACAGCGTTGAAACTCTGTGGCCTTCAGCGACCTACAGCCGTCTACCCATTCCCAGGCGTCACGGTGCAGATAGTTAGACAAAAACATGTGCCCAGCAAGAAGAGATTGAGAAACAGAGTCTAACTCACGTCTGTTGTACTAAGTCCTCTCCCTCACAAGATACAAACTTGCTTTCCGTAGAATTTTCTTCGCCACAAAAGACTCAATTGGGTGAAGAATCTCGGCAAACCGAGGAACAATGTTCTGGTCCAGAGAATCATTCATAGTAAAAATAATAATGTTACATTCACAACGCTGTATCCTACAAAGGTTTTCTTTCTTTCTGTTAATTCTGTTAAATTTTTGTACGCAACTTGGAAACCTTAAATGGTTAATGGCTTTCGAATAATCTACCTCATTGCAGACTGCCGATTTCTTGAAGTACACATGGACCATTTAATTGTTCCATGGTACTCCCTTTGTTACTGACATCAAATGATGAGAGGCCACAGATTTAATTAATTATCTAAATTCTTGATGAGTGCGCGATAATTTCAGAAATAACGCAACATAAAATTTCTTTTTTTTATCTCGTACAAAATACCAAAAGAAGATAAAATGACAGAATGTAAAGTTATAAAGGTTACTAATGAACACTTACGTTAACTGTTGTATCGAGTCCAACAGTAACCGCAAAACAGAATGGAAACTATTCTTCTTATTTTCTCCAAAATTTTATTTTACCTTCCTATAGGTCCCATCTACTTTACCTGTGACCACTTCCTTTTATACTTCTTCGTACTTTTCTTGAAACCATTTTTCTTTTGCTTCCTTGCATTTCCTGTTTATTTGATTTCTAAAATGTCTGTACCGCTCTATTCGTTCTTCATCCCGTGCATATTTGTGCCTTCTCCTCTGATCCGTCAACTAAAGAATTTCTTTTGTGATCTAAGGTGGCCCTTGTTACTTAAAGCCTAATGTTTCTTTACCAAATTTGGTATTTTCTCTCTCCAAAGCATTCCATTCGTGCTCAGCTGAACTCCTTTCAATTTCTTAGACCCACGTCCATGGCCTATTCAGACTTCTAATATTCCGCGCTCCGACTCGTTGAATTTCTCTATCCGTTCTGATGTCATGATGATCCCTTCCTGAGCAGTCTTCACCCGGAGATCCGATTGGGGGACTATTTTACCTCCAGAATATTTTACCCAAGCAGAAACCATCATTCCATATGTAGAGAGGATTACATGGCCTGGAAATACCGTTTGGTTCTTTAATGAAGTGGTTTCCAGTTGCCTTGCCGTTGATCATTTTTAATAGATTCGCCATTTTCGGCCGTTTGCAACTCCAAAGAGCAAGGACAGCTGGACAGCTCCCTGCTCTTCCACCCTCTTTTCAGGAGGTCGTTGGCAAGCAGTGGGTGACTCCTTATACAGGGAGTCTCGGCCGTCCTAAAGAGTGCACCACGTGAAGGAGAGGTTGAAGAGGCTAACATAGGCCCTCCCAAATATGATATGGTGCTGATATTTATAAAAATGTCACACTTGGTGTTGAATTCTGTTCCCTATATTATTATACAACAATAATCACGGCGATGCAGAAACGAATGGTTATTGCGATCTAGACCGTTGTTTAGCCTGATCAGTTCCAAACGTTGATGTAATGGTTTACTATTGTCTGTCGAAGAGATGGACAGTATTTACGCATGGCCGCATCCCGCCGCCCTATCGACTGGCACGTTATAAAATCAAAAGAAACAAACCCAGATATACAGATTCACGGATCCTATCTGGAACTTGTGCCGCCAGCTCGCTTGGGGCTTTGGTAAGAGTTACAGGATAGTAGGAAATTAGAGAGAGGGTACAGAAGGATCACAGTATCTCATTACGAGGGATCGGTCCACATGATAAAAAATTTGTTCAACCAGCATAGAAGGTGCCTATACCTTCCTGTTTGTTACACGAGAAGCGAGATTTCACTCTAGTTCATTCCGACGAGAGAAACGAAAGGATTGTAGCTCGAACAAGTCACGTTAGATGACTACCGTGAAGCTAGACTGGAGGCGCCAAGACTCAATCACAGAACATAACACATCGTACAAGTCATCGCGGTTTTGAAACAAGTCGCAACGAAAAGAGGCGCAGTCTTCCACGACGGCTGTCCACAACATCGTGCTCTCCATCCAACTCCTGTATTTGTGTCCCGCACTTCACCCCCATATTCAAGGAATGGTCTGACCACAGTTAAGCAATCCAATTCTCCCATTTCTCTGGTACGTCCCCTCATCACTCTCTCCAGTAAATGAAGCATTTTGCAAGGTATTCCTACCGCCTGCTCTATGTTACACTCACAGTAGAATTTATTACCCAATGTTATGAAAATATAACGCATGTTCGTAGACAATAGCAAAGTAAAAAAATTATAAATTTTGTTAGCTGGTACTAAACTCTAAAAAAAAACTATTTGTAAAATCAGATATGATTAACACGAATTATCATTTATTAAAAATCTTTACAATTTTATAATTGTAAGTACAAATCAAATTACAAAAAATGCAAATTTTGTTACTACTCATACAAATACATTGTACCTATAATATGTTATACACATTCTGAATTTTGACATTAAAACAAGAAGTGTTATTCTGTACTGGTAATATCATCATCATGTTTTCAATTCTTAGAGGGGCAAAAGGATTATGAAAGTAGTGACTGGTAATATCTATACCGCAATAAATTCCGTGGAACAGTTCAATGTATAAGCTGAAAATACATTAAAAACCAGACAATGAGATAAATGGAAAAGAGCAGAAATATTTTTTTCACTACTAATTGTAAAGTTAGATTAATTCACAATATTTTTGGATCCTTATAACTGACATCTCTAAACCGAACATCATGCCATTCCACTACTGTGCGGCAAATCGCATTACTCATAAAGGAACATCCATAAACTACGTGGCTTGGTCTAAGGGGGGGAGGGGTTGGCTGGAAAGCTACACTAGGCTACGTGGGGGGGAGGGGTTCCGAGCTACGCCACGTAGCTTTTCATTCATATTACTTGTCAAAGTTAAAATGGGGTACATAACACACAACAGCGTGTGAATACTTATTTTCGACATTTAATTATCTTCGTACGTAATTTACAATAGTCTGACAAGAGAAAACAATACAAAATGTCTTCTGGAATCAGTATTGAAAAAAGCTACGTGCTACGTAAAAGGGGGGGGGGGGTGAGAGGTATAAGCAAAAGCCACGTCAGGCTTCGTGGTTGGGAGGGGAGGTTCACAGGAGGCTATAATTGAGCTACGTGGTTTATGGACGCTACATACTTTATGTTAGAGACCTCCTAGGTTACAAAGCTCTTATTACAATGGAAAATCACTAACAACTTTTGCAACCCCTTATTCATCCAAAAGTTTGTTTTAAATGAGATTAGAAGGTCAAAAAGAGGCTCAAGTTTGATTGCCTAAACTCCTCTTAATGACCCAGAGAAATGAACGCACCGGTTAGGAATATTTCTAGGTACCAATAGACAAGAAACAAGCGTTATTTACCATTTGATTTCCCGCTTTTACAACCCGCCGCATATGGCCAGTCACAAATCTGTAACTTTGAATTGAAATGAAGTCCATATGGACAATCTTGCGTGACTGCCACACCATTGTAACAGTTACAGAACTGATTGCAGTTGTAAGCATGAGGAAGAAGCACTGAACTCTCTGTGCTGTTGGGTTCTGGACATTTGCCAATGGATGGACACGTTTGCTGTGATGGTTCTGGCTTTTCTGTAGAGTTGTCTTCACCTGGTGATTCCGTAGACTGTGGCTGACTTTTACATCCTGCCTTATTAGGCCAGTCACAAATTTGTAGCTCTGGATTGAAGTGAAGCCCATATGGACAATCTTGCGTGACTGCCACCCCATTGTAACAGTTACAGAACTGATTGCAGTTGTAAGCATGAGGAAGAAGCACTGAACTCTCTGTGCCGTTGGGTTCCGGACATTTGCCAATGGATGGACACGTTGGCTTTTCAATGGGATTGCTATGCGAGCCTTCGTCGGGAGATTCTGTGGACTGTGGCTGTGTTTTGCATCCTGCCTTATCAGGCCAGTCACAAATTTGAAGCCCTGGACTAAAATGAAGCCCCTGTGGACAATCTCTAACAATTGGCTCTGCTCCATTACATATACAATATTTGGTGCAGTCTGGGTAGTACGGGACATGAATAATATAAGAACTGGATTGAGCGGAGGAACAATTACAATGCTTTGTGATTTCCGATTCTACATTTCCCGGCTTATCGGATGACCCTCTGCTACATCCAGCTGACGATGGCCAGTCACAAACTTGAAGTTTCTCATTGAAGTGCAGGTCAGATGGACAGCTGAACTTGATTGCTTGTCCAAACAGGCATTTGTAGAAAATAGAGCAGTCTTGGTCGTCGGGTATAAGTTGTAAGCTGCCCACACATGTTCCTTTCGGAGACGCTGATGTGAGGCTGAAAGTTGCTGCAATCAGTATACAGACTCGAAGAAGATCTGAAACAAATCGACAGCATGTCATATTAATAATTATATAACGGCTTTCATAATAATTATTATCTGGAACTTGCAAATAACATATTCTACTGAGAATATTATTGTAAATGCTTCCAAGATATCTCTATGAAGAACGGTGATCATTGTGATTTTATTGATTTGTTATAAAAGGGGTTAAAAAGGGGGTCAATGAACAGCTGAGATTTGGAAAACTGACAACAAATTTGAAGATCATAAATCATTTTTTAGCATCGCACCAGAAGGTGAATATACACGTGTCATACACGTAGTGAATTATAAGTTGGAAGCCAGTTGCATCTTCTATTACGTGACTTATATGAAACTAATAAACCAAGTACCTTGAACATTTAATAAAATACGGTTATAAGAACGATTAGCGGTAGGCCTAATAATTGTTTACTTCTATGTATGTGGCGCTTACAAGGTGTATTCGACCTCAAAAGGTATATTATTAACTTACAGTATTGCAATTGAGAACATCTTCCAGGGTATCGCAAGCTGTATTAGATCACCAGCATGAACGCCGAAAACCTTTGGAATAGAAACAGCTTTGAGGCGGGATGGAGTTCTGTCGTCTTTTCGCTTCGTCCCAGTAACATCGAATGACGTTTGTTTTTTACGATTACCAATGACACAAGTAATATTAATTATTATAACCATATTATGAATATCAATACTGTTATAAAACTGCGAGCGATATCCGTGTATATGATTGAAATCCCACCACGCACAAACCAACGCAGAAATTTAGATGGTGTTTTCAAACTTATGGTCCAGCTTAAAATCTACAAAAATAGTTTATGACATATGTACCCAGTAACGGAACAAGAAATTATAATAATTTCGAGATGTGATAAATATGCGCCACAGATCATTCTGTATTTGAAAAGACCACTCCTGTCAAGGCATCATCACATTTCTTCTCTTTGAGTTCTGTTTCTCTGTTTTTTGTTTTTTACATCGGTTATTTACTTCTACAGTTTTCTGAAATGTAGTACATTGAAGTAAACTGAATACGATAATCATATCACTACGTCATACATTAACACTACCATAAGCGTAAGTAAATTGTCTTTTTTAACTTACTGCAAACATCTTTGGGCTTAATTTCGATATTAAAACCTGATAGGATTTTGCTGTCTTATTCCGTATCAGCATTTAAAAATGTGATTCTTTAGTTAACTGTTATGAAAACGACATTTTTCGTTGTGATTACAGCTGTAATCGTAACCAGAGTATATGCTTAGTGATATTATCCAATATTTATTCGCGAATTAAGATAATACTAATAAACAATAATCGTAATGGATAATTCGGCAGTGCCAATAAGGGTGTACCAAGAACTAACATCTATTTGGTCGGAATTTTGGTAGTAACGATGCTTAAGATACACCTTTCCAGAAACAGAGCACATTAAAGCAACAAAAAATATGTACTTTAAACATAATGGAACTCGAAACTTACCGTATGGAATAACGTTTGCAATACAGTCAGTGGCCATTCCTAAACACGTAATTGGCTCCAACAATAGAATCTGCTGCAATGAATGTAAAATAGCTGCCTAGTTTGGGTAAAACCGTATATATGTATGCCTATACCATCGGTAATAACATGTATTTCATGCTTAATAACTAACCATATTTCGAGATATTTTGCGTCATTAATATATATATATATATATATATCGTGTATTTAACATGCACAAGGGAAGCAATTCTGTCTTTAAGATTAATACTTGAAGGGCAGATCAAGAAAAACAAAGATACTTTTATGGCATTTGTTGATTTAGAAAAAGCTTTTGATAATGTTAGGTGGGACAAGATGTTCAAGATTTTAAAGAAGTCAGGTCTAAAGTATCGAGATAGAAGAATACTCTATAAACTATATAAGAATCAAGTAGCTGTAATAAAAGTAGAGAATCACGAGAGACATGCATCAGTTAAAAAGGGTGTGAGGCAAGGTTGTAGTCTATTCCCGTTAATATTCAACTTGTATGTAGAAGAAGCAATGAAGAAAGTCAAAGAAAAATTTCCATGTGGAATAAGTTTTCAGGGAGAAAAAATCAATATGCTACGATATGCTGACGACATTGTCTTATTAGCAGAGAGGGCTGAGGATATTGAGAAGTTATTGAATGGCATGAACAAAATACTGAAGGAAGATTTTGGACTGAATATAAATCAAAGTAAAACAAAAGTGTTGAAATGTAGCAGAAATGACACCAATACTAGCAGATTAAATATAAAAATAGGATCTGATGCAATAGGAGAAGTCAGTGAGTTCTGTTCCTTGGGAAGCAAAATTACAACCGATGGCCAAAGCAGGAATGATGTTAAAAGCAGAATAGCACTAGCAAAAAGAGCCTTCATGAAAAAGAGAAACCTTTTAGTTTCAAATATTGATCTAGGAATTAGAAAGAACTTTTTAAAACTCTATGTGTGGAGCACAGCACTTTACGGTAGCGAAACATGGACTTTAGGAATACCGGAAAGAAAGAAACTTGAAGCATTTGAAATGTTGTGCTACAGAAGAATACTGAAAATTAGGCGGACAGACAAAGTAAGAAATGAACAATTGCTACTCGGTATGCCCTTTTTGGTCCGTTCCCCATAATTTTTTACATAACTTTAATTTCTTATATTTCATATATTATATTGCGTTAAAATTTAAGTCAAACAAAAAAATACTTTCGGCCATCAGTATGAAAACCAAATCTAAGGTAATAACTGAAAGAAGGAAATCTTTTTAGATGAAATTTACGTTTTTTGCTTCTCCAGGGTAAAGCATTTCTACACACACACACACACCAGATCCCGCGCGGGCGAAGCAGCAGGCAAATCCTAGTTACGTAATAAATATTTGGGTCAATCTGGCATGCCACCGATTAAGAAATCCAACATTTAATTCCTGTTTTAAAAGCAAGAATATGTGGTATTGCGAAATTCCCAGACGATGTGTGAATTGCTCTGTGACTGATAATGTGGAAACGGGGAATTTTTTGCATTAGTTTTTTTCCTTGATAATGCTTTGTTTGACTACAAAATGAAGCTAGCAAACGGCTTCCAACGCATGTAGCATATTTCTGACATATGACACTTGCGTAACTGTCTCAACAATCTGGTTTATGAAGTTATAATCGTTTGAAGTTGATATAACATAGCAAAAATTAAAGTTATATAATAATTTCTTTGTTTAATTTAAGAGCAGTGGACCGCATGTTTCGGTGAATATTTCGCTACAGCCCTGTTTAGCCCTTTCTTATTATTATTACACCTTTTTAGATTATTTCACTGACTGCAATATTTAAATCCATCTCCTATTGCCCTTTACGAATTTTAAGTTTTGTTAGAGTTTTTAATCACTTCCGTTGATAATTTATTCCAATAACCTACTCCCTTTCCCACAAAAGAAAACTCTACCACTCCCTTATACCTGTAAGCAGTTTTTTAATATAATAGAATAGCAATGTAGCGCAGGCTCCGGTGGCATTTTCGCCTGAACTCTTCTTTCCTCTTTCTTGTACCCGCCTACTTTTCCCTTCTATATATTTTCATTTTAAATTATTTCAGAGTTTTTTTGTAAATTATTCATCACTTTCTTTGATAATTTATACCAACTCTGACTACCTTACCAATTAAAGAAAATTTTTCCACATTCTTATGTATGAAATCGAGTGCTAGCTTGTTCTCCTGCTCATCTTTTCCCTTCCATTCACCTCCCTTAATTCTGTCACCAATATCTTCCCACGCCTCATCACCAACATAAACTTTGAAAATTCCCACCACTCTCTTCACGCTCCTCCTGTCTTCCAGTGAATCCCATTCCAGCTCCATTATCATATCAGTTACTGATTGTGATCTGCAGTAAATTCAGAGACAAATTTAGCACCATTCCTTTCCACCCCTTCATCTGATAACCGAAACGTTGACCCCATACTCCAACCGAGCGTGGTGGTGTTACGGATAGCGTTCTGGCCTCGCATTCGGGAGGACGGCGGTTCGAATCCCCGTCCGGGCATCCAGATTTGGGTTTTCCATGGTTTCCCCAAATCATTCCAGGTGAATGCCGGGATGCTTCCTTCAAAAGGCCATGGCCGAATTCCTTCCCATTCCTTGCCCCCATCCTTTCCCGTCTCTAAAGACCACGTTGTTAAAAGGGACGTTAACCTGTTACAAAAAAAAAAAAAAAACCATACTCCACTATATTTCTACGGTACATTCCCTCAACATTCTCTCCAGCAAAGGAAGTATTTTTAAATGTTTCCTACCATTTTACCAATGTGTCCTGCCCAGTTGAGTTTACTATCGTATGTTATGCCAAAATATTTACATTTATACCCTTCAACAAGCAATTCCTTTCCCACCATATAATCATAATCAACCTTTATTTTTTATCTGTTTACGTAATAAGCTGAATATTCTTTGCATTTATCTTATTCCTATGTTGGCGTAACTTACACCATAACCCTGCAGCTTTTTATTTTCTTCTCATGTTTTGCTCGTATTATATATCCGGAAACAACCAAACTTATGATTGTAAACCGTTATCATAAACATTCTCTAGAATAATTAATGTTCTTACTACACTACCTTGTTGCACTCCCATTTTCATTTATACTTTTATTAATTCCTATATTTCCTACCCTGACTATTTGCTTTCTACCATTTTCAGAATTCTTCTATCCAAGAAAATAACTTTTTGTATTTTTGTGGTCATGGTCATCTTTCCCCTTCCACGCACTGCTCTCAGTTCTTCCAATAATAACAAGCCTCATTACCTTGATACACTGAGACAATACGTTAATTAGCCCGTCAGCCTTTCCTTCACGTGGTGCAGCCCTGCCTGCACGGACGAGACTCTGTCGACTGAATAAGGTGTCCTCCACTACTCTACAAAGACCTCCTAAAATGAGGGCGGTAGAACGAGGAGTGGCCCAAGGCACCCTCTTGCCTATGAGGTTGGAAACGGCCGCTAAAGGAAGATGAATCATAAATGATCAATGAGATGGGGATGCTAAAGGCAAAGGGAAGCCATCAGAGGCGGATGAATGAGAAATTATCAACGCCTTGGGAAGTAGAAGGTAACGGGAAGCCACTGCATTAAAGACGGACGCGAAGAAGTGTGAATAGGGTAGGCAGATTAGAAAACTTAAAAGGGGAGACGACACAAATTAGATGTTGTTAGCTTTAGTGAAATTAAGTGGAAGAACGCACAAGATTTCTATTCTGGAGAACACAAAATAATTAGCACAACAACTCTCAATGAAGTTCCTGATGAGAGATTTATGATGAAAAAGACATTTGAGAAACGGGCGAGTTATTACGAACAGCTTGGTGACAGGATCATTTTGATGAGTGTGGGAACTAAGCATTGTCCAACCATGCTATTACAAGCGCATATGTCAACGTTACAGGAGGCACATGAGAGAAAAATAATATATTTTTTAATGTACCAGTGTTTTTATAACGGACTATAAAGAATAAAATAATTTCTTTAATCCTTATGAATAGCAAAACCACATACAGATTTCTAACTTCTTCTAAATTGTCCTGAAAATTTATACTTAGAAATTTTTTGATAGCTATTAAAATACTTGTAAGATTGGTGATGAAAAACATTGGGTGTATGCAACTGATAATTGATACTTTAATAGTATTACTATCCATTTTATTGCACCCTAAATAATGGGAACTGATAAATAAGTTCTTTCATTGATAACTACACTCTACGCTTTTTATAGTTATGTATTACATGCGCCCAATGTTTTTCGTCACCAATCTTAGAAGTATTTTAATAGCTATCCAAAATTTCCAATTATAAATTTTCAGGGCAATTTAGAAAAAGTTAGAAATCTGTATGTGGTTTTTACCACTCATCAATATTAGAGAAATTATTTTTTACTTTTTAGTCCGTTATAAAAACATGGTACATTAAAAAAAAATATTTTACTATTGTTTTCTGCTTTTTAGGGTTATGTGAGTGAAAATTTGTAATTGATTTTGAATACTTTCATGACATAATCACAGAGACATGCTACAAATTCAAGATTTTTAAAAAATAGAAAACAATTAATTGAGGGAATAAGGAACATAAATTTTCCAATTTTCCGGGCACCTTTTCCAATTTTCATTAATTAAAAACCTTATTCGGACATTTAAAAATAAATTAGCCAAATTGGTCCATAGAAAAGAATACTTACAGTTTTTCCAGAATTTTCAAATTTTCCGGACAACTTTTCCCATTTTTTTCATATTTTCGTCATCTAGTTCTGAGCTATGGTCAAAATTTCAAGTCTCTAGCTCATCTAGAAGTTAGTTTAAAATCAATTACTAAATTCCACCCGAACAGACAAAGCCCAAAGCGAGTTAATAAAAACATTTTAAAACAACATTTTAAAAATAAAATATGATAAAATTGAAGAATTACTCCAATACGTGAAGGGAAAGGAAAATCTAATAAATATCGGTGATTTGAAAACGATAGAGGGTGATGAAAAGAATGGAATCATGTACGAAGCTTTGGTCTAGGCGAAAAAAATGTGCAAGGGAGCAAGTTGTTATAATTTTGTGAAAAATATAAACTGATCGTGGCGAACATAATAAGGAAAATGCAGGGGGGATACAGACAGATCTCAGCCGGATTGTATCATGGTCAAACAGAGATTCAGGAATGAAGTTCTAGATGTAACTCATACCAATTTTTGACACTGTCCACAATCTAATACTTATGAACTGTAGGCTGAAATTCATGAGAATAAAGAGGCAAATTAGGTAGAAAAGACTGGAAGTAAATAATTGAGACAATCAAACATAAGAGACAAATTTTCAGAGATGGTATGCGCTGGTCTAATAAATAACTCTCAATTGGTTTCAACTGAATACGAAAGGTATGCATTGAATAGGGAAATACTCAAAGCTGGTAACGATACATTGGGTTTAAGGAAAAAAGCCACTCGAAAGCCTTGGACCACGGTAGAAATTTTGGAATTCATGGAACAGAGGAAAAGAAACAGAAATGCACAAGGTTATGGAGGAAGAGAACAGTACGGACATTTAAAAAAATCAGATAAAAAGGAAATGTAAGAAAGGAAAAGAAAAGTGACTGCAAGAAAAGCGCGAATAAGTAGAAAAGAAATGGTCGTAAGTACAATAGTTGTGGCCTATAAGATGATCAAACAGAATTTTGAAGAAAACATTTTTTAAGCATTAAGGCTGTTGGTGGGAAATCTCTTTATAACTCAGAAGATAGATCTAACTGATGGATAGAATAAATAGAGAAACTATATCAGAGGGATTATTTGAGAAAAAGTGTACTGTAAAAAGAAGGCAGTGTTGACATTGATTATTTAGGAGATCATGTTTTAAAGACAGAATTTGAAAGACTTGAAAGATCTGATATCATAAAAAGCGATTTGAATTGACGACATTTCTGCAGGACTGCTGAAATCCGTAGGAGAAGAAAGAATTCAAATATTGTTAAAACTGATATCAAACATTTAAGAAACAGAGATGATTTCAACTAATTTTAGTAAACATTTTATCTTCATACATCCAAAGTAAACACAAACTGACAAATGTGAGAATTATCGCACTATAAGTCTAACATCACATGCTTCAGAATTACTGACCAGAATTTGAAATCATAGTAGAAGAGATAGTAAGTCGAAGATCAGTTTGGGTTTAGAAAAAACCGGGATACAAGAGAAGAAATTCCTTCCCGACCCAGTAATCATAAACAAAATTTTGTTTTTATGTGTATATAATAATTTAACTATTCTTGAAATTTATTTAGATCACTCTGCTGATCGCAGTTTTTTCCCTTTTGAATTTACTATGTACCATTTTATATGTCTAACGGAACTTAATTTCGAAAAGCCTTCCTACCTACTGTTAAACATGTGATAAAAACAGTTCTTAGTTTGGAAAGATATCTGGACAGTGGAGTGAAATATAAATAATTTATATTGAAACTGAAAGCACTTGTCATATTGTGATATAAAAATTAAATATTCCCTAACCAGCTAAGGTGAACACTATAATAATCACTACAGTACGGAAGGAGTCGAAAAGAAATAAAAAGTCTAAAAAAATCCTGAAAAGAACACCAATTATGAGTTCAAGAAACCAGACTCTATATTAAAGTACACATTGCAAATCCAAATTGAAGACGCGAAAACGATAATGATAAAAGCGGCTGCGAATTAAAATACTGACGAAAGTAAAGAAGATATTTCATTTTCAAATATATAGATTTTTTAAGGCAATATAAAAACTGATTCAAATAGCAACTCGTAGGCTACTAAGGCTGTATTTGCCGACAATAACTTCAAATAACTACGCTGCGTTACCGGAAAACCAAGTTATAATTGATTTAAAATCTATTATTTTTGAATATACCCCTTCTATTTATTGCACTATTCATTGTAATGTACCTACTTCATGCTAGAAAACTTCTTTTAAACTGCATATATTTTCGAATGTTGAGAGTAGGGTTCATTGTCGACAACTTATGCTAGTTTAACTCCACTTACTGTATGAATGCAACGTCTGTTCTTGTGTTTCCTAGTGAAACCTAGTATTAACGTTCTCCAACTCTTTGAGCGGTTTTTCATTTTCTCTTTCGTAAACGTATTCAGTATCCAAGCCTCGCATTTCACAAAGGGAATACTGCTGGACGTAAACAGTTTTCTGTAGATTTATAGTCACATTTGATCTGGAAATAACAGAATGCTTCCCGTGAGCTTGGTACATACATGCATAAGTTAAAGACATCTTGCAAAAACAGCAGTGGCTCACTATGTTGCTCAATGAATAGATGGCGTATGGACCACAATAGTGCTGAAGAGGAATTCAAAAGATCGTCATAGACCAAAAGGAAGACGCGTAGACCGATGAGACAAAGATTATAGCTGGAGTCATCTGATCGAAAATTTCCTATGTCTGTGAAACCTGTTGAAGTTCTTTCTGGATTTATGAGTCCAAGATACATCATTAGACGAAGGCATTTTAAGATGATGACATCAACGCCTTCTCGCTATAGTGGAAAAACGTTTCTTACGGACGTAAAACATGCAGTAGTTTGAAAGAGATGAATTTAATGTTCTCGCGATGTGCGTTTGTACCGTTGCTTACCTGCTTTGAGAGCCATTGCTGAAGGAGGCGTGTGCACTGAACACTCCTGGACTCCAGACCTAATATAAGTCCAGGGCGGTCGTGCCCAATCTGCCCACCTGCTGATAACTTACTTGCGCGCTGAAGTACGGACTCTATCGGCTGAACCAAGCAGCGAAACGTGTGTCGATTACAAATTATTAACAGATCAGGGATTTCTGTAATTACAACCAACAGATTTAGCCTGAGAAGGAAGAAATTGAAGTATCACGTACGATGATATTGTATTATCAGTTACGGGAAATCGCCAAAATAAACAATTACGCTGCAGTTCATCAGTTGCCACTAGTAGCTGTAGGACTATTTTATTCCAGTATAATAATTTAATTTGTTATAGTTGAGAAAAATTTATATTTCGAACTAATTTTTAAAATATGGTGTATTATGAACATGTTTCGACTGTTTCCGCGAGTGTATACTACAAATGAAAAGACCATTTAATAGTTTTATAATAGAAAAGTAAATTACACTTATTTCGATGTATTTCTCGCAAAACAAAATTAAAGAATTAATTCCACATCTTGAGGTTCTCCACAGTGAAAAAGATGTCGTTCTTAGTACGTGGCAGAGCGCCTTCCCTGAGGCAGCAGATTCCTCTTTGACGTCCTGCGAATTCTAGGTTATGAGACGACTAAATATGTCGTCCGGATGGAGTTATTTCTTGATCTTACTCAGAAATATATGCAAGGAAAGGATCCGATGCATCCTATATTTGGTTATGAATTTTCATATCCAAACGTGGGATCTTTTTCTTGATTACATTTCTCGGGTTTTGCTGTTGTTTTTTTTATCTTTAACCCGAAGTTTCTTCGTTTGATTCCTTATGACTTGGTCACAAAGTTGCTTTTCGGCTGCGCGATCCGCCTCTACGGTAGCCGGCTATCCTAACTCTGTCACGTATAGGGGACCTACAGCTTAACCTGGAATGGGCGTACTTCACAAACACAGAGCAAGCGTTGTCAGTAAAAAGTTCCGAGCCATCAGATCGATCACATCTGGAGATGTCATGGATAAGAGATGATATATTGTTTTGGTCGGCGTTGGCAGTAAGCAGTATCATTGAATGCTGCATCGACCTGTTTGAGATGATTGTACTGAAACCGAAGTTGGAGAAATACTGAGTGAGAGCAAATGTGGGCGCACACTGGCTGAGCTCTCTATCGTGTGACATTATTGCGAGCATACGCAATTAAAATATTGCAAAGTTATTTTTGTTTTGCTGTCAGCTTGCAAACTATTTTACATTATTTTCAGTATTTGTCATTTAAATGCGGCATATGCATATGCAATTAATAAAATCACTTGATTGTATATTATTCTTGATAAAATAAAGTCACTGAACTATTCAACACTAATTATATATTCACTCCTTCATCATCCCAATAATTTTTTTAATTTGCGAATTCTGACGTGTAAATTAGTGCCACCTTTAATATTAATGTAATAAATAATTAATTAATAGACACTTTCCGTTTCTGCATTAACATTTCTTATTTCCGGATTAGAATTATAGATTTATTGTGGACAAAACAAATTGTTTCATATGATTTCGCTAATTACCTTGTTACATTTCAGCTGTGGTTGATTGTTCGGGTGGTTACGAATCGTATTTTGCACAGGTAACGTACTAACCTTTTTACTTCGATTCAGGTTGATTTTGGCATTAGATTTCAGTATCTAAAAAAATGTATTACAACGTTGCTATGAATAACTGCGTATAAATTTTTCATATGTTGTTTAGGATTGTGTCGTTTTGTACTTCGTGTTTGGTTTGAATGCACCAGTTTTTTTTAAATAATCCGGACAAATACATTATTTAAATTGCTTCTCGACAATTTTGTTTAGTATCAAGTTTGACAATATTGAAAATACAATTACGGAGAAGTACTGGCAAGCTGAAACCCCGTGTAATAACTCCGACCAATTCGAAAGGATAATTGCGATAGAATCATCAATGAAATCACGACACCAGGAGATGATTTCGGGGATGAGGACATAACTAAACATACCGCAGGAGAAGTTAAGATCAGAATTTAGTTAAAACTTTCCCAACTTATGTGTCAGTGATGAAAATGAGTAAGCCAAGAAATAGTCCCCAAAGGTTGATTTGTCTGCGGCAATCGGAGAAAAAGTGATTAATGATTCATAAATCAACAGTATTTTCCTAGAATTGGTACATTCAGATTTTGAAAGCTCTCAGACTCATCATATTGATGATAATATACGGGCGATTGAAAGTTTAATGAAAACGCAATATTTGATGATGATACTGGCAGGTGCAAATCAAAGTGATAACGAGAAATGGTTATCTTAACCAAAATAATTCTTCAGGAGTTATTCGGTGTTGGGTCGGTAAAAATTTACAGTTTGCGGATATTTTTAATCTTAAGAAATGAGTTTAAAGATTTTCAGTACGTTCATTTTGTGGAGACAGTGAAATTATTTGCAGCGATTTTGTCTTCCCTCTTGAGTTCTGCCAATGAAATTGAATTCGGGAAACAGTGATCACGAACGAGACCTATCGTCAGTCGTCTTGTGGCTATTTGAATGAATGTATTTGTATGCAGGTATTGTAACGGTCAGTATACAATCACATTGATTAAGGAAGAGTGAATTACTATGTACTGCAAATAAAGAAATTGAATATCACGTATTCAGCATGATATTTCTCACAAAGTGAGAGTCGGGAATTTCTATACCTGCCAGTTAACTGCAGAATCTAGGGCACTCAACGGATAGCTAATGCCCTCGGGAGACACTCTGAATGAGGCCCTTCATTCAAAACAGGGAGACCTTCTCTGAGCCATGCGGGCCGAAAGGACGCGATGTCCGAGTTGCCAAGTTGCTTTCATTTTTAATTAAAAAAAAAGTATGAGAAGCCATCGGTTCTAATGAATAGTGACGCGTAGAAATTTACGACACGTCATGCCAGAGAGAGAGGCGATATGTGGAGGGAGGGGCAAGAAATTACGATCACCACCGAGACCACACGACGAACGTGGCCAGTCACGACTATCGAACATTGGTAATTTTGGAAGCGTCTGAGAGAGAGCGAATGATTACCCACAAGGAATTTCTAAACAATGTTATATTTTATTTATAAATTCTGTCCACATGCGGAACGTATCCGGACGACGGAAAGAGGACTTCTGTCAAAACTTAACGATGCAAGGGAGCCTGGAGGGGAGAAAGTTGACAACTGCGGTGCGGATGCAAAATATGGGGTCTTGCTAGTCGAGCCTTATATCCGACTGGTCAAGAAGTCAATCTGGGAGTTTATTGCCAGAACAAATGTTGCAATCATTTTATATTAAAGTTTGCGTTCCATCGTCTTTTAAGGACAATGTATTGACATCCGATGGAGCTGCCTGTCGCTGTAGACTGCTGTTAAATACGATGAAAACAGGACTACGTCCAGAACTTATTCAACGAATATTTGCACTTAATTTTTCTCTTACTGACTTCCCAACAAACGCCTTGAGTGGACAGATTCACAGTCCTAACATTATCCTCCTACACCGCACTCTTTCTTTTTTCTCAAATGCATTTGACTAGTACTTCCATTAACCGTACACTTTCTCTCCACACAATTCATTCCCCTAGCCTCTTTCTCCTGATTCATCAGCCCTCGTAATAGCATGTCTCTCCTCGGAATAACTATTCTTCATTGTGCTTTCTTTTTTTGCTGGACTTACGCCTAGTACACTTTGTGGTCAAGAGAGGCGGGAAAGGACTGTGGCAAGGAAAAGGGAAGCAATCCAGCTATAGCCTTTTTATAGGAACAAGCATTCGCCTTAAGTGATTTGGGGAAATCATGGAAAATCCAAATCTGGATGACCGGAAGGCGCTTCGAACCTGCGTCCTCCCGAATGTGAGGCCAGAGCATGCTCGGTTTACGTTTCCATGTGCTTAGCATACCTTCTCTGATTTTACCTGACACAAAAATGCCATTACCTGAGGTATTTATTCTCCTTGTCATTTTTTTTAACATTTCTCTTCTGAACAATTTTTATTTTTTAGAAAAATTAAAAAAGTGGGAAAAATGCTAGGAAGGAGTTGCATTTGGTGTACGGTTCTTCCTGTATCTTTCTTGCCATATATGTAATCAGTTAACTTTATACATTCCACTATTCTTTCACCCAAAGAAAATTCCTTTTTTTTCCATCGAAAAATTTCTTAACAATTGTGAGCTTTCCAATTATCCAGTCAGGTTCGAAATCAGAGATTATCCTGAAGTGTTAGCCATATGTAAGCTATGCTGACCTTGGATGATGATGTGTTATTTAGAGGAGACAGGCCCAAATTCTCCTCTTTCAACACATGCACGCCATTAGCTCAGATAAAAAAATTTAGAGGTATTTTGACATAGAATTGAAATGAAAAACTCAGTGTGATTGTAGCATTATTATTGAATTTAATTAATAACGTTCAGTAACATAACTCCTGAACGATTTATGTTACAGTGACACAAGCTATTTTATCTTGTATACGAAGATTCTGTGCTCGTGGCATACATATTACGCCAGGCGGCATCACACATTCACATACCAGCTACCTCAGGCTCCCAATTAACATTCGCAGGGACAAACGAATTAGCTGGGAAACTTCATTTTTTCGAATGTTATCTGTTTCGTTGAAGAAAAACCGAATATCGTATTTAATATTGGGTAATTTTTTTTTTAGACTGGTTCCACAGAAGTAAAGGAGATTTTAAATAAATTGAGGTTTGGATATTTAGATCTCGTTTAGTAGAGAACTAAGATATCTTTTCAATTGTTTTCTCACTCGAAGATAAAAAAGTGTTCGGCTGTGAGACTACTTTTGTAAGCAAGTCTTTCTCAAAACAGTTACTTAGAAGCTGAAATTTGTTCCCAACATCGAACATACTCCGTTTTAAAACGACAAAGATTAAAAACAGTTTCATCTAATCTTATTTTTTCACCTAAATCGTAAGATTTGTGGGTGCTTTTTTGTTGGTAAATTTAAATTATCGTTGTTTCCCTTGTATTCCCCAATGATAGAAGTTTTTTCACGTTCTCATTATTTTGTGTGGATGAATGTGATGTATGTATATTCAGAGTGTGTTGTTTGTGTTGGGAATGAATGAAAGATGGAAAAACATGAAATCCGTCGCCGTCCCTCTCAGAAGACCTAGGAGGCCGACTGGCTTAGCGTGGTGTCGTACGCGCTCATTCCGTACGCACTGCCGCGCCGGCAGAGTACTGGTGGTGAAGATTTTGTGCCACCACCGAGACGAACCAGTTAATCCCTCGTCAGACGTCGGACACGCCGAGCTGCCGCAGCAACTGAGCCAATAATATCTCATACACATTGCAAATTGTGAGCAAAAATGCACAACTTATAATCCTGAGTTTACTTTCGAACGTGTTTACATTATTTTGTTAAATTTTAGTTACATTCTAGGGTTGAATGTCGCTGGACTGTGGCACAAGTATCGCAAGCGGCAACGTGGGCGGCGTTTCTGTGCTGTGGAGAGGATTGCACTACCCAACCTGAAAAAGTATCAGGCACTGGTTTTTGTGCCAAGCAACTGTCGACTGATGTACCACGTGCGAAATATACGGTAAGGCCAAAAGAGCACGGAGACCTAATTGTGCAAGTATATTTAGTAATTTGCACCCTATTTACCCTCAACAGGCTTCTGCAAATGTGTAAACAGCACATACGTATTCATTGTTTCTCGTCACATACCTCCTTCTATAGTCAGTCTCCGCATTCCTATGTTCCCATGCCTCTCCAGAACCCACACTTGTTTTCACTCCATCCAACTTTCCCTAATGCCTCCCCTTATACTGCTCTTAGTAATATTTTGGCCGAATACGATATTAGCATCATTACACTAACCGTGTTTAGGAATTTAGAGCGTAAGAAACACATAAATCAGGATTCTAATTCACAATAATACTTTCTCATGCTTTCGCATATATTATATATAATGCGGAAGTAGTAACTTGACAAAGACAGCTTAACCCTGAGAGCAGTTAATTCAGTAAACATGAAATGAGTTCAGAGAATTATATTCCCAGGTGTGCCGTCACCGTGTTAAGCAGTCAGCACATAGTCAAGCGGTCACAAAGATAAAACAGCCGCGGCCGCACGTAGCGCGGACATATCTAAAAGTATTTGATATGCGCCAGATGAGGCACGCAACAAGTTTTTTCCACCATACATTACAGTTTTGAATCATAATTAAAAATTATTTTATAACCGACTACGATTAGATTGTTTGGCGCAGCCTGTTGCGTCAGTCTTCAGATCTACTTTAGCCTTGGCAAATCAAAGAATTCTAAATGTGAGTCAGTATATCTCTTTTTGAAATTTGTGTCTGTCTGTCTACCTGTATCGATGGGGGGAGGGGGGGGGGCACGCAGAAACTAGATATCGGACTGCGATGAGCTTGAAGTAATGTACTGCACGTGGCACGTGGTCCCGGGGTGTTTCATTTGTACGCAAAGCCGGGAAGTTGAGAAATTTAAGAGAAAAGTGCCCAAATATTTGTATTCATTTTTCCTTTAATGCGAATTAAGTTAGTCTGGACTGTTTTTAGATTTAACTATCTGTCGTTGTTGAAATCTTTAAGTGATTTTAGAGTACGAACGGAAAGCCGAACGTGAATGGACATAATCCTACAAGCACTAGAAATCCACAATCCTAAATTTATCTTTCTCATGGAAGAATTTACAAATGTCGTAAATGCTATGAAGAATGGGTAAGCTGCAAGAATATGTGCACCGAGCAGATCAAGCAGTTCGGACCAGGTTCATTAAGCTGGATTTTGAATCTTTCCAACTAGTGCCATTTGACGTATAAAATCCCCCTATGGAGGAAAGCTATACTAGCATTACTTACGGCAGGCAAAAACCCAAACTCTCCAACGAATTACCGCCCCACATCCCTCCTACGTCACCTTTTCAAACTACTGATCTTGAACCTATTGCTGCTATAGTGCGAAAGAAAATAATTTCATATTAAGCCGGTTTTAGACCGGTAAATCATACACAAGCCAAATTTTAAACCTCACTGCACATATCGAAACAGTGTTTTGAAGATAAATGAATAACTGTATTAGCTGTGGTCGACCATAGTTCGGCACGTGACACTGTGCCATTAAATCTCAAGGGCAAATTTTGCGGAAATGGAACAGGGACTGGGGCCAGCGCTGAACATTATGTCTGAATATTATCAAGAACTTCCTCAAACCAAATCCGATAAAAACTCAAGTTAGTACCTTTGATCTTCACTACCCACAGGCGAACCAGAAATTACCTACAAACTGGAATGGAGTCACTCTCGAACACACAGAAAATCAAATCTACCTCGGAGTTACACTTGACCGTTCCTTAACATATAATCACCCATGCGTAAAGACCTGCCACAAGGATATAACACCCTGAGAGAACTGGTAACCATTCAATGGGGTGCCAAACGAACAGTCTGAAAACCACCGCTCATGCGTAATGCTTCTCTACTGCTGAATATGCCTGCCGAATATGGTCTAGATCACCCCAAGGTGGGAAGGTAGATATATGGCCCAATGAGACATGCAGACTAATTGCAGGATGTATGAAATGCACTCCACTGGATAATCTCTATAGAGCATCTAGTTTCGCAAGACCTGCCTCCCGTAAAAAAAAAACAATTGAATATACGGAGAGGTTAAAATAAAAAAACGTTGACGAGCAGCACCCCCTCACAGTGTGGAAAATGGTGGTGGGAGGCTTATACGACGAAGGTTTGTGAACACCTCGTTGGATGACCGACTACAAGCTATAGCCGAAACTGCCAGTGGTTCATCAGAAATCACTAAACGGGAAGGTGTGGAGAACACTGAACCGCATTATGACAGGCGTGACTCCAGTAAAAACAAACCTATCAGTTTTGGGTATTATACATGAAAATGACGTAGATTGTATTGTTCTTATTCATTAATAGCTATTTTTCAACCTTTAGTCTCCAATCTAAATATATATATATATTATTAATTATATCTTGGTATTAAATAATGATTAATAATTAAAAATGTAAATACTATGAAATTGTAAATATAACGAGTTCCACAGACGCTTTTAATATTGTACTGGGGTAGTTGTAAGCTCTTAGGTTTAGGTAGGATTAGTATTGTCTTTGGAGAGTCAGAGAGGAAGAGAAACGTGCAGAAGCAAGCACATAAAAAGTCTTGGCGTGAGGTGCGCTGTGGTGTAATTTTAGGAGAGAAATGTATTTATGTTTGTAATACGGTGTTAAAGTTGTGATATTAAAGGTGAAGTATACCTATGTACTATCGCTTTTCATTTAGTCGTTGCCAGACCTATAAAAGTTATTAAAACCGTTGCACTTAACATTACGGGCCGGGTTTCCAAGCAAAGATATTCTTGGAACCGAATTGTTCCTTTATTAATTAACATTTTGGAGCTAATCCTCCTAGTACGCCCTTCTGAGCGTACAAAACTGGATATAACCTCCCAAATGCATTAGCCTCACACAGTAATTAGTTTTACTGTTATGTGAGAAGGGGAGGTTACAATTTCCCGCAACTTCATGCATGTGGAGCAGAGAAACTTTGACGTTTCCTACAGCAATTTTGTTTGTTTGTGGATTAAAGTTATGTAACTTTCTGCGGGCCACTTCGTGGAATTTATCTACATGCTATGATGACCTACACATTAGATGTTCTATCCAGGTCTTCTACTGGTTTGATCCTATTATATACCATTATGTCAAATGCAAATTCCGGCTCACTCTGTGAATCAATGGGTACCTACTGTAGAGGCACTACCACCAGGTGGTTATCTCAACTTGAAGACCTGGAGAGCGCTAAATCGGCTGAGAAAAGGGTTGAGTAGGACCAAGGATAACCTAGCAATATGGCATTATCTTGAAGATCTAAATACTGCATGTGAGTGTGAGGCAGAACAGACCATTCAGCATTTATAGAATTGCCCGCAGTGCCCATCAACCTGCACTCTGCAAGACCGCCTTCGCGCCAGTGACACTGCCATAAAAGTTGCTGACTTTTGGTCATCCATTACATTAACAGCTTGGTGTTGATTGATATCATTTTATTTATGTTATTGTTATTACTGTTTCTAACAATTTGTAAAGCCAGCGTTTATGACACGAAATACAATACGCAAATTGTATACGATTCAGTAACATAACCTTCTACAGGACGTTTACACAAGGTGTACCAGTCTGCTATAAACATGACAGCTACGTGGCTAAGTCTCTGTGTAATTATGTTGATCTGTCTATAACCACGAGGTATTTGTATTACCATCTGGTTTCAAAAGAACGTTGTAACTTCATTACTTGAGGCCCCGCCTTAGCGTAGAGTGGCATATCATACCTATCTATCATCAGCCTTTAAAGTGGATACACGTAAATTGTAATTTCGAATTTTTGGTTAATATTATGATTTAAATGGCAATACAGATTTACCATAATGCAACAAAAATATGTATACAGAGATCGATTGCGTAGTGGTTCAGTTGGGAACAACAGTATGAAACGTCGTTAAATATAACTAAGCGATCAATATATATATGAGAGGGCCTAAAAACTGTAACCCAGCGTGGTTGGTGAAAGCCTTGAGAGGTAAAGAAAGCTATGATCCGTTGGGGTTGAATATTTTTCTACTATTAATGTCACTTCTCGTATCTTATTCGTGCTATTTTCAAAGGAAAAAACAGTAAACATAAAAGTATTTTTGAATATATCTAATTTCAAGCAGTTTCAAAGTTCTTAAATGCTCGAAATGTTTTGTAATACTTTATTTAGGACATAATCAGATCATAATCCGTATAATCAAGCTGCTTCTTAATTTAAATATATGCTACTATCACAATTTTTAATCAAGCATTTGCTCCTCGTTCTAACTGCATATTTAAATAGCAATAGTACAACCCCTTAAATATGCCGGGAGTTTACAGAAGAGTAATATCATTATACTATGTGATTCGCTTTCCACTCTAACGTCACTAAAGAATCATTACTTAAACCAAAGTAACAACCCAAAGATTTACGAAATCATTAAAGTAATCATAGATCTGGAACACAGTAGTAAACTAGTAGAAGTCTCCTGGGTGGAAAGCCACTGTGGGTTTAGAGGCAATGAAATGGGTGACTAACTTGCAAAGGAAGCAACTGAGACTAGAAAACCGAAAAGTTACCCATGTTGGAACTGTTCGTGATATTAAAAGACAAACTATACAAATACTGGGATAAAGAATGGAGACAAAACATCCACAATAAAAAAAAATGTTCAAATATGTTCGGTGCCTCATAAAACTATTTACCTGACTAAAATTTGGGCACGCCTGCTTCGAAAAATAGCTGTACATGATCGGGTATGGCACATGAACCATACTGCGAGTGTGGCTAGGGGGGAGATGCCAACCATATATTCTTCGGGTGTCCACTTAAAAAAGACGTATCCGACGTCTTCATTAACAACTTGGTGTAAATGGGTAAAAAAACTTCCAACCCTGCTAGCTACATACAAATACAAAATCTTCTACCTCATGAACGCACTTTTAGGACAAATTAAACCGAAATTATAAAAGTTTAATAATCGTATTAATAATTGTAACATACTTATCCTATTATTCGAATGCATATTATGTATTATATTAACTTGTTATCTGAATGTATACAATGTACTCTATAAACTCCTTATTTTAATGTAAGTGAAAGCAGTGAGAGAGACCATTTCTGAATATGTGGATACTGTAAGCAATTGCTACATGGCAGGCAGAGTTTAAGCATGGAAATAAAGCCAAATGGAAAAGCCCAAGGGAGTGGAACCGAGAGTGGTAGGTGAGCGGTTAAGCTCGATCCTTGTAGTGCGGAGGGCGTCGGTTCGAATCCCAGTTTGACCTACCAGATTTTGGTTTTCCATGTTTTCCCAAATCACTCCAGGCGAATTGTGCGATGGTTCCTTCAAAAGGACATGGCCGAATTCCTCTCCTTTCCTTGCCCCCAGTCGATTCCCGTCTCTTATCACATGAGGTCTACGCGACATAAAACAAAAAATAACGTTGGTTTCAGAAGCATCGGAACATGAAAGCAGCATGGTAAATGTAGCAACGGAAGCAACTGATCGCAGACAAGACCAAACGAGATGGCTCACAAGCACAGCGGAGTCGCCCAGCAAGCTGGGAGAGTGATCGCTCTCTGGCCTTGTATTCGGGAGGACGCGGATTCGAATCCGGGATTTTTGGGTTTCCATAGTTTCCCCAAACCTCTCCACGCGACGGCTGAGATGGTTCCTTCAAAAGACAATGGCTTAGCTCCTTTCCGTTTCTTGTCCCCGGACCTTTCCCGCCTCTAATAACGTCGATGAGGTGTAAAGCCAGAAACAAGAAAGACTGTAATAACAGTAAAAAAAAATCAATTATTACGATAAACGAAACGAGCCCTTACTCTAGGCGACAATTTTTACATTTTTGTTGTATACTTCAAAAAAACAACTGCTGCTAGTCTAGACGTAAAAATGAAACTAATAAATTCAAAGTCGTCTCTAGATGTGTCATCTATCATTATTTTTGCAAAAATAAATAAATTGTAATAATTTTTGTTATTTTTATCAGTAATAGAGCTGCCGTCTTCCAGCAGCGTATTCCACCATCTGGAATTTCTCGAAAACATTTTTAATCGAAAATAACGTTGGCACAAACTAAACTATTGAGAGAACTTTATAAATAATTAAATTACCGTATATATGTAAAATAAAACACTCCACATTCATGTTTTGAAAAATGTTTCCACATAACTGAAACATACAAAAAATGTAAGCAGCTGGGTGCTTTAATGAAACCAAACAGAAAAACCACAAAATATTAGATAAATGAGAGATCTTAATATACAGTTATATCAGAAATTGCCTCCTCGACAACATTTCAGTGTCTAGGTAGCCGAGCTTCCGATTAAACTATCATCTAATTTCTGTCGGTGAAGTATATCAACGAAAGCTGTTTTCATCACCATTTGTTCATAAAAATATTCCGTGTTTTTCTTCATTGTTCGCCCCTCACTTCGAATGCTTAAGTATTGAATGATAGTTACTTCTCTGTCTCCTGTCTTGCGCTAGCCTTTTCCTCTCAACATACCCCTTCCAACCCACGTCCTCAATTATGTGCTTCATATATTCTAATCTCTGTCTTCCTCTGCAGTTCTTACCTTCGACTGTTCCCTCCACTAGCAAATTAACCAATCCTGCATTTCTCAAAATATGACCTACCATCTTGTCTCTTCTTTCTGTAAGATTCTACCACAAGCTGCTTTCGTCGTCCATAATTTCCAAAACTCGTTCGTTTCGTACTTTATCCGTCTATTTAATTTTTGACATCCTTCTCTAGCACCACAATTCAAATGCTTCAATTATATCATCATATATATTGTTTCTGTAAGGTATTTTTTTGTCACAAGTCTGTATCTTCCTTCATACTTAACCGAAATCAATGAATGAGGTTTCATTTTAAAGCTTATGGTCTCCACTTTGATCACATCATATTTTAAGAAAGAAATGTTTCGGAATTCGACCCTTAAAGGGCAAAAATGTTAATATGTCTAAAATGCTGTTTTCTGTGTTACGAGTCATTTATCTCCATGCATACCTATCTGAATTCGTTTAATGAAGTATCATTTTAAAGATTAAGATCTCCGCTTTAGTGATGTCATATACTAAGACAAAAAAATTCGGAATTCGACCCTAAAGGGCAAAAGTATCAATATTTTTGCAATGCGTTTTTGTGTCACGGGCCATTTATCTCACTTCATATCTAATCGATGTAGATAAATGAGGTATCATATTAAAGACTAAGGTCTCCGCCGTGGTAACATTATATTTTAAGAGAGGAATTTTTCGGTATTCGACCCTTAAAGAGCTAAAATGTCAATTTTTCTAAAATGCGTTTTTTGTGTCTCGAGCCATTTATCTCCATGGATATCTTACCAAAATCGATAAATCAAGTAGGATTATGAGCAGTAATGTCTCAGCTTTAGTGGCATCATATTTTTTAAAAAATACGTTTTTTGTAATTTAACCCTTAAAGAGAAAGAGTATAAATTTTTCTACAACGCATTTTTCTGTCACAAGCCATTTATCTCCATTAATATCTAACCGAAATAGATAAATGTGGTATCATTCTAAAAATTAAGGTGTCCGCTGTGGTAACATCACATTTTAAGAAATGAATTTTTCTGAATTGAGCTCTTAAAGGACATAAATATCTGTACTTCTAAAATGCCTTTTTTGTGTCTAGAGTCATTTATCTCCCTTGATAATTAAACAAAATTGATAAACGAGGTATCATTTTAAAGGTCTTCGTAAGGTCTTAGTTTCCATTCAATCACATTTTAAGAAAAAAAAATTCAAAATTCTTACCTTAGAGGGCAAAAGTGTTAATATTTCTACAACGCATTTATCTGTTACGAGCTATTTATTTCCCTTGATACCCAACCGAAATTAATAAATGAGGTATCGTTTTAAATATTAAATTATCCGCTTTGGTCACATCATACTTTAAGAAAAAACTTTCTCCAAATTCAAGCCTTAACGGGCAAAAATATCATCATTTCTAGAACTTTTTCTTTTTACCTCGCTTGATAACTAACCAAAATCGATAAATGAGGTATCATTTTAAAGACCAAGGTGGCTGCTTTGGTCACACCATATTTTATAACAGAATTTTTTTGGAATTCGACTTTTAAAGGGCAAAAGCGTCAATAATATTTCTACAGCGTGTTTTTATTATTTTTTTATTATTATTATTACAAGCCATTTACCTTCTTCGATACATAGCCGTAATCGATAAATATCATATCGTTTTAAAGATTAAGGTCTCCAGTTAGGTAAAATCAAAAATTATGAAAGAATTTCTCGGAATTTGATGCTTAAAGTGGTAGCGCGTATGAGACAGTTCAGAGTCAAGTCCACAGATTGCAGCAGCAGATTTAACAGAGATATCAATAAACTGTTTTTTATACAATAAGTAGCTTCTCGGATATTTTTTTCTGTTACGGAAACTTTTTTTTTTTTGTGCTATGCAATTCCAATGTAAACATTTTATCGCACAGCAACACATATCACAGAGATGTTGATATGTTGTGTGCATTTTGTTCAGGTCGGTTGTATTCTGTTAAGGTTAGTGACAGTTTGTCGTAAATACAGTGTGTTTTAAATTTTCCTAACTGTTTCGTAATATGTTGTAAGTATTTTGATGCATACCTATTACACTAAAAAAATACATATTTGCTACAAAAGTACGGTTCTACTTTTCATTATTTTACAAGCATTCAACCACGCTATTCATTGCATTTTATTCGCGAAATTTTCGCACGGGTCGTCTAGTACATATTATTTCTATAAAATGTGTTTTTGTCACAAGCCATTATCTCCGTTCATACTTATCCGAAATCAATGAATGAGGTGTCATTTTAAAGATTATGGTCTCCAATTTGGTCACATCATATTTTAAGAAAGGAATTTTTCGGAATTCAACCTTTGAAAGGCAAAAATATTAATATTTCTAAAAAGCTGTTTCTTTTGTGTTAGGAGTCAGTAATATCCCTGAATACCTATCTGAAATCGTTTATTGAAGTATCATTTTAAAGATTAAGATCTCCGCTTTTGTGACATCATGTATTAAGACAAGAATTTTTCGGAATGGACCCTCAAAAGGCAAAAGTACAAATATTTCTGTAACGCGTTTTTGTGACACGATCCATTTATCTCCCTTCATATCTAACCGATATAGATAAATGAAGTATCATATCAAAGATTAAGGTCTCCGCCGTGGTCACATTATATTTTAGGATAGGAATTTTTCGTAATTTGACCCTTAAATACAAAAATGTCAATATTTCTAAAATGCGTTTTTTGTGTCTCGAGCCATTTATCTCCCTGGATGTCTAACCGAAATCGATAAATGAATTAGAATAATGAAGAGTAATGTCTCAACTTTGGTGAAATCATATATTAAGAAAGATTTTTTTTTTTCGAATTCAACCCTTAAAGGGGAAAAGTATTAATGCTTCTACAATGCACTTTTGTGTCACGAGCCATTTATCTCCCTTCATGTATAACTGAAATAGATAAATGAGGTTTCATTCTAAAGATTAAGATCTTCGCTGTGGTCACATCAAGTTTTAAGAATGGATTTTTTTTCTGAATTTAATCCTTAAAAGGAAAAAATATCAGTATTTATAAAATGCGTATTTTGTGTCTCGAGTCAGTTATCTCCCTTGACAATTGAACAAAATTGATAAATGAGGTATCATTTTAAAGGTCTTCGGTTCCGTTACACCATATTTTAAGAAAGTAATTTTATAATATTGCACCATTAAAGGACAAAAGTTTTTCTGTCACGATCCATTTCTATACTTTTTATATACTGTATATTTTTTTTTACCTTGATTGATGCATAATCGATAAATGAGGTGTCATTTTAATGACACACCATATTTTATAAAAGATTTTTTTTTTTGGAATTCGACCCTTAAAGAGCAAATCTCCTTCGATACCTAAGGGTACGTTTATGTTGTAGCGACGATAAACGCGGCAACAAGAGCGGCGCTTAATTTCTTTCTTAGTGTAGTGTTTATATTGGAGCTTCGATAATAGCGTAGATTCGTATTTTATGTTGCAGCCAGTTGTTAACCTGCCAGACATGTAGAAGAAATTTAGATTATTCCTTTCGTATGGGAGTTGCATTGCAACATTTTTAGAAGTTGTAAGAGAAATAATTGTGAAAAATTCTTCAACCACTTCATACGACAATTCCAGATGAACAGGATTTCGTAAAAATAAAAAAAAATAAAAAATAAAATAAAAAAAGTCTGAAAATTGTTACAACATTTTTAATTTTCCGAATTTCATGGGCGCTATCGACGGGAAACACGCCAGAGTTAGTTATCCTTCCTACTTTGGCTTCATGTTCCAGAACAACAAGAACTTTTTTGTTCTGTAAGATTGGTCAATGCTAATTATAAATTTACTAGCAGTTACCCGCGACTTCATCCGCATTGAAGAGTGTTGTAATATAAGATTTTCTTGAGAGGTCTGGTTGCTCAGTGGTTAGGGCGTCCAACTGGAAATGGAAAAGTCCCCAGCTTGAATCCCAGACTCGGCGAGGATTTTCAAAGGTCCTCAGCTCGACCTTCACCTCTGGCATAGGTTGTTGTGTGATGTGAATTACGCCAGAATGCTCACTTAGTTCTGATTCCGTGTTGAACTGTGGGTCCTCTATGTCCGGTAGGATTACTGGGTTACGTTAAGAGGCTACGAAAGGGGCTGATTGCGGAGACGTAAAGAAGCCTTGTCACCAGGTCAATACGACGATAAAATTTATTTTAGAGCTATTTTTATTAGTAATAGTAGTAATAAATGTTGCAATAAAATAACAAAAATTTATTTATTTTGCACAGCTACTTCACTGAATTTTTAAAATAATAAAAATATTCTGTTTGTTAGGAGTATTTTCGGTTTAATATATCCGTATATACAATATTGGGGAATTGTCTCCTAGGTTTTGGCTATTTTCATAGCTCTAGTTTTCTTAAATTTCTTTGAAAGATTTGAATTTCGTTTACCCAGCATCTCCTAAAATTACTAATTTCATCTCGCGAATAAAAATGAATATAGTTTTAATTAATGGAAGCTCAAAACGTCAGAATATTAGCAATACATTGATGAAAGCGACTAAATATCAACAACAAAAAATAATAACATCCAAATAGCAAATAAAAACATAAGTGGCCCAAGAACGTCCATTTCCGTTAAAAAAATGCAATACTAAAAATTAATATTTTGATTTACATTGAATATCTGGGAAAAAATCTTTTAAAAAAAAAAGAGAACTTAACTCTTTGAATATTGTTTCTGTTTTGAGGATATATTGGTTCCATCAACAGAAATTTAGATATTATAGTAGTATGTATAGTAGTAATTGATCCTTTTATCCAAAATGATCAGTGGTATTGTGGTAATGGTTTCTCTATCTCTGGAAACAGTTGAATTGCCTGTAGACCAAATTTACTATAGTTCATTCGTTTGGAGCCATTAATTCTGCGCTAAAATATAAATTTCAGTGTTAAAATAGTAACTGATTCCTTATTCATAATTGGTTTCTCAGTCTGCCAACAGAATTGAATGTCTGCCGGCAAATTGCCACTCCGCTTGTCTGCCACTCCACTATCTGAGTAAAACATTTATAAATTTTAAAAATCGGTTAACGCCACGTGTTCTGCTAAATCATCCACGCTTATTATAAATCTTTTGATACAATATCCGAACAAAGCAACACATGACATCACAAAAATAGTGCTCTTGAAATAACTAATAATGTTTCATTCTGGCCCATGTTGCATTTCAACCAAGTCACAAATTCAGCTAACATTACCGCTAGAAAATCAAAGATTCCGTCACTTGCGCATTAATACATTCACTATAGGGCCTATTGCATGTTAGTGACGTTATGAATGGCGAAATAAACTTGACTCATTATTTCAGATCGCGATACTAAATGAACCCAAATAATGACGTTGGCAATGTGTAAATTAAATACTGAATTCATCTGAAACTACATTCATCCGCATGAAGTATGTCATCGGCATCATGACAGTTATTGGAGTAACGTAATTAAAAAAAAAATTATACTAAAATGCTTGTAACTTACAGTTTACAACGGAAAGTCCACCATTCTCTACAACTCTAAGACAATTTTCGTTAATATTGCTGGTCAAGTTAACATCTCGATAAAGTGACTGTTACTGCTCGTGATTTAGTAAGATGTATAATTGCATTCAATATGTTGAGGTGTGTTCGTATAGTTTGACTTTATAGCGGCAATATTAACAGAGATAGTGGTTTGGTTGAAATGATGCATGGACCAGATTGATTTTTGTTACAGCATAAGGCAGAAGGAACTTAGTTATTATTATAATAGTAATAAGTAAGCAGCTTTCATATGCTCCGTGTAAATTGTGTTGTACACGACTTCCACTGTTACTTCATGAAACAATAAGTTTCTACATTAGCCCATTGAATATATTCGTTTTAAGTGTAGCATTCGATAGATATTTGCAGAATATTGAACAGTAAGTAGAAAGCAGTTACGTGAATCATAGTCTCTATTATTTGTACAAAAATTCTGAACAAAAAATAAAAAGGGTTAGTTAAGTTTTAAATTTCGGCAAAAATTATTTGTAATACAGAGACTGTAGGTTCAAGTTTACGTCGCGATACACATCAATAACTTAAGATAAAATTATTGTATCAATGCGCCTGTGATTGAGGCTTTTGATTTTGTAGCGACAATATTAACGGCGATTGTGGTTAGATTGAAATTCTGCCTGGACCAGAATGGAAACAAAACCTTCTTGTCACAGCAAAAGGCAAGAGAATTTAGTTATCAGTTATTTAAGAAACTTTAATAAGCACTACGTCACGGTGTGACGTGATGTATCGCGACGTTAACTACTCCCAGACAGTATAGTAACAAAAAAGAAACAGGAAATAAATTAAACCGAGATAGAACTACGACATTTTGCACTTTTAGTGAACCGACTTTCGTGCTGGTATACTCATTGCATTTTACGTTGTTTTTTTTCGATTATGGTGTATTATTTGATATGTCATACTATTTTATGTACGCAAATGAAAACATCTCCTTGCGAACTTGACAACAGTGCCTACCTTCTTTTTTTAAAATTTAAGGTTAAGTACAGATTTATATTTCCTGCTTCCAAACTATTATTTGTCAAGTGCGTCGGTTTTATGGCTTTTAAACTAAACACAAACTTCCATATGTAAGAAGGTTTTTGCTTTTATTTCTGAAAAGTAGTGTTTGCGATTTACGTAAAAAGCAAAGAGCAAACGTGGCACGGCTATCTACGAAGTAGGGAACTCTTTATTGTTTCCGAATTGATATTAATGGCAATTTCTAAAAGAACTATGCGTTTTTGTGGGATAAAATCTATCCTATGTGACTTCGCACGCAATTAACTGACTTCATGCCAAATTTCATTTAAATATGTTGATTTATTAAGGCGTTATAGATTCCAGAAGTACATCCAAACAAACATCCGAACATTCTCGTTTTCTCATTTATAGATATATATGGATAAACACTGAATCTGGAGGTTATGGTAAACAGATAGATCTGCTGCTCTGTATGTCTCTTTAATAGATGGAAGATTGAATATTCCAAATCCCTCTGCCAAATTCTAAAATCATTGAACCTCGTGTTTCATAGATGACGAAGCTTATCGATTTTTAAATAATTTATTTGATCCTTATGGACTATATTTAGATGCTAGGTTATCAATAACATGAAGAACCGTCAAATGTGTCTTCAGCATAATTTATTCTAAATGGAGAATTTTAGCCACAACAATAGAGACTTCTGTAGTCGTAGCTGACAATATTAATAAGACCATTTGTTTGCTACATAACGTTATTATTGACAGAGAAGGTATTGTCCATCAAAGAAACTAACACTTCAAATCCTTAGACACCAATATTAAAAGGCGAAACCAAGCTGCAGAAAATACCCGCATCTTATATAAAATCTACTTTTGTTACAATACGAGATAAATTAATACGAATTTCTACATATTATGCATTTAATTTGATATTTTTTCAGTAAATTATTAACCATTTCTCTTTGGCTGTATTAATATTTTATTTTTACGTTAATCTTCAGTTTATAGTGTACATACATTAAAATGAGTATAAATTACGGAAATCGTAGTAATTAAAAAAGTTTATAATTATGTGTTTATTATATTTAGTGGTCATTTTATCATACAATATGTCTTGAACGAATCTGTTATGGTAAATTTGTATTTATGGTCCCACAAAAGGGACCTAATAAAAATTTCACCACTTAAACGATCGACAGCTATCCCCGATAATAGCGAAGAAAATGCTCGCAGCGATTAGCGCCGCTCTCATCGCTGCTCTGCTACTATGCGTTGCTCTCCGCGCTGCTCCAGTATAAACACCTCCATTGTTAACAATGTTTCACTTTTCTTCGCTTCGCTAGTATCGTCGCTCTCATCGTTTATTGCAGCTCCAACCTAAACGCACCCTAACCGAAATCGATAAATGACATATCGCTTTAAAGATTAAGGTCTCCAGTTAGGTAAAATCAAAAATTATGAAAGAATTTCTCGGAATTTGATGCTTAAAGTGGTAGCGCGTATGAGACAGTTCAGAGTCAAGTCCATAGATTGCAGCAGCAGATTTAACAGAGATATCAATAAACTGTTTTTTATACAATAAGTAGCTTCTCGGATATTTTTTTCTGTTACTGAAACATTTTTGTTTTGCTATACAATTCCAATGTAAACATTTTATCGCACAGCAACACATATCACAGAGATGTTGATATGCTGTGTGCATTTTGTTCAGGTTCGTTGTATTCTGTTAATATCAGTGACACATACAGTGTGTTTTAAATTTTCCTAACTGTTTCGTAATATGTTGTAAGTATTATGATGCGTACCCGTTACACTAAACAAATAAATATTTGCTACAAAAGTACTGTTCTACTTTTCATTATATTACAAGCATTCAACCACACTAGTCATCGTATTTTATTCCCGAAATTTTCGCACGGATGGCTAGTTTTCCTTCTTTCTGATGTTACTAAAGTCCATACTTCGCTGCCATAAAGCGCTGTGCACCACGCATAGAGTTTTAAAAAGCTCTTTCTGAGTCCTAGATTATATTTGAAATAAAAGATTTCTCTTTTTCATGAAGGCTCTTTTCGCTACTGCTTTTCTGCTTTTAACATGATTCCTGCTTCGGCTATCATTTGAAATTTTACTTCCTTAGTAGCAAAATTAACTAACCTGCTATCGCATCTGACCCTATTTTTGTATTTAACCTACTAGTATTGGTATTATTCCTGCTACATTTCATCACTTATGTCTTGCTTTGGTTTATATTTAGTCCAAACTCTTCCTTCAGCATTTTGTTCATGATATTCAATAACTTCTCAATATCTTCAAACTGTTCTGCTAACAAGACAATGTCATCAGCAAATCGTAGCAATCTAATTTTTTTATCCTTGAAGCTTTATGCCAAATTCAAATCTTTCATTAATTTCCTTTATTGCTTCTTCTGCATACAAATTGAATATTAATGGGGATAGACAACAACCTTGTCTCACACCCTTTTTAACTGATGCTTGCCTCTCATGATCCTATAGCTTCTTGATTCTTATAAGGATTATAAAGTATCCATCTATCTCTTTATTTTAGACCCGACCTCTTTAAAATTTTGAACATCTTGTTCCACCTAACATTGTCAAAAGCTTTTAATCAACAAACGCCCTTAAAGTATCTTTTTCTTTTCTTGATCCGACTTTCAGGTATTAAATCTTAATGCCAGAATTGCTTCTCTTGTACCGCGGTTTTTTCTAAACCTAATAATCCTTCAATTCTCTTGTATATTACTCTGGTTAGTACTTTTGAAGCATGTGATGTTAGACTTATAGTGCGATAATTCTCACATCTGTCAGCTAATGTTTTCTTTGGAAGCGTGAAGATGACAGTGTATTAACATTAATGGGAATCTCTCCTGTTTCATATCTTTTTATATAAGTTTGAATAATCTTTGTGTTCCTTTTTCTCCTAGGGATTTCAGATGTTCTGCAGGAATCTCATCAATTCTAACAGCCTTATTTGATTTCAAAGCATTCAAAGCTATTTCAAATTTAATTTCTTTAATGATGTATAATATTTCTTATAATAAAACTTCGCGAGCCACCACAAAGCCATGCTTTTAGCTAGTGTATGGAATGTCTGATACAGGTACTTATGTAGAAATTATACACTACTTTATGTGAAAATTTTAACTCCTAGAACGAATGGTCTGAATTACTCAAAAATCGGAGGTTGTGTAGAACTTTCAAACCATAATAAGTGATTGAGACAGCAGAGAGGTGGCGTCCTCGTAGGACCAGCAGAGATCTCTTTTGAGTTACCGCACAGGTCAAAGTCAATCGGTGCAGAGCCGTCAAATAAAACGGAAACGTACAAGAAAGTGCCGGTATGCCTCGCCGACGTCAAAGGGCTCAATATAAGCATGTGAGTAAGTTCGAACGTGGTTGAATGATTGTCATACCGCGACAATGCGGCTCGTACTGGGCATTCTGCTACGACGATGTTGCGTATGTGGAATCAGTGGATAGAGGAGTGTCGTATTCAGTGTTGGGAGGGTACTGGACCTAGCAATGTGACCATAGCGCGGGATGGCTGCTATCTCGTCCGCACGGCCGTAAACGACAGAACTGCTTCTTGCAACTGGTGTGACATGCCCAATGTCTGCTTCAGCTGAGGGCTGGACTGGTGACACGCATGCCATTGCATCGGCTGCCATTAACCAGAAATAACCAACGCCTCAGGATGTAATTTATTTATTTATCGTGTCCAGCACATAACATTACAAGTTGAAACAAAATAAATAAAATTAATTAATTAAAATTAAGCTTATGGACTATAGAATACAATTCAATGGAGTGTCACCAGAATTCCGCAATCCTGATGGCCTTCTCACTTGCCCTAAAAAGGTCGTCGATAGTGCAGGTTTCAGGTGGATTCCTTCATACCAGAAGATGTTATGGGTCCTGCAGCTCAGCACATTCACTTAGTTCGTTATCAGTAGTGTAACACCATTTTTTGATATTAGATCTACATCGGGACACTTCAGTTATTAATCTATTTAATGCCTTCCATATGGCATATGGCTGATTACACCCCGCGGCCGGCGCCTCTTTGATATTCCTCCAGTGACCTTCAGGCAACGAATTTCGCCATAGTTGTACACGGCGTGCTCCAGGTGAAGATGTTATGGCTGTAGTTGACTGTAAGAAGCCCTTTCTTGACTTCAACCTTGCGGGTTGAGGTTCGTGTCCAAAAGAAGGTGTCTGTGGTCTGTTTCCTGTTTCCTCTTCTCCATCTCTGCAGCTGTTTTCCTTCGAATGTTAGATGGTGCTATACCCATGATTTGGTAAATTTTGCTGACAGGAGTTGGTTTCAGGCAAACCTGTTACAATGCGACCAGTATCATTCAGTGCTATATCAACCTGCCTAGCACGTTCAGAGTTTTGCCAAACTGGTGCTGAGTATTCTGCTGGAGAGAACCTGAGTGTCAGGGCAGATGTACAAAGCACATTTGGCTGTGCTCCCCAGGAGGTACTTGTAAGTTTTCGGATGATGTTGTTCCGGGCGAATACCTGGAGTTTAAGATCCTCACAATGGGCTTTGGATGTAAGAGAGCGATCAAGCTGTGCTCCTAGATATTTTGGAGTACCGGATGTAATAGTTGTTATCCCCTCCATTTGACGTTCAGCTTCCTTCTGGCTTCTCTGTTTCTCAGGTGGAATTCACAGACATGCGTTTTTCCGAGGGTTGGGCTTCAAGTGATTAGCATCATAATACTTGGCCATATCCTCAAGAGCTGTTGTCAGCTTCACTTCCAACGCCTCAAAGGCTGTGCCTTGAGCTGCAATTGCTGTGTCATCAGCATAAATGAATGCTCTTGTTCCAGGAATAATTGGTTGGTCATTTGTATACATGTCGTACAAGAGCGGGGCCAGCACACTACCCTGAGGGTAGGATCAGTAAGTTTGAAGTGCAGGTATTCGTTAAATTCAGGATCCACTGCTTTGTAGCTGGCCCAAACATTTTAATTTGCTCTATTCTCAGGTCATCAATGCCTGCAGCTTTGTTACTCCTCAAAGACTGCGAACCGGCTTCCAGTTCTACCACTGTGAATGGATTCCCAAGATGGCCTTGCTCTTCAGAGTGTCTTTGGAGCTTTCTGTTTCTGATTTCAGGTCTTCTTCCAGTCTTTCCATTCAGCAGCAGTTGCCAGTTGGTATGCTACTTGATTTGGACTAACTTTAAGGAGGCTAGGCGGAGTGCTACTTGACTCACTATTGAGGTTCTTTAGTAATTTCCAAGCCTTACGACTGTTCTGTTTCATGTCTAACTCTGACATTAAATTCCACCATTTATCTCTTCTAGCAGTAGATACAGTGTGTAAGAGATCTTCCACTGACTGTATGGTTTCTTCAGAAAAAGGATCTTCTTCGTATAAGTGCCCGTATCTCTCATGAAGAAACTTGGAGTCATTATCCAGTCCAGTGATATAATTTGTTCTTTAGCCTCGAGGAATATATTTGCGTGAGATGGCTTTAACTATTTCAATAAATTTATCGTATTGATTTGGAGATGGGCCGAAGTTTAGGACTTTCTCACCCAGTTCTTGAGAGAACTTTCCCCATTGTGCTCCTTTGAAATTAAATCTTCTTTTAAACTGCACAGACTCCGGCTTCACTACTGCTTCAATAGTGCAGATAATTGATCTGTGTTGCGTACGTGGGATTGGCTCCATAACATTCTTGTTTGACTGTTGGGTAATGTGTTCACTGACAAAGCTGTTATCTGGGTTATATCCACCCTGCCATCTTCCACTACTGAAAGATGGTGGCATCTTTGGGTCATATATTAGCATTAGGCCCATACGTTCAGCCCATTCTTCAAGGTGATCTCCATTTTTATCAGTCTCCCTGCAGCCCCAGGATGTGCTTTGACAATTATTGAAGTCACCCATAACAATCTTTGTTTGTTGGGAGTGGAAGTTAGGTGGTCCTGTGAAGCTAAATTCGGAATTTGTTGGCTTATACACTGATGTCACGGCGCATGATTTGATTTCGGTGGTCAGTATCTCTATTTCGCCATCTGATTCTGTTGGAAGAATCTTTATATCTGGTTTGGTGAAAACTGCACTGCCATCCTTTTCATTTGGTCTCTCATTGATAAGGTCCATTCTATTGATTTTTGGCATTGGGTACGCCCGATCGTATTAGTTTTCATATTTCACTATTATGCACGACCTTCGAGGTGGCTCCTTCCATGTACCCCTCGGAATGTAATGAGCCCGTGCTGAGCGGTAATACGTTGCTTTTTCTGACGAGTCCCGCCTCAACTTGTCCTACAGTGATGGCCACTTACGCTACTGTTGTGATTGCAATCGGGTAGATTACATAGTTGAGAGGCATATTGGGCAAACGTCATGTGTGATGGTTTGCGGCAACGTTGGCTATACCATTCAATTTCGCATCTTGATTATTGATGGCAATCTGAGCAGAAACTGTTACATCGGAGTCCGAGGCACTGCCCTCCTGCAGGCAGCTCCATATGCGATGTTTCAACAGGACAATTCCCGTCCACATGTGGCGGGTGCAACTGCTTCCCTGGCCTATATGTTCGCCTGATACGTCACCCATAGAATATATCTGGGAAATGGTTAGTTCTGTTCATCCTGCAATCACTGTCAGTGCTTTGTGGACACGCCTACAAATGGTTGGTTAGTGTGTTCACCATCAGAATCCAGGCTCTTTTTGATACCACGAAACGACGCCGAGTGGTTTTGATTACCAGTACAACATGTGGCGGCTTCACACCGTACTGAATTCTCACGGTCATAGTGTTTGTTTGGTTCTGTAATTGTAACCACAAGTTTATTGTCATACCAAACATCAGTAGAATCAATTTCACGGTAATGTCTCAAGTCTCCTTTCTGATATTGCTGTTTTCGCAAAGAGAAGTGTTGGAGGAAGTAGTAGAAATGTGTGACAGTTCAATCCTACATAGCTTGGAAAATAAATACATCAAAATATATGCCGTCATATCATTAAAATTAGTGACAATAAGGTAGAACAGACTGAAAGTAGAAACCAGTAGCAGCTAAAAATAGTGGGAAATGTGTATCTTTTCAGGCACATTTAATATATAAACAAGGTGTAATACACTGGTTGAAATTAAAAGTGTAACTCCTAGACAGAGTTGTGATAAATGAATGAAATTTGCCCCCAAGTGTTTCCATATGAAGAGTATTGAAAGATTAAACTTTAAAAGTTTTAAATTTAATAGTATGAGAATTACGGGGATATTTATTATGAAATATCGCTATATTTATTACGTATAAGTGGTGAACAGTGTGTTGTAACATGACACTTTTTTCACAAGTTCTTGTTGACTAAGTATGCCAGGCGAAGTTGACGACTCTCTAAACTGTGAGAGAGGTAATGAGTGCATCATTTTGTAGAAATCTCAAAAGGATTGGCGATAGTGCAATGTCAATATCCAGACTTGTTATATAGTGGATGAAAGAATGTTCCAGTACTTCTATAACAGGCACAGGTCCATACAGAAGGACAACAGCACGTGAAGACCGCCAACTTGTGAGGGTGCCTGCTGCTGGCAGACGGGTGCCTGCAGGCCACATCCAGGCAGTGAGTACAGAGTCATCCCCCGTACGGTTGTAAACCAATTGCTTGAAGCTGGGTTATACTTTCATCACTGTGAAAAGTGTTCCATTAACACGATTGCAATGCCAGCGTCGTCTAACCTGGAACAATGCAAAACTAAAATTGACACGTGAACTGCGTACATTTGTTTTTAGAGACGAGTCTCGATTCTGTCTGTGGCAAAGTGATAATCGATAATATGTACGCAGGCCTAGTGGAGAAACTGCAAATTGTCACACCAGTTGATGGATAATCTTTCATGTACCTTGGAGAGATCCAGTGCTACACTATCCAAATGAAACTTCTTACCCATTTAATATGAAATGTCTTGTACAGAGTCCCATCAATGATATCCTCAAGAATAAGTTCTCCGAAGCTCTTGCTGCTAATTTTTAGGTCACCGTCTTTCTACACAGACATAAGTATAGTAATTGTATATCAGGCTCTCTAACCATTTGCCTCTTGCAAGTAAAAGAACAGTCTGTTTCATGGGGACAGGGAACATAAAAGCACAAATTGAGGGTGTAACGTTACCATTATCAGACTCTTTTCATGGTAACATATTGCAAGGTTGCTGGTGTTATTCAAGCCTCACCTAAATGTGAATAACATTTCCGACGTTACTTCCAAAAGAATCACAATATTGGTCTCCAAAACGGTCGTTATCACATCAGCAACTTCACGTTTTCTTTCGTATTCAAAAGTAAATATTATTTTCTAAATTGCCCTTAGTTTCAATATTCAAAAAGTAGAACTCTTAAATATAGATGATTTTGAAAAAATTTCGCTTTATTATTATCTCGGACAGTAATGGGTGATAGAAGGAAAATAAATCTCAGAAAAACTAGCATCCTGGAGAGAATCTGGAGGTGATCACGTTTTGAATTACTGGGTAAGGAATGAACGAAAGGGACTGTAACAGAGGAGAGATTAATAATAGACTATGTTAAGAAAATCCATCGGTACAGTTTGCTCACAGTTTGAGAGACGACTTAAACGAGACGAATTCATAAACAAAGTATAATTAAAGCTAGCCACTACTATTGTTTTAACCTAATTCTCCACCGTTTTCCAGTTCACTCTGCTATAGTGCTACACCAGTCACCTTGAATATGGCCCAATTACTGTTTTTCGTTTAAACAGCGTCTCCTAAATGGTTTGCATTTCTCAGGATTTTCATCTCAGTTATCACGTCAATTCGTAATTAGTTTTGTGTTTCCTCAAATGTGGACTTTTCGGTTTCAGAACTATTTTGAATGGGTTGACAGCAAAGATATTTTAATCACCGATAATAAAAATAAAAAAAAAAAAAAAAAGAAAAGAACTTAGAAGTTAACATTTTTTTACCGATTTTAAAAAACATAAGATTTTCAATTCGATTACATATATATATATATTTATGTATGTCCTGTGATATCTTCGGCAATTGTGAACCGAACTTCAATCATTTTTTATAGTGGATAAGGTATACTTTCAAAAATGGACCCATATAAATTTAATTGAGAATACACCTTCCTCAACCCCTTAACACCCCTTAATTTTTATACCAACACACAATTTTTTATCCGATTTTTTTAGACGTTTGCACACATACAACTCAAATAAAGAGAAGAATACTTTTAACCTTTGGTTTGATCAATTTATCTCAATGTTGTTTTTAAAAATGCAGTCGACACCATTTGACCCGATCTACATGAAAATTGGCAAATACATGTAGGATTTTTTCATGGAGAAGATTTCTGACAAGAAAGCCACCCCCTTTTCCCCCTTTACACCGCTTAATATTTATTCAAAACCCATATTTTTATAGCTTTGCACGTGTATACTTTAAATTAAGAGAAAAATACTGTGAATATTTGGTTTACAAAAGCCCGACCCCTCTCCCTCTTTCCAACCTCTAAATTTTTGTCAATGTTTTTTATACAAATCCACAATCGACACTATTTAAGTTGGCACATACAGTATACGTATGTTTTCATGGAGAAGATTTCTGACCAAAAAAATCCAAAAACCAACCCCTATCTCCCTTACACCCCTTAATGTTTACACAAACCCACATTTTTTATCCCATTTCGATAAAACTTTGCACATATAAAATAATTGATTCAAAAATAAAAAAATAAAAACACACTAAAATTTTAAAATAACTTTATTCCTTGCATAGAAGAAAATAAATCTAAATGGATAATCTTTTACAATTACTAATATTGAAATTTTTATATTAATTACTTAGTTTTGGAGTCGGTGCCAACTGTCACATCGCAAGGAATGAATTACTGCACTTTATTTGCTGTTCGAGCGACATGGAGAGTACGAACGAAAATTCCGAATATTTTACAGTATGTAGTGAGGCAGATATTGTTTCTGCGGGAGACAGTTTAGGGGAACAAATTTGACGGTATTTTAATCTGTGGCTTAGACTCGTTGGTGGTAGAGACATATCTCTGGCGCTACATTGTCAGTTGGTAGGCTGTATTACGCGGGAAACGCTTTATAGTTAGTAAGAAATAGGTGTATTATCTGTAGGTTTCAGTTTTGTTGAAAAATATTTTAGCATTAGTTATAGGTAAGTAATTACATGATTTTTCATTTATTATTGTTATTCATAATTGGATTTTTCTGTATATGTAATTACATTTATCAAACTGATGAAGCATTAAAATATTCAATCCTGAGGACGTTTTAACTGACTGTAATATAACGCTGCTCTTTGCCTTGTTTCAGCTTGAGATTCATTATTTTTTATTGCCAGCACCATTTCAGTACTTGGTTATTGAATTATTTGTCCCACAGTAAATCTTTTGCCACTGAATAACAAACACGTAGCACTTTAAATGTCAAATTACATATATCCGTTGTGACTAACATGATAGATTTTATATTTTAAAAATTTGAAGAAAGCAGCAGGAAATAATTAAAAATTCTGCCGTAGGGTTTAGAAGGAACAATTCCGCCATTTTCAAAAAAAAAACTATGGGAAATCTAAATCTGAATGGCGAGAACTGAGATCGAACCTAAGTGTTCCTGAATACCAGGTTCTGCAGTTACAATTCATCCAACAGGGTCTGTTAAAGGGACTCACTTCTAGCTTCCATGCAACTCGGTCACTTAAGGATGTTAATAGGCTAGCTGCCGAATCTAGTGAGTGCGCGATAAAGCTCGGACATGGCCTTCAAGCAGACGTGGATTCAAAATCCCGTTCGGCCATCTGAATGTTGACTTTACATAGTTTACCGAAATCACTACAGTTGAATGGATGGTTCCTCCAAAAGGGCAGGAACTTCCGAATGCCTTAAATTTCCTTCCTCTTTCCTCTCCCGTCTCTAAAGACCTCGACGTCGATGAAGCGTAAAACTAAAAAAAACTAACTGCGTTTTGAAGAAACTGTTTTAGCGTAATCTTGACGGGTGATGAAACACAACGCTTCGATAGCTGGCTCTGCTGTCTTCATTAGGTGCCACGTGTCACCGGATGCCATGTGACACCTCATGAAGATAGCATAGCCAGTGGTCGAAGCGCTATGTTTTAACGATACCATCCGACTGGACGCCCGAGAAGATTATATTGTATCAGTACTCCGGGAAAGTCTCAACTCTCACAAACTGTGTTTTGACTGATCAGTGATCACCAAGATCAGTTTTGCGCTCATGCTGGGTTGTTTAATCTCGCGAAGCCATTGATCCAGTAGGGTTGTAGATAAGAAGGAAACTTGGGTTCATCTATTTTACAGTCACTTGCTTTTCACAGAAAGTGTAGCTTCGGAGGAAATTATCTACTACGTTGTCTACTATTTTTACTAATATTTTCGTTTAGAAACTTTTAAACAGTTATTAAAGAAGGAAGATTAGTGGTAATTATCCGCTTCCCAAAGTTTATTATTACTAACATGTAGGGTCTACTCTATCTAATATCTAATAGGTTATTTGTGTCGCTGAATTTTACAAGTCTATTCGGTCGTTCATGCCTTGTTCCCAAACTATTTTCTCCCTCCAACAATTTCCGCTCCAATAACTCCGTTCACGTTTCTCCAACATCAACTTCAATAAGGAATTCTTCAACTTGATCAACTGTTCTTCCGCATATTTTGAGTTGTTCATTTAAATCTGAATTAATATCGTATTCTCCTTTTTTTAGAAATTATTATAGAAAAAAGAACCGGCGCAGTTCAGCGATAACCTAGCTGCAGGTATCTAACGAATGGCGACGTAACGTATGGAGACTAGGACAATAGAATATGGACTACTTAAAGGGAAAATTATTTTTGTGGAAGTAAAGAGACCAGTTTTGGACAGGCCTCTGAGTAACGGAGAAGAATATCCCAGTGTGGATTCCAAGATTTTATTACAGGCTAGCAATCATCTTGGCCTACGCTTGGTCGAGTCAACAATATAACATCGTGGTTCAACAATTCAGCAACCATCAGATAGCCATCACTCGGATTATGACATAAAGTATCGATTATAGTTTGTGTCCTAGAATATCGTGAATAGAAGAAGAACTACAGCAGATTATTCAGCTAATTAATGTCATTCGTGTAACATGCCTTCAGCGAAATGGTTTCGTCAAATTCAGCAAGGACTGAAATTCATCATCACCACCAGTTGTTTAGCTTATTCATGAGCGCCAAGGATCCATTGGATTTTCGATATTATTGGCTACGCGTTGCCATTTTTAAGAGTTATAACCTCCCCCGGAGAGTATGCTGAAGTGGTAGTCTGATGATCATCGCACATGGCCCATTCTCCTGCTTGCAGTTCTTCTTCTCTCAACTTTCCCTTCCACAATCGATTTCTCTAAATTTTCACCGTCCCAAAAATTGAAGGGTTCTCTTACAGGAGTAGGAAGAAAGACTTTTAGAGATGTTAAGTTCCTGTATAACGAACGTTTTAGTCCTCCTTTCAGTCCAACGCCAACGCTGCATCTCAAGGTCGTCGATACATTTATAATCTCTTGCGTTGAGAGTCCATTTTATTCCAACAGTAGAAGAACGTGGAGAAGAAGAGTGATCCAACCCGGTGGATTTTTGTGTTATTATTATTGCCCCGTTCTAGCAATCTATATATATAGATGAATGTATGTTGGTTTGTTTGTTTGTTTGTTAGTTTGTTCTTCATACAAATCCACAGTTTTCATCCGATCTCGATGAAAACTTTGCACAATTATCCTTTTAAACAAGGAGAAAAATACTGTCTATCATTTGGTTGAAAAATTATCTGTATAAATAACACATTTTGTCTCATAACTTCGAAATACGGCGATAGACAGAGACGTTGGATATGGACGTCTCCGTACATGTTTCCGTGTAGTGGACTGGCAACTCAGTGGTTAAAGCGCTTGCTTACGAACGTCGTGGTCTCCGGTTCAAATCTCCGTGGATGCTAAGATTTTTAAAAATTGTTTTTGATCGTAAGAGTCAGGCCTGGACCGTAGGTTATTCGGATTTAATGTTAAACTGTAGATATTAGAAAGTTAGGGGTGCAATGCGAGGCAAATCGTAGGTAGTCTTGCAATGTTGTAGGTGTAAACTTTTTTACGTTATAATGATCCCTCAGGTGTTGTTCGCAGTCAATGTGTGAGTGTGAACCACAGTAATATTATTATAAATACGGAAGTAAGTCTCTGTCTTTTTGTTACGTTTTGACGACTAAATGGCTATATCGATATTGATGGAATTTGATAAGAAAATCTGTATGAAGGGCGGAGGATATTTTTTTTCCAGTAGGATTAACAGTTGTAGTCACGAAATTTTGAGACCTTATCGAATGGTGACAGAAATATGTTGGAAATTGATTCTCTTCAAGAGACAGGTTCGACGGTACAATTATATAGTGATAGCTTTCCTGACATAATATTTGGACTCGATATTGTTTGGGACCAATCCTTCGTTAACAACAACTTTCTATATTTAATTCTGGCAAAACAATTCCTAATCCACACGTACGAAGTCGTGGGTATGGGCTAGTTTTCCATAAAGTTATATTTCTCCTTATAAGTAATTAATGAGCGGTTTGTTGGCTCAGTGATGGAGGCGGCTGACTGGTCCCAGTGCGAATCCCAGTCGCGGCAGGCATGTTCAAACCTTAAACCGACCGGCACCTCTGGCACAGCTTGCTGTGTAATGTGAAGTACAATCGGATTCCATGTTAATCTTTAAGTCCCCTCTAACCGGTAGGAGTATCTGCTTAGCTTAGGCGACTACGATAGGAGTGGATTGCACAGCCGGCAAGAAACCCTGTGACCAGGTCGTTACGGATGAAATTAATTTTTATCAGGATTAAGTGTAAAAACATCATTAACAGGTGTTTAACATAATATTCGGTTTTACGAAGGAAAATACAAAAGAGATATAATGTACCAATAGTCGCCTACCATGTGAGGATTACTACACTATGTTTAACATCGTATCATGTGGATGTAATTGAGGTGCCTGGTCTCACAGTGCTGCTGGAGCGAGGACAGAGACGGCGAGCGTTGTTTTTTTTTTTTTTGCCCTTCTCCAATCACAATAGACAAGGCCTCTATTCAGCACGTAGACGCGAGTCCGAACCAAGCCACGTAGCTTTTCATTCAAATCATTTGTCACAGTTAAAATAAGATACAGAACACACAACAACTTGGGGATATTTATTTCCGTTAATTATCTCCGTAAGTAATTTAGATATCCTGTATACTAAAAGAGCTGCACATGAGTGTGACTTGAAGTCATAGAGTTGTGTTGCACCCGACCGGCGCATCTGAACTAACCGAATCGCGACAGCGCATTACGGTTCCAAAAACATAGACGTGCTTTACCTAGACTCAAATCCGCTTACAGATGTCCCCGGGATTGATGCTGTTTCGATCAGAAGCGCCCGCGTGTGACCACCACAGCCGGCGTTTCATGTCAATCCCCCGGGAGGGTAGTTTGGCATAGAGGAGAGAGGGCAGGGGGAGGTCCCCTGAAAATGTTCTTTGGTTATCTTACCTAAAAAAAGTAATAATAGTGATAATCATGCAAACAGATCGATAGGAGTATAAACTACAAAATGAATTTTTAAAAATTATCGTATAATTTATTTGTGCATTTTTTTTTTATTTTTTTTTTTTCATTTACTGTTACTCAGTATTACTAGTTGCGTAATTCAAAAAACTGTGATGCACTTTGCTTGTTTGGAAATAAACTGATTCAACAATATTTGCAAATCAATTTTGTCTATGAATTTATTATATAAATGTAATATTGCGATATTATTGAGTCAATCTTGCAACATTGTTATTATTAAGTAGCTCTTGAGTCGGTGCAAAGCCGCGTTCATTCGAACAGGACGAGCCAGCAATCGTGACGAGTAGCCGGACGAAGCTCATAAACTCTGATACGAGTCTTCTAGTACATTTGTACATCTGTAAATAATTTATAACCCCTCTTAAATTTTTTGCCTCTTCTCAAAATTTGCAAAAAAAAAAAAGTCTCTCAGCAGCCTTTCTCGGTCGGTGTCATGGTTAAAGGAATTTATAATTCTTTCAATATTTGCAGGCTGTCATAGAGCGGATCGTCTTAAAATGTGAAGAAGTGGGTGAAATCGTCGAATCGATTCTTTAACATGCGAACTTGATAATAAATTTTAAGATTTTTGAAAAATTTTGAGTTGTGTTTAATCGGAAATTTTCGCTTTTACCTTGTTAGAGGCGCTTGTGATATTTTTGGTTCGTTGATTTCAACGTTAGTATCTGACTAGACACTTTTCCGTCAAATTTCTTCGAATTTTTAGTCTAGAACGAAGTGCAAAAAAAAAAAAAAAAAAAAAAAAAAAAAAAAAAAAAAAAAAATCGGTGATTGCTTCTATGTTCTCATTCGATTCTGTAAGGCACAGTTTTGATTTATGTATTGTAGCGTATCACCAGGGGGGGGGGGGGAATTATTAATTGATTTTACGCTATACAGGGTACTATAATTAAATGTAAATTATTCAAATGAGAATTGGATGATTCTGGGATTTGAAAACTGTCACAAAAAGACATTTTAATAAAGATTTTTACAATGGCATCTACAAATCTGAGCGTATTTACCATTACGTTAATAAACAAGAGGTTTTGCAATTTTCTAAGCAATGCTCAGACGTACAATGAGCCCTTTAAATGCAAGCAAACAAGTATAGTTGTACTTTAAAAATCTCACAATTATTCTAATACAAAGTATGTTACCAGTTATGATGATGGCAAACAATAATGAATTTTAATAGGTTGGGACGCCACGAATGATTAACCTGCATTCGACAATTACACAGTCTAGCTCAGTTGTTTATCAGATCAGAGCAAGGATCTTTATCTCAGATGCGCTTACGGGTACAGTTTCACGGAAGTTGCAGGCTGAATGGCTTCGAAGAAACACATTACCGTTCCACGGCAGGTAGCGCTGAGCGTCGTAACTGGCCACGCCAGCAGTATGCGGCAAGTCGCAAGTCAGAAGTGCGCCTCAGATGGTCTCCAGGACACAAGTCAGCCCAGCACACATGGACCGCAAGTCACCAGTGACTTGTCTGGGCTCCCAACTGGAGGGAAGTCAGGCAGGAAGTGTCTCGTCTTTTTCTGCCGCCACGGAGGTAAACTCTGACTCCGCCTCTTGTGGCTCGAAGACGACATAGAACATAAAATTCCCCGAATCTTAGTGCTATGTTCCCTGTGATTGGCTGACCATCTGACGTCATGTGAATCTGTGCTTCTCTTGGCCACGTTAAGTTTCGGCAAACCTCGGGAGCCGATGTCTCCTTCGGGAGGAAGGAATTCTGTTTACCGGTTGCCCGACAGAAATCCCTAATCCTGTTAACATTCTGCCCAAAAGGCGCCAGTGCGTCTGCCCTCCACTGAAGCGTAAAATCCTTGCCTCTCACCGAAGGGTATCTTTCGAACATACAGTGGACATCCCAAGAAATGGAAAAATATTCTATTCCTTTACTTTATATACAATAAAAAGTGATATGTAACGGGGAGCTTAGCGAATCGTTACATAATGCCCCACTGTTAATGAAAATTATTATGACATAATAATTTTATTTTGAGTTTTGTGATTCTACTTTAGTTGAGACCAAAACATAATAACTTAGCACTTTAACAATTACCACAGTTTTTTAAATGAGATCCCAAAATCACCGCGATTCTCGATTTGTGAATTGAATTTTAATGGGCTTTCTTACATCTTTTGGCCGTCTTAGAATTCCTTTATCCATTGCAACACATGAATTCAGATAGCCATCCCTCATACAAACATATATTAAACACAATAATAACATATACATGAGAATATAAATTACACATAGACCTATTTACATAAAGGCTTAAAATAAAACTTCTATGAAACCTTAATATCTACAATATACGCAGAACATTGTCAGAGAAACTGAAGCAAGTGCCTGATTTACACATAATTTTAGGAAGCTAATTGATCATATTTTAATAAAAATATTTTTTAAAAAAATTAATTTTTCCCTTCAGGATTTTAAACTTAGAGCAAAATCAAAATATTTGTAAACATGACAAAATAATAAGACAAAAATATATGTACATTAGCTGTATGTGATCCAGCTTAAACATATTGCACAAACAAGTTTGTATATTCTGTCACAGAGATATTTTAAGACATCTTTAAGATCTCAAGCTATCCAACATTTATTTAAATATTTGTCACGCCTGCACTTATCATGGGTATCCATGAGTTTTACCAAACACGGGTGCGACAAAAATAAAAACCAACATACCTTTCGCTATCAAAATCTGCTGAACTTTAGTAACAACTTTACGTTAAACAGGCACAAAAATCGGAATTTCCCGTACATATAAAAACTCACCGTTGCCTCACCAAATCGCAACCAAAAATATTAATTTTTCCGCTCTCGTCCTCACTTAATACAATGAAGCAACGAAGTAAAATTGTGTTTCCTCCGTGTAAATGTAACCATTACTTACGATCCCTTTGAAATTCCGTGATAACAAAACAACTAACTAAATCTCTCAGTTAAAGTTCATACGTTAGGGCATTTATACGGCACTTTTGCCACCCTATACACACGCATAACTAGAAGTAAACGTTGAAATGGTAACTTTGCCCATGTTTCAACCATAGACGATGTGGTATCTGTTGACCACACGCTACAAAAGACTTCTGCCAATAGAAAGACTTTAAATGTAACTCGCGTAAATGCTCAGGCGTTACATACAATTCATTCATTTGCACCACAGATCGCAAAATTATTTTCTGCACGGCACATTACATTTCTTGGAAACTATTTCTTTTAACCTCGCCATTTGATCGTAGTGACAGTTAAGACTTGAGGCGAAACGTGAAAATCTTCCTTCACACCATATGTTCATGATTGCATAATATTTAGGCGGTGTGGTAAAGTTTAAGTTTACGGGAATTACGTAAAGCCATCTTTTTAAATTGTGTCCGTTAATGTGAGATAGTCAGAATGACTTAGAAGTCTCACGCGGACTCACATAAAGTTAGGAAAAGTTGGTTCAGCATCTAGTTTCCGAATGTGGAATTTATTTTAACTAGCTCTTTCTTCTATAAATGAAAGGTTTCGCGTTGGTGCTTTCTTCCTTTCTCAGCATTTAGCATCACCTACACTTTATTAATTTTTACTTCAACTTAATAGAAGCTATATCACATACAGTACAATATTTTTAGGATTCCATAATCGGCAACATTAAATTTCAGCTACACAGACGGAAAAAAAAATCCCAACACCAAGAAAAAATTATTGTAGAGTAATGAAATTTGGACAATGCATTTGTCAAGTTAACATGTTTAATTGATTAAATTTTCAAGATCACAGGTTAATTTAAGCTCAAGAAAATGCATTTCAAATGTGAAATACTGTTAAATTAATAGCCGGTGTAACCTCCAGAATTTTGAATGCAAGCCTGCAAACGTGAATGCATTGTGTCATACAGGTTTCGAATGTCACTTTGTGGTATGGAGTTCCATGCTTGTTGTACTTGTGCTGTCAATACTGGGACGGTCAGTGCTGGCTGTGGATGATGCTGGAGTTGTCGTCCAATGATATCCCATACGTGTTCAATTGGAGACAGATCTGGTGATCTCGCAGGCCAAGGTAACATGTCGACACTCTGTAGAGCACGTTGCGAGACAACAGCGGTATGAGGGCGAGCGTTATCCTGTTGAAAAACTCGCCCTTGAATGCTGTTCATGAATGGCAGCACTACAGGTTGAATTACCAGACTGACGTACAAATTTGCAGTCAGTGTGTTTGGTATAACCACAAGAGTGCTCCTGCTGTCATAGGAAATTGCTCCCCAGACCATGACTCCAGGTGTAGGTCCAGTGTGTCTACGCCGCAGACAGTTTGGTTGCAGGCGTTCCCCTGGCCTCCTTCTGACCAACACTCGGCCATCACTGGCACCAAGGCAGAACCTGCTTTCATCAGAAAACACAACAGATCTCCACTCCGTCCTCCAATGAGCTCTGGCTTGACACCACTGGAGTCGCAAACGGCGATGGCTTGTAGTCAGTGGAATGCACGCTACAGGGCGCCTGGCTCGGAGCTGTCCTTGAAGTAACCGATTTCTAACAGTTCGTTGTGTCACTGTGGTACCAACTGCAGCTCGAATTTCTGCCGCAGACGCAGTACGATGCGCCACAGCTGTACGCCGAATACGGCGGTCTTCCCTCTCAGTAGTGCCACGTGGCCTCCCGGAACCCGGTCTTCTTGAGGCAGTACCATCCCTTGACCACTGCACCCAACAATCATGCACAGTGGATACATTCCGGCCAAGTCTTTCTGCAATATCGCGAAAAGAAAATCCACCTTCTCGTAGCCCTATTACACGACCTCGTTCAAACTCGGTGAGCTGTTGATAATGGCTTCTTCGTCTTCTTAAAGGCATTCTTGGCTAACATCAACTCACTATGTCAAATCTCAGCGGTAAATAACGTTCACAAACTTTACAGCGCGTATTTAAAGCAAACCTGATTTGCAAGCTCTGAGTAGCGCTACTAGCGCCACACTTATGCGCGAAGCGCGAAATTTGAATCGATGTCATCTTTCAGATGTATAAACACGCCTACCAAATTTCGTTTATCTAACACAAGTCTTTCTTGGTGTTGGGATTTTTTTTTCCGTCTGTGTATTTCATCACCGCATTCCATGCTAGATAATCATGATTAGAAATGATCATTCAGTGACTTTTAAGGCGTCCATGTATTTTCTTTTGGAAACCTATTCTGTTCCCTAAATACACAGCTTTGCCGTATTCGACAGAATTTTGCAGGACGTGAAAGGTTTTGCGTGCAGTAGCCACAGAGCATAGATCCTTGGTCCCGCTACCTGTCGGGTTTCTCGGAAATTCCATTGTGTTCCGCCGCAAACCTTTGCTAATGGGAACAGCTGATAGTAACGACCTTCCTGACCGGCTATTTAAGCTGTTATTCATAGCACCGATCTGGTTAGCCTGCAAGTTTACTGTACACAATGACGAGTCACAGCTTAACTTCTGAAAACTGTCTACAGCAAAACATTTTAATCCTTGCATTTGCAAGTAATATTTTTCTGATCGGAAGGAACTAAAAACCTGTGTAACACTTCTTGTTAAATCACAGATGGAAAAGTCCCACGCGATACTTATTGCCTGAGAATTTTTAGAATAATCTCGATTTTCACAGAACATTGAAACATTAACGGACACTCTTCTTGCTTTAATGAAAGACATGTACTGATGATCCTTCGACTCGTGCCCAACAACTGTTTTACGTTTCACTGACCACTGTCGCTTTACTTCCGAAACGGTACCACTTAAACAACTGAAATTATTAAGCTCAGAAATCTTCGCTTTCAAACTAAAAATTTCTTTCACGAGACGCTGAGTGGAGACTTTGTCAACTGATTCACTGGCGATCTGCAATTCGACAAGCTGAGACACTTCCTCAGACTGATCGCAGTGATCACACTCCGATTCTATTGTGGTTTGCTCGCGAATAATCAACAAGTTGTCGTTACTGAACGTGCGAACTACCTCTTGTGTTTGCAAATCATTTTTGACTTCGGATAAAATCGCGACGTCAGGTTTTACATTCGCTTCTCCACTATCATTACTTTTCTCTGTTTTCTGAGGAGAGATCGATAATCTCTCTTCAATGACGTGGAGTAGACGGTCTTGGTGCCTGTCAACTGCGTCGATTTTTCCTGACAAATGTGCCTTCATGTCCTTCATTTTTTCTTGTGATTGCACTAAGAATGCCATAATATCCGTTAGTTGTAGTGTGCTTTCAATTTGAGGTGGTGCTGTGTTTTCTATTGCATGTGTGTTTCTAGCATTGGAATATGCTGAGGCACTTTCATCAGGGACATCTGGAAAATTTTCCGTCTCTGTCTCACCCATACATATGGTAGATTGCGAGCTGTACCCCGCTTCCGAAGTTAAATCAACACTTGCAACCCTCTGAGTTTCCGCAATAGTGCCCGGATTAACAGCGTCGGAAATCGATTCATTCATAATCTCCTGGGTGTCTGAATTTACATTTAAATTTTCCATTATGACAGCCCCAGATCTAAGCTTCATGAACGACCTATACTATCAAACCAGAAGTCCCACAAAATCGAAAGTCTCAAGAAAAATCACACAAAATCTCCATACAAAACACAGGGAAAAATAGAAATACCCCAGCAATTCTCGCGGTTCAATAAAACAATACGAAACTCCCCCAAATTCAGCAAATGATGTATCACATATCAAACAAAAATTTCAAAAGACAGACAGATCACAAAAATCAATATCAACGCTGTAATGGATAAACATAGCAAGTGCATGCGGACAGAACCTTCACACAAATTATCCATCAAAATTAAGCACAAACATGAGTACATAAGAACAAATAAATTTTCAAAAGAAACCAAACACAAAATACATGTAATGAATACAACATCAAAATGAAGTTATGCACTATCTATTTTCTACAAGAATAATAAAACTGCCAAAAGCCATTTGCAACACTCCATGAAACTTATTCAAAATTCTGGGCTTCAATACCATGTTTTACTCGAGCCCCAACGCTTGGGTTCGCCAATTGTAGCGTATCACCGGGGGGGGGGGGGGGGGAATTATTAATTAATTATTAATTGATTTTACGCTATACAGGGTACTATAATTAAATGTAAATTATTCAAATGAGAATTGGATGATTCTGGGATTTGAAAACTGTCACAAAAAGACATTTTAATAAAGATTTTTACAATGGCATCTACAAATCTGAGCGTATTTACCATTACGTTAATAAACAAGAGGTTTTGCAATTTTCTAAGCAATGCTCAGACGTACAATGAGCCCTTTAAATGCAAGCAAACAAGTATAGTTGTACTTTAAAAAATCTCACAATTATTCTAATACAAAGTATGTTACCAGTTATGATGATGGCAAACAATAATGAATTTTTAATAGGTTGGGACGCCACGAATGATTAACCTGCATTCGACAATTACACAGTCTAGCTCAGTTTGTTTATCAGATCAGAGCAAGGATCTTTATCTCAGATGCGCTTACGGGTACAGTTTCACGGAAGTTGCAGGCTGAATGGCTTCGAAGAAACACATTACCGTTCCACGGCAGGTAGCGCTGAGCGTCGTAACTGGCCACGCCAGCAGTATGCGGCAAGTCGCAAGTCAGAAGTGCGCCTCAGATGGTCTCCAGGACACAAGTCAGCCCAGCACACATGGACCGCAAGTCACCAGTGACTTGTCTGGGCTCCCAACTGGAGGGAAGTCAGGCAGGAAGTGTCTCGTCTTTTTCTGCCGCCACGGAGGTAAACTCTGACTCCGCCTCTTGTGGCTCGAAGACGACATAGAACATAAAATTCCCCGAATCTTAGTGCTATGTTCCCTGTGATTGGCTGACCATCTGACGTCATGTGAATCTGTGCTTCTCTTGGCCACGTTAAGTTTCGGCAAACCTCGGGAGCCGATGTCTCCTTCGGGAGGAAGGAATTCTGTTTACCGGTTGCCCGACAGAAATCCCTAATCCTGTTAACATTCTGCCCAAAAGGCGCCAGTGCGTCTGCCCTCCACTGAAGCGTAAAATCCTTGCCTCTCACCGAAGGGTATCTTTCGAACATACAGTGGACATCCCAAGAAATGGAAAAATATTCTATTCCTTTACTTTATATACAATAAAAAGTGATATGTAACGGGGAGCTTAGCGAATCGTTACAGTATATTTGTTAAATATTCTTTAATATTCAACTGTTGATGTTATTTATTTTCGAACGCGTTTCGCCTCTCGTCGAGGTATCTTCAAGATACACTGTTTTCTGTAATATCTTACTTTGTACCGAACGGTTTTTTTGTTTTTTTACGTATAATACTAATCTTACATAGTTAAATCATAATGTGATTCCCATATGTAAGATTAGTATCACATATAAACAAAAACCGTTAAGTATAAAAGTTATAAACTGATAACCTATTACACAGAAAAGTGCATATTGAAGATACCTCGACGAGAGGCGAAACGCGTCCGAAAATAAATAACATCAATAACTGTTGCATTGGCGTACTCGTTAAATGATATTTTAACAAGCAGCTGCAGAAGACGTCCAGTAATCATGTATGTCGATCTGTATTCAAAATTGCGACGCGATGAGAAATTTCTATCATTGTTAAGAGATTGTCTCTTAAGAGATTGTTAGCCATCTGTAAAAACTGAATAATAACGTTAACAAGTACAAAATCCTAATTTAATTTTTTTTTATTAAACTCTGTAAATTCGTTGTAGAGCAATAGGCTGCACGAAAAAGCAAATCATGGTTAGTTCCTTTTTCTATTCCCATTTGCTGTTGCTTAAACTGTCAGTCATTTCGCAAGTCTCCCAGAATGCTTATCAAATATTTTATTGTTCCAATGAATTTTCTCATTGCTATAGTTCTATTTTGTATTACGATATTGAGATTGTGAGTATTACAGTGCACAAATAACGCTCGAAGCTCTTCTTTGCGAATTCGTGACTGTAATACCGTTATTTTGGCAGAAACATTAGAAGTTCCATCCTAGTATCTGGGTTTTGAGAGTGATAAATTGTGCTTAGCGAAAATGTAAGGGACCAGATCAAATACGGTTTCTGCCTTGGTGTTTGCAGTTGAAAAGAACTCAATAAAATATTCATTTTCTATGAAATCTTCAAAAAAGATTCTCAGGTAAACGAACCCTTGCTCAGTCCTGCAAATATCGGAAGTGACGTCTAGTGCAATAGGGAAAAAAATGGTGCTCTTATTTCTTCCACCAAATAAAGAATTTCAGTGTGTCAATCATGATGAAGCTATTTGTGAGCATCTCTTAGCAGCCGTGATTTTAGTTCTGTCACATCTTCAGCTAGAGCCTTTAAAAGAGGCACAAAATTTGAATCCTCTCATAGATCCTCCACCCACTGTAACAGAAAACGATCGAGGGGACCACATTGTTCTTAATTTTGACAGAGACCTATTCCCAGGAGACCCTGGTGACCACGCCGCTCCATGATAAAATAAAATTAATTTTGTTCTGTCAACTGAATTTCAGTGTAACTTTAATTTCAGTGTTCTCTAAGGTATTATTTGTAGTTCATAGTGTGGTTGAAGTGGGGTTGTTAATAAACTATACAACTCTTATCGAAAATGTTTATCCAACTTTTCACTATCCTAAGAGCCATACAAAGTTTTTAAGCAGATCAAGAAATCAGTCCCTGGTAATGTAGAAAGAAAGGTGACAGACATGAATTCAAAGAAAATAAAAAATGAAGCTCTTCTTAGTTTTTATGTGGCAGTTTGTTCCATTTGATCAATTAATGAACACTGATAAATGAAATAAGAGCAGGGCTGCATTTAGGCTTTGTGGGCCCCTAGGCTATACATGTGGTGCAGGTCCCCCTGTTGGCAGTGGCTGCTCCGACTGGGGACTTAAATTCGAAAATCAGCCCAAAAAAATTGATGGGCGACTTTTTTTTTTTTAGCTCTACTGCTTGTAATGCAGGTCCCCCTTTGCCCCTTTGTGGTGCAGGCCCCTAGGCTACAGCTTATGTATACTATGCTTAAATATGGCCCTGATAAGGAGAATGTTTTAGTGAAATCTCAAGAAGAGAATGATCCCTTGTTATGCCTGAGAAATAGGTTTTTTCCAATAATTGATCATTTGCAGGAGTGGTTAATGTCAACATTTCATTCACAATATTTGTAATTGTAGAAAAGTACGTAGCACAAATCAGTTGTGCTCATTATATATGCAATAATTTTAATGATAGTCAGTCAAGAGAAAACAGAACAAAATGTCTTCAAGAATTATTAGGGAGAAGAGCTATGTGTCACATGGGGGAGGGAGCAGGGGGGGGGGGTTCAAAAGCGGCAGCCAAAATGGAACCACATAGTTTATAGACACTCCATAAATTTCTAGGGAAATAAACTTTAGTAAGAAATTGATGATAACCATCTTAATGCTCAACTCCTAAAATGGTACAGATATTATAAAACTAAGCATTAGTATTTAATGAATTATTTAATTACTTGTCTTGTATACCTCCCAAACATTTAGAAAACATACTTCATTATAACTCATCAGGAAAGGATGAAGTTGCTAAGTCATGTACTTTAGCCAGCTGAACAATATAATTTAATTTAAGTGTGATGGAGTGCATACTCTGATGGAAATTACCCTTAACACCCATTTTCACCCTTTGCTGTACTCTACTCTTGTCCTCTATAAATGTTAATTTTAAATTCTTTCTGCACTTTTTGTAAATTATTCACCAGTTTCCTTGGTAATTTATTCCACTTACTTATGAAAGAAAATTTTCCTCCTCCTTATGCCAGCCTATGGTCATGGTCATCTTCTGCATTCCATGCACCAGTCCAAATTCTTATACTGATATCTTTCCATTCATCACCATTATGCAATTTGTACACTCTCATAAGTCCTGTCTACCAGTGAATACCATTCCAGTTCCTTTATCATATCAGTCACTGATTTTATTCTGCAGTAATTTCGAGACAAATCTAACAGCCCTTATTTGTACCCCTTCCAACATCTGTACTTGATATCCAAAATGTGGGCCCCATATGATACCATCATATTCAAACAATAGTCTGACCAAAGTTTTGTATTGCAGTTCACTTACTTCTCTGATACATACTTTCATCACACTCTCCACTTGGTTTGCCTATAATTTTTTTATCCTATTTGTCACCTCTTCTTTATGGAATGGTACTACTATTGCATATTTCAAATACTTTCTACTAACTAATACAGCTCTGATGCTTTACTGATGTGTGTAGTATTAATATCTGGGACATATTTTACTGAACCATTATAACATATTAAATCTAAAATCATGTTTTGAATTTCTATGGAATATCCTTGCCTAAATCCAATTTGTTAATTTGAAAACTAGTTTCAATCCTCTCTGACATTTCTGCAGTGGTTGCACCATATTAAATCTAAAATCATGCTTTGAATTTCTATGGAAACACAATTATGAAATATGAAGCAAACTATTACAAGTTACTTACATTCTTATGAGATTCTTAATATTTAATAACCAAATGAATAATGAAATTAGTATAGCCTGGATGCTACACTATACCACCATCAAACACATAGAACATATAAGAAAGAAACAAGACCTGGCACATTTTATTTTCGTTTACTTCACCATTCTTAGTTACCAGCTCTACCACATAATACAGTCCCTGACAGATCCTAAAAAGACGCTCAGAAAATGGTCATTGATTTAATCCTCAAATGAGTGATGCTGTTTTTGATGCCAACTGCATACTAATAAACTATTGTAGGAACTATGCTATCCTATCCTCATCCAAGAAATACCAGATTTATATCTGATCATTGAAATATTCGTGGCTTTTAAAAAGTTGGACTTATAGTTCCGTTATAGCCTTATACAGTACAAGTAGAGTGTATAAATTTTTAATATTCTGCCTACAGACCACCCAAACCATCTTCACAGATGACTAGTGGTCCATGGACCACATATTGATAAACACTGTTCTACATACATCATTCAGCAGTCACCCTGCACCAATAACATTAATCATATACCTATCCTTAGCTTCCTTCTTTGCTGGTGTGATTTTTTTGTTCCCTACTGCCTTGCTATCACTTAACTCTGTTGTGTTCCCTTCTAACCAGCCAAAGAGGCTAACTTCCCAATTAGGATAAGTACGATTTGTACTATTCTCTAGTTCTTGTTTTGGAGTAGACACTTCTTCTACCATTTTTGAACTGTTCCTACTTTGACTCTACTGTAGGGCCTACTTGTGATGTCCTTTCATACTCTGACATATCTCTTCAGTTTCAAATATGTGCCTTGTTATAACTGTACCTCTGATATTCATCGGAACTGCTCCATGATGATTTATTCCTTCAGTACTTGAGATCATACAAGGTTACTATAGGATTTACTAGGAAACTATCCAGTATGTTTGATCTACTCATGCTAACTTGTGTGAAGCTTCCTTACCTTACTAAGGAATTTACAAATTTCCATTCCCTTGTGTTATTAATCTTATTTCATTCACAGTTGACAACTCGTAAATTTAAATCAGTGTCCACCTATAGTCATATTTAAGGGGTAGTGTTTCTTAGATTTAATCAATTTTTCTATATTCAGTTAGTTCCATGGTCAATTATCTGTTGTGATTTGACTATAATTTCATGCTAACCTCAACCCAGCAGGCTTTTTGCCAGTTGTATCCCAGAGTTAGCAAAAATTTGTGATGCCCAGACACCACTGGGTTGTAGGTAGATACAGTGTGTGCCCTCTCCAACTTACTCTGCATTCTCTCTATGCCAATTACACATACAATACGATTCTGTTGAATGTGAAAAGGAGTCAATGACAGCAAAATGATTAAACACACACACAATAAAGAAAAGAAAACATGTGAACAGTGTCACAGAATGATGTGTACATTATTACAACAACAGGATTTATTACAAGATCCAGGAAATAATTACATAAATACTTTAGACAGAAATTCTTCTATGGAGTGGGAGGGATTCTGAATTAAAAATTATGTTAATTTCTTCCCAAATTTAATCTTATTCCCTGACAGACATTTAGGTTGGGTGACTATTTTAAAAACAAAAGAAGATGACTTGTAATCCATGTGAAAATGATTCTTTTACTTCTAGTACCGTAATTGTGTGTTTTAATATTTATTTCAAACAGAACAGCATTCATGACTACAGTAATCATTAATGTGTATACACACTCATCAAAATTAAGATTCCTAATTCCTGGAAGGGTTTTCTTCCAGCTAATCCATTTCTAACTCAACACATAATTCTTATTACTTGCTGGATATTGCATCCCTGTGATTGAATTATCCCAGAATTTTATAGCACTTGACATGAAGGAGTGAAAATAAACTAGTTTCTTAATGTTGAGATCACCTGCTTCTGAAACTGTGCAAAATGTGGCTGTACTCAGTCGCTTTAGTAAGTCAGACTCATGTACCCTGCTATTTAAATTAAGATCAATATGCAATTCTAGAGGTTTTTCAGTCTGTATTTGTTCAACAGATTGGACTGCTAATTTCATATGTTTGTGACATACTGAACTGCATATCAAAGTTCGAGAAAAAAAGAAGTAGATATAAACCAATTCAAATCTGAGATAGGCAAGTTACTGCTGCCAAAAGGAATGGAAAAATTAAATGATTCCTCTGTGATTATTGTTCAGTGATTTAATAGTTATAAATCTTATTATTATGGTGTCTGCAAATTGATAAACGTACTTTTTAAGTTTGATGCCATTACAGTGTTCTCCAAAATCTTAATACAATGTTTGTCAACATCTTATTATTGAGTTACACATGGAAAGTAACATTAATTAATTGGATTGATGTTATGCTATTGGTACAAATGAATCGCAATGAAGTTACAGAAAATCTTACAATTTACTAACAGCAACAAAAGAATAAAACACTCATTTGTTTATTGTAAACAAAACAGAACAAATAATTTCTTAGTAGATCACAAATATTCAAATAATGATGGAGCATAGGACATTTATTCTGATGATACTCCACCAGGTCAGTTACTAGATGCTAGTTCACTTGCGGTGGACAGTGGTTGTCGGAGTAGTGTTACCATACTGTTCTTGAACCCAGAGAATGTGCAGTATTGACTGAAGATGCAAATTCTCCAATGGCAGCTAGTTGTTTATCACTTGCTGCAGCAAACAGTTGGCCGCATGGCTCTGGAGAGTCAGTATACAGACAGTCAGACATTTCACATCAATCAAAACTGTAACACACATGTCCCAAGTTCAAGCCAGAGTTGTCAGAACAAGAAGAAAGATATTTTGGTTTTTCCCTTACTTTCCAAGTCACCTTGGGGCACTCTTGTCTCCAAATTGGGTAAATCATATGAGACAATAATGGGGTTCCGCAAAACTGCTCTCTTGCATATTTGGCCATGCAAGGGAATACATAAACATATAATTTTACTGACAACAAAACCAAAGTCAGTAAGTGGCAAAAAAAAAATAAAAAAAAATCAGTTGGCATTTATCCCCGAAATACACATTTGCTATTGTCTAATGTGCTCAAAATATACCCATGCTTACATTAACTCAGTCACTTTTCCCACAGTCACTAGTCACTATGATTCTGGGACCAACACTGAGAATCAAATATAGAGTTTTGTGGGTGTTGTTTTTTGAAACTGCTGCAGAATACAATCAGTAAGGGATATGGTACAGATATTGTGTAACTAATAACCAGAAGATAAAAGATAGGTAAAGAGAGTGCTGGAAGTGTAAAAGATATATTGGTGATGAAACTTGGATATATTTTTGGGGGGAGAACTAGGAGGAGTATGTGGAATGGAAGAAATGACTATGGGCTTGCACTTCATTGTTCATCATCAGTTTTCTGCCATCGAGCAGGTTTTCACTTAGCTACTCTCCATGTTCTTCTATCTTCTGCCTTTCTCTTTGGAACCATGTAGTTGCCATCTTCCTTGATGTTGTCTATAATTTTGTACCTCCTTCTTCCTCTTATTCTCCTCCCACAGACTAGACTGCCAAGGTGTCTTTTATCAGGCACTCCCCTCTCAACAAGTGCCCCATCCAGTTTTTCTTTCTCTCCTTTATTACTTGGAGAATTTTTCTGCTTTCACCAACCCTGTCCAGCACTTCAACATTACTTATTTTATCCACTCAGCTTATCTTCTCCATCCTCCTCCACATCCACATCTCAAACGCTTCTAATCGCTTTTCATCCACTCGTCTCAGTGTCCATGTCTCCGACCCATAAAGGGCCACACTCCTTACAAAACATTTACCGAGTCTTTTCCTAAGTGTTTTGTCTATTTTTCCAGTTAGTATCCTCCTTTTCCTATTAAATGCTTCCTTTGCTACGGCAATGCGAGATTTTATCTCCTGATGGCACCTCAAATCTTCGGTGATCATACTCCCAATATATTTGAACGAACTTACTTGCCTGATATCAGCTCTTCCTAACTTAATATTTATTTTTTTCCTTCCATTTCCAATCACCATACTCTTAGTTTTTGCTGCATTGATTTTAATTCCAAACTCTTGGCAAGCTTCATCTAGATCTTTCAGCATTCTGTTTAGAGTTTGTTCACTTTCTGCCAACAATACCATATCATCAGCAAATCGTATGCACTCTATTCTCTTGCCACCAATACGCACTCCTCTTTTTGGCATAAGTAAATTGAAAATAAAATTTTTTTGTAGCTGTGGAAGACAGGAATTTGAATAAATTACAAAAGCAAGTAATGAACAAGTAACCAAAAAACTTCAAAATAACCCAAAATTAAGGTTTGTAATGTGCAAAAGTAGGTGTGATACTGCACTGAAAGCACTTTTATATTAAAAACAATAAAATTCATGGAATAGGAAAGCAGGTGTTTAGGGAACTTCCAGCAGAACATATGCACCATTACAATTAATTAAATTACTTCATTTATGATTTCTGTCTTGCCTTAGTTTATATTAGTTGTAATGTTTCTTCCTAATATTTATTTATGCCATTCATTAGTTTCTCATAATCCTCATACAACAGGGCAAAGATATCAACAATGAAAGGTTACTAACTGTTTTTTCTTAGCTACCTGAGAATGACAGCTGTAATCAATGGCGTAGCTAGGTCAACAAGGGCCCCGGTGCAAAAAAATTATTTTGGGCCCTCAGGCGACTTTTTTTTTGCTTTGTGTTGCTTGTATGGGCCCCCTGAGCTCATGCTGAGGGCCCCTGAGTTGTGCTTGGGCCCCCCTGAGCAGTGAGGACCTCTTAGCGAGGGGGCTCCCTGTGTCTTAGGGGCCCCCTTAGACGATGGTAGAGCTAAAAAAAAAAAAAGTCGCCAGTTTGCCGTGAAGCCCTGTGGGCCCTCTGAACTGCACTTGGGGGCCCCCTGAGCGTAGGGTCCTCGGTGCACTGCACCGCCTAGCCCCATTAATATCTACGCCCCTGGCTGTAATAGATGTACTGCCAAAAGTTACCCAGCTCAATCTGTGGTATGGCATACTGACTCATATAAATCAGTGGGTATCTACTACCACCGGGTGACAATCTTAACTGGTAGATTTGAATAGCACTAAACAGGCTGAGAAGATAAAGTATTTTTTAGTAAGATGGTGTTATCTCAAAGATCCTAATGCTGCACATGAATGTGGGGTGGTTATACAGTTGCCTGCAATGCCCATGAACCTGCATTCTAGAAGACCTCCTTGGGGAATGTCCATAAACTTCATGGCTTGATCTAGGGGGGGAGGGAGAGGGGGGGTAGAAAGCTATACAGGGCTACATGGAAAGGGGTGAATGGTTTGGAGCTATGGTAGGAAATAGAATTACTAACACAAGCAAATACCTTAATAAGGGAAGGAGGGTTTACACAGTTCATAGAGCAGAACAATAATAAAGCCAGATGATAACCTTGTGGGTTGTCAAGTAACTGAAGGAAGTAGTTGTGATGGGTATTAGAGGGTTCAGTAAACCAGTAGTCAAAACTGAAGGGGGAAATAGGTACACTTACAAAAAAAGCACAGATTTTGAACTTGAAAAGATTTCAGGAAGAGTTTCAGCAAGTGAAAGGATGGCACAAATAAAGTAGAATCAAGGTGCGAAGAGCTCACCATGGTAATAAATAGGGGATAAGAAATATTTATTCTTAAACAAAAAATAAAGGGAAGGAAAGAAGCTACATACTATAATGGGGAAGTGATGAGGTTAAAGAGGTAGTAAGAAGAGAACATAACAGGGTTAAGAGACAGCAGGGAAGTTGGGACTATTTAAAACAACTAAACAAGGAATTAATAATAGCAATGAAAGTGGCTAAAATGGGTTTATGAGTAGTATTATCAGTGCAGGAGGACCACTGACTAATGCATCTACTAAATTCTATGGATATGTTTGAGAACTGGGGGAAAGAGAGGGTGTTGAGACAATTATAAATAAGGATGGAGAAGAAGTTACTGCGGATTTGAAAAAAAAAAAAAGTGATTTTAAGTAACTGGTTTAGTGAAACCATTAGCGATAATGATTCAGAAATGGGATGGTTTATATCAGAGAACAGGCTTAAAGGACGCTATTAGAAATTAGAAGACCAAAAAATTTTAAATTCATTATGAGGATATCATGAAGGAACTAAGAAAGTTGAAAAAATGTAAAGGGGCTGGTGAAGATAATATTACTACACTTATCTTAAAGACAGCAGGATGTGACATTATACCTTATCTTGAAATATTAGTTAAATTGAGTCTGGATACTTGTTGCTTACCAGAGGACTGAAAAAAGTGTGACAGAACTACCAGTTTATAAAGATGGGTGAGAAGTAGAGTTGAAAATTATAGGCCAATCAGTTTGATATCAGTTGTAGGTAAAGGAGAGATTGATATGCAACCACATCGGAAATATACGTGAGGAGCAAAGTGGTTTTCAAGTTGGCAACATGGCGTTAGGCAAGGATATTCATGTGAATCTCAGTCAGTAGAATATATGCCAGATATTTTTGATGAAATGGACAAAGGAGGCCAAATTCATGGTGTTGCACCAGATCTTTCGAAGGGCTATTGACAGAGTGAGCCATAAAATGATTGTAAATAAGGTAAACACTATTGGAATTGATGTGAAAGTGATTTGCTGGGTAGAAGGATTTTTAAAAGCCAGAAAGCAAATGAATTATGTTAAAAATGCAGTATCAAAAGAGTGGAAGTAAATATGGGAGTGCCACAGGGTAGTATATTGGGACCATTGTTATTAATTATTTTATTGAATGATTGTATTGATGGTTTACTATCAGAAGTTAGGTTGTTTGCAAATGACTTAATGCTATACATAAGAATCTAAACAATAGAGGACATTGAAAGGCTGCAGGGTCATCTGGACATAATATCTAGCTGGTTTGGTAAACGTGGGATGAAGATAAATGCAAAGAAGAGTCAGCTTGTTAGATATACAGATGAAAAACTAAAGGTTTATTATGACTACAAGTTGGAAAAAGAATTACTTGTTGAAGACTTGAAATGTAAATATCTTTGCATAAAATTTGATAACAAGCTCAACTGGGCAGGACACATTGACAAGGTTGTAGGAAAAGGTTTCAAAAGCCTTGATGGAGAGATTGATGAGGGGATTTATGAGAGAGGTAAAAGAACTGGGTTACAAAACTTCAGACAGACCATTGCTTGAATATGGTGGTGTAGTATGGGATCCAAATTTTGGGTATAAAATACAGGAGTTGGAGGTGGTGCAAAGAAGGGCTGCTATATCTGTATCTGGATATCACTGTAGAATACAATCGGTAACCGATATGATAAAAGAGCTGGAATGGGATTCATTGGAAGACAGGAGGAGTGTGAACAGAGCCATGAAAGTGTACAAGGCATATATTGATGATGAGGCATGGAAATATATTGGTATAAGAGATAAAAATAATGCAAGGTAGGGAAAAGATGACCATGACCACAATCTGACACTTGATTTCAGACATAAGGGCATTGGGAGACTTTCTTTCTTTGGTAAGTGGGTCAGTGATTGGAATAAGTTACCAAGAGAATTGATGAATAATTGACCAAAAACAGTGAAACAATTTAAAATTGAAATTTGCAGAGATCAAAAGTTGGTGGGTACAGGAAAGGGGGAAAATTTAAGTGAAGGGAAATTGCCACCAGAGCATGCACTTGATTGCAATAAATTAAAAAAATAATAATTATAAGCCCTGTACCTTTTCATTAATATTATTTGTTAAAAGAAGGTACAGAAGGTTCAGAACACACAACAGTACGTGAATTATTATTTCCGTCATTTAATTATCTCCATATGCATTTACTATAGTTTAACAAGAGAAAACAGTACAAAATGTTTGCTGGGATCAATAAGGAGAAAAGCTACATGCCACATGGGAAAGGGGAGAGAGGGTGTAGAGGCAAAAACTATATCTGGATACGTGGGGTGTGGGGCGTTCAGAGAAGGCCAAAGTGGAGCTACATAGTTTATGAACACTCCCTTAATTCCAATTGCTGATGTTTGGCCATATGTAATGTGATTTTATTGGTGTTGAATGCTATCCTTTTCTTTCTATCTTTCTGTTTTGTTCTGTTATTCTTAATACTGTTTTTTTTTTTTTTTTTTTTTTTTTTTTTTTTTTTTTTTTTTTTTTTTTTTTTTTTTTTTGACAATTGTAAAATCAACTCTTTGCAAATAAATAAATAAAATCTAACAACATCAAAGGCTTTTTTCACAACACTTGTTCACAAATGCCATAAAAGCATTTTTGTTTTACTTTATCAGCCCTTCTAGTATTAATCTTAATGCTAGAATGGCTTCTCTTATATTCTTCTATTTTCTAAACCAAAACTGAACTTCCTTTTCCAGTCTTCTGTGAATTATCCTAGTCAATAATTTTGAGGTACGTTAAGGCAGACTTATTGTACAGAAGTTATCATATTTGTAAGCTTCTGCTTGCTTCCAGAGTGTGAAGCTGATACTTTTATTAAAATATGTTGGGACCTCTCTTGTTTTATATCTTTCTGATAATAATTTAAATAATCTTAAATTTACTAGGTATTGACTAGGAGCCTTTATATATCTGACATAGCAAAATGGTATCAAGTAATTCTAGGAACAATGTAAATGTGTATGTGTGTGTGTGTGTGTACAGACTATATTGACTTAATTCATATCCTTTGTACTTTGTACTTTATATGACACTAGAGCAGCGGTTCCCAATCTTTTTTGGCCACGGAACCATAATTGATCATATATTTTTTGGCAGATCCCCATTTTTATAAGCGTAAGCTTAAAAACCAGTGTCGCATTGGTAAGTCGTCACAAACGGAAGCAGAACCATGATAGCATTCTCGCAGCACGGTTTTGACTCTTTTCAACAAACATTTTATTTAATTCTCGGATGGAACCCTTGTGACCTTCTTACAGAACCCCAGGATTCCGTGGACCACCATTTGGTAACCATTGCACTAGAAGACCAATTAATAGAAATACAATATACTTGAAAAACATTCTGAAAGAAGAATGCTAACTATTAAGAAAGATACTCGGCCAATATATATACACAAAAACTATGGAAATACTCTCAGATTTTTTGCCAGAAATCAGAACGAGAAGATTAAGAAGATAAAGGCTTTATTGACGCATACACAGGCTACTAGTAATAAGAATAACCCTCAAAATTGTGCTCTGTATAGAACAGCTTAAAACTATGCCATGACTCCAGAAAAACAAAAAAGTTCTGGAAAAAGCTTGCACAAAAAATAAAATAAAAATAAAAAAATAAAAAATAAAAAAATAAAAAAAATAAATAAATAAGAAATGGCAAGCACTGCCTGTAAATGAAGTTGCTAAGAAGCCAGGGATGTAGTGGACTGCAGAAAGGATGAGAATCCATGGGGAAAAAATGAGAGCTGCATAGACACTCAGAAAGAGAATTAAGGCTTTGCATGATCTGATAGCATCCAATATCACAACTGATTACAAAATAGTTCTGCAGTATCTAAAGAAGTATACCAACTGATTATAGGTGCTATTTCAAATGCACATATTTCAAAATTGAAAAGATATTTCAGGAGAAGCATATGGAACAAGGATACAAGTACAATAAGGAGATAATAATAATATGGGGCAAGAAATGTTAAATCCAAAATAAAGAATGGTACAGAACCCACATACTATTATATGGAATTGAGGCAGTGAGTGATTCAGGAATTTTCCGAGCTTGACCAAAAACTGTGAGATTGCTGCCCTTTTGAACAACATGTTGTCGTCTTCACTGTCACCACTCCCAATGAGTGTCTCGTCCCTTCGATTGTTGCCACACCTTTCTTGCCACCTGAAGCAGTAGCGGAGTTGGGGGAAAAAAATTCTCCTCAAGAGGGATGAGATGTATAAAAAATGTTGGTAAAAAGAGAGAACAAAAGTGATAAGAGACAGCAAGGCAGTAGGGAACACTTAAGAAACTGAACAAGGAATTAATGGCAACAAAGAGGGATGCTAAAGACGATGGAACATCACAGCATACAGAAAAAGTCTATGATGATGATGGTTTATTTACTGTATTAACATAAAAATGTATGTAAAGATAATTAATATCAGATTGTATTTAAAGAAAGGTACTAAATGACAAGGAAAAATGAGAATGGAGAATGAGCAGCAGCAAAGATATATACAAAAGTCAATAATTGGAAAGGGAAGGACTGAATAATTGAAAGTCATGAACAAAGCCAATGGTATACTTTTACTATTAAAATAAAACTAGAATGAACTATCATAATCAGCTGAGAACAAGAATTACCAAGAAGTGTGAAATTAAAAATAAATGAGTTATGAGTTAAGAGATTGTAATGTTCCAGATGAAACTCGTGTGTGCATGTTTCTTTTCTCGTCATGAGTGAGTCATTCCCAGGGGAGGTTCTGCTAATGTTTGAGGATGCCAGCCCTAGAGTGTTGCCATTAGATGTGACGGATGGCAGAAAACAGTCCCGTGCCAGGACCACAGCTAAAGAGCAGCCTGGACTGTTTCGGTAAACAAATAAAATAAAAAGTAAATCCATATCCAAGAATGATGGGTGAAGGTAAGCCTGGAAGTACAGCCAATAAGAAAAACTTGTATTTTTATTATAAAAAAAGGGTGGTTTTGTTGCATATCCCGAGCCAACCAGAAAGAAGAGCTTACCTCCCAATACAGACATTGGCAGACGTCATGAAGAGGGAGCGGAAAACGACGCTTCTTCGAGGCAGCGCGAGAAGACAAGGGGGACTTGTTGGCTACCGACGGAGAGGTGTAGATCGGCCGACCAGCTGACCATGGGAGAAACAGCAGTGAGGCAGCCGGCCGTGATGGAGAGCTGGTCAACCCACTGACTGCACAACTTAGATTCGCCTGCACGGTAATCATCATTCAGAAAAAGGAACTTTTGCATCATCGTCGTTTTCACCCTAGTCAGCCCTGAGACAAACTCTCTTGCTCCACCGAGAAAGTTATGTACCCTTGTGTTGCAAAAAGAAAATTAATCTTTGTAAAATCTTGTCAAGTAAACAATTAAAATTGATAAGTGAATCGTAAAGTCAGATTGTGAACCTAGTTTTCAATACATCCCATCCAATCATGTAATGTGTCATTTGACTTTATTAATAATACTTTGAAATCTGGATGTCGCTTCCCTCAGAATAGGGTACACTCCAATCTCTGGCGCCCACCTGATTTTTTTATACCTAATATTATTTTGAAATCAATGACAGGTAGCAAACGGCCACAGTGAGGTCGAGAAGTCGCTTTCCTAACATAGGGAACACTTCAAGATGTAAAGTTCAATCATATATATTATTTCTATAAGGTGTTTTTTGTCACAAGCCATTATGTCCCTTCATAACTAACCAAAATTGATAAATGAGGTATCATTTTAAAGATTAAGGTATCCGCTTTGATCATATCATATTTTAAGAAAGTAATTTTTCCAAATTTGTCCCTTAAAGGGAAAAAATATCAATATTTCTAAAATACTGTTTTTTGTTTCACAAGCCATTTATCTCCCTTGATATATAAACTATATAAGAATCAAGGGGCTATAATAAAAGTAGAGAATCACGAGAGACATGCATCAGTTAAAAAGGGTGTGAGACAAGGTCTATCCCCATTAATATTCAACTTGTATGTAGAAGAAGCAATGAAGAAAGTCAAAGAAAATTTTCCTTGTGGCATGAGTTTTCAGGAGAAAAAATCAGTATGCTACGATTTGCTGATGACATTCATCGTCTTGTTAGCAGAGAGGGCTGAGGATATTGAGAAGTTACTGAATGACACGAACAAAATATTGAAGGAAGATTTTGGACTGAATATAAATCAAAGCAAGACAAAAGTAATGAAATGTAGCAGAAATGTTACCAATACTAGCAGATTAAATATAAAAATAGAATTGGATGCAATAGGAGAAGTAAGTGAATTCTGTTATTTGGGAAGTAAAATTACAAGCAATGGCCAAAACAGGAATGATGTTAAAAGCAGAATAGTACTAACAAAAAGAGCCTTCACGAAAAAGAGAAACCTTTTAGTTTCAAATATTCATCTAGGAATTAGAAAGAACTTTTTAAAACTCTTTGTGTGGAGCACAGCACTTTATGGTAGCGAAACATGGACTTTAGGAATACCGGAAATAAAGAAAATTGAAGCATTTGAAATGTGGTGCTACGGTAGAATGTTGAAAATTAAGTGGACAGACAAGGTAAGAAATGAACGAGTTTTGAAAATGATGGGCGAGAAAAGAATTTTGTGGAAGAAGCTTACGGAAAGAAGAGACAGGCTGGTAGGTCATATTTTGAGACATGCTGGATTAGTTAATTTGTTAGTGGAGGGAACAGTCGAAGGTAAGAACTGTAGAGGAAGACAGAGATTAGAATATATGAAACAGATAATTGAGGACATGGGATGTAAGGGGTATGTAGAAATGAAGAGGTTAGCACAGGATAGGAAGAGATGGAGGATTGCATCAAACCAGTCGAAAGACTGACGACAGAAAAAAAAAAAATCTAACCAATATAGATAAATGAGGTATCATGTTAAAGATTAAGGTCTCTGCTGTGGTCATATCTTATTTTAAGAAATGGATTTTTCAGAATTTAACCCTATTTTAGAGATGAAGGTTTCCACTTTGCTCAAATCATATTTTAAGAAAAGAATTTTTCGGAATTTGAACCTTAAAGGGCAAAAGTATCAATATTTCTACAACGCGTTTTTGTGTCAAGCGCCACTTATCTCACTTTATATCTAACCAAAATTGAGAAATGAGGTATTATTTAAGATATGAAGGTCTCCGTTTTGATCAAGTCAATTTGACCCTTAAAGGGCAAAAGTATAATTATTTGTGCAATGTATTTTTTTTATCCTGAGCCATTTATCTCCCATGATTTGTAAATAGATAAACGAGCTATCATATTAAAGATTAAGGTCTCTGCTTTGGTTACATCATATATCAAAAACGATTTTTTTTTTTTTTTTTTTTTTTTTTTTTTTTTTTTTTTTGAAATTTGACCCTTAAAGGACAAAAGTAATAACTATGAAAGTAGCCCATATGAGACTTTTCAGAGCCAAGCTGCTAGATAGTGGTAGCACATATGACACAGATATGAATAAACTGCTTCACATTTGTTACGTACCTATTAAACTAAAAAAAAAAATACAACAAAAAAACAATTGAAACAAATGAGGCCATTCTTCTTTCATCCCATTACAAACCCCAACCCTTACTATTCATGGTATTTGCAAAATTTTTGCACGGGTCAAATAGTTATAAATAATGTGTTTAAAAGTGATTCAAGGCATAATTGCTATTAACTGAGTGAAGAAGGACACGCTGTTAAAGGAAACAAAAGGATAAGTATTTTTTCCTTAAAGGAAGAAAACAAGTACAAATAGTTTAAAGTGTATCTATACTAGTTTTTCAGAAAAATAATGGGAATACAAAATGAGCTCATTGGAAAGATGGTAAAAGATAATTAAATAAATAAAAAAAAACTTAATTATATTTAAGCTAAAGGTCAATTGTGAACAGATGATACAAAAGTAGATATATACAAGAAGTACCTAGTTGGAGAATATTATAATGAGTTTACAAAAAATATTATTGGTACAAGGGGATCAATGAATAATGCATCTTGAAAGTTCTACTATGTTACAAAAATGAGCACAAGGGAAGTAATTTAGATAAATATAGATAAGTATGGAGAGAAAGTTACTGAGGATTTGACAAAATCCGAGATATTAAGTGACTGTATAAATAAAATCTTTAGGGTTTACTGCTCAGTGATGGGAGGGTGTAAATCAGAAGAGATGCTTCTCCATGTAATAGAAATGAGATAATGTGGATATTATTGAGGAACTAAAAAAGTTAGGGAGCTGTTTTGGTGTGGAGGATATTATTGCTAAAGATGTATTAAAGATATACGTATATAATTGACATTATATCTTACCTTTTAATATTATTTAGACTGAATCTGAAGACCTGCTGCTTACCAGAGGACAGGAATATTGTGATTATTAGTACAAGTCGATAAAGGAATAGCTGCAAATTTGAATTGAAAACTACAGGCGGATTAGTTTGACCAGTTGTTTATAAATTGATGGAGAGAATTATTTGCAACCACATGCTTGTGAGGGAAGAAACTGTTTTGAAAATCAACAACATGTCATTAGGGAAGGATATAGGTGTAAACGTAAGTTACTGGGCTTTATGCAAGTAGTTTCAGATGAAATGGACAAGGGACGCCTAGTTGATTAAGTAACACCAGATCTTTCCAAAGCATTTGGCAGAATGAGACGTAAAATGGTGATAAATTTGGTAAAAATTTAATTAGTGGTAGAACAGATGAATTGTTGTGGTGAAGAATTGTTTACAAGCAGTAATGTTTTCATTATGTTAGGAAATGTCTTATCTAAAGAAATGAGCATGAAAAGGGGGTGCAACACAATGGTGTATTGAAAGCATTGTGAAACATTGTTCTAATGAATAACTGTGTTAATGATTTACAGTCAGACATCAGTTTGTTCAGATGATGTAAGTGTGTATAAAAAGCTCAAAATAGGAGAAGAGTACAGTGTGACAGGATATCCAACTGTGTAACTCCACATGATGTAAAGAGAAATGCCAAGAAGAGTCAGCTTATTAGGTACACAGATAATAAATTTTCTTTTTGATTATAGAGTGGGGAAGGATTGCCTCTTGATGATCTAGAAATATCTTAGCATAACTTATGATACAAACTCAACTGGACAGGACACTTTTGACAGGTGGTAGGAAAACATCTCAAAATATTTTATGGAGGGTGATGAGGGACTGTAGCATAGAAGTGAAGGAATTGGAATACAAAACTTTTGTGAGACCATTGCTTAATTATTTTGGTGTAATGTGGGACCCATATTTTAGATATTAAGTACTGGAGTTAGATGTGCAAATAAGGGCAGTGAAAATTGTTTGTGGAAATTACCACAATTTTCCATATCTTCAAAACATCCTGAACCTCTAAAGGAGAAATTATTGTACTTGCTCGACCCCCATATGGTAAGTAACCTGCAGCTTAGTATGACAGGGCAGAGTAAATTAGTAAACCTGTAGCTACAAGCAGTTTATTGGTAGCCTTCCTCTGGAAGGGTGTTCATCAGTAACAGCACTTAGCAGGAAATAAGCTTCTATGTTCAATAGTGAAATGACACTATAGATCTGCTTACTTTTGATCACAGTGGAGGGAGTGTGGAGAGCCATCCAGCTGATCCCGTGCAACTGGGGTGTCCTCAGTCGTAACGGGCTGCTATCTGACCACTGATCCCCTAGTGCTTGACTGAGCTGGGATGTCTACTGATGGGGTGCCAGCCTCAGCAGTGAGAGTTGGCTAAAAAGCCCTCAGAGCCACTCCAATTACTAAATAGTTCTCACTTACCTAACAAGGTGCAAAGCTGGCAGTGATCGAAGTCTTCAAAGGGCAGCCTTTATAGCTAAAGTGCCTCAGGTATGACCATAAAGGGTAATGATTTAAATTCTCGGTCTAGGCTGGCACTAGACACCTACCCCCTTGAAAGAATGGAAAACTTTGAGATCGACTACTCTCACAATTTTTCTTATCTTCTGGACATTCTGCAACTATCCTGGATATTGTCCGTACTAACATAATATTGAACTGGGCCAATCTGTAAGTGCATTCACTGTCTAGATCTGTAATATATAAATTTAAAAAATCAACATCAGTATCTAATCCTCAAGCATTCTGATGGTGAGGGCACTCTACTGTCTCTTTTAGCTCCATAATGCATCTGAAAATTGTGATTACTCAGCATGTTGTTCAGGAATACACCTATTTTTTCAAATAGTAATTCATGTAGAAAGTTGAGGAGGAGCCCCTCATGTCAGATAATATCACAGACTGTTGATATCAATTAACACAGCTCCTGTCTTCAGTTTCCATTGAAACCCAGTATCTAAGTAAGTTGGGAATCTATTTTCCACAGCTACAGATCCATCATAAATCCAGCCTACTCTAGAAGAATGAATTTATTTATGGCATCATGGATAAACCAACACCATCCTCTTAAGCAGTTTATAGCTGTGCTGAGGAGAGAAATTGGTCTAAAGCATTCTGATTCAGGTCTTCCCTTACCCAGTTTTAGGATGAATTAGCCTTAGTTTTTTTTTTATTTTAAAAAAAAGATATGGGGCAGATCTGAAGTCTGCAATATTTAATTGAAAAGCCCAAGCATACATTTTTTTATGATAGGGTGTATGTTAAAGAGGAACTGTGGGCACAGGCCATCTAGTAAAGAACATTATGAGGGGCTGTATCAGAGAAGTGAAGAAATTGGGCTACAAAGCCTTAATCAGTCCATTGGTTGAAAACAATTGTGTATTATGGGTTCCACATTTTGGCTATCAAATACAGGAGTTGAAGGGAGTGCAAAGGATGGCAGTTAGATATGTTTGTGGAAATTATCACAGAACACAATTAGTAACTGGAGCTATATTGGAATTATTGGAATACAGGAGGAGGGTGAAGAGAGTGTCCAGTGTGTACAAGGTTTATATTTGAAATTTTTTCTCTGAACCAAGGATTTCTAATGGCTTCATTCCTATTTGCTTCAAGTTTTTTGATGGATTTTATTTTCTTTTTCTTCAGTGATAAGTCTTCTTCAGTTGAATTTCTTTCTTAGATCTACAGTGTCTACAAATTTTTCTGTCATATGAAATTTTTTCAATCTGCTCATTTCAAATCTATTTTACCTGAGTTCCTTCCATATTCACTTGAAGTTAAGTCTTCACATTAATACTACCAGATTCTGGTCAGAGTCTGTATCACCCTGTTCTGCTTTGCTGACTGGAGCATGGTTTCTGAACGTTTGTTAAACCTTGATATGATCATAATAAGCTCGTTCAATCATCAAATGATGTGGCCTCTTCGAGTTCAACTATAACTTAAGCAGTCAAATGATCTTGAGTGACCCTCTGCTAGTTCAACAACCTATCATATGTCATAATCTATCTGGTATCGAACCATTTCAGAATTTAAAGACTTGATGACACTGGACTTATCTTGATATATATCACCCACAGTAACAATGTGGCTGTACTATGCCTGCCAGCTAAGTTTAGTCACATATTCCTTTTCTCTCAGAGAAAAAGGCATAGCCTAAAATGTTGTTTTTTTATGTTTGTGGAGTGTTTATTAATGCTTCTGCTATTCTTCCTTCAACTTTTGTGTGTGGTAGGTATAGTTTAACTTTCCTTTCCATATTTAATAGAGTTTTGGTATTTTAAGAGAAACATTGTTTATTGCTGAGTAACTTTTGTTCAGTATGCTACCCAGTTTCAATTGTGTGAGCTGGGAAATTATTCCAACATAAGTTTATTTTGTAATGGAGCACATGAGCTGGTGGTAATTTTTTTACACACCTGCTTTCCTATTCAATCATTTTTTATTTATTTACCTTAAAATTGGTTGCAATAACACCACCAAACTACTTTTCCCTTTATCAATCTTAAATTTAAATTCTTTCAGTATTTCTTGTAAGTTTTTCTTCATTTCTCATGTTAATTTGTTCCAATCCCTGACTCAAACCTAAAACAGATAATTTTCCCACTCCCTTATGCTTGATGTCAAGTGGAATTTATGGTGATGGTGATCTCTTGTTCCCTTCTGTATACTGTTAATACCTCTTCAACCAATATTCATCCATCTGTCAACACCAAAACATTCCTTATATATTCCTAGAACACTCCTTTCTGTCTCTTACGTTCCAATGAATCCCATTCTAGTTCCTATATAATGTCAGTTACTGATTTTGTTCTGCAGTAGTTTCTCCTACAAATCCAGCTGTCCCTCTTTGCACCCCCTCCAATTCCTGCACCTGATACACAAAATGTCGATCCTATATCACACAACCATATAGTAGAATGATTTGATCATAGTTTTGTTTACAAATCTACATTAAGATTCATGACATAATTCAGCTACTTTTCTGATTAAAATTGCTTCAGAAGGAGAGCAAAGTTTCCAAATGGTGCTCTATATACATTGACAGTTTCACTAATAAAATAAATCTGTGTAGCACAGGCATCAAAATGTAAATGCAAACAAAAGTGGTGACATTTTTAGTGAAGGTTATGGTCTGGAGAGTGCCTGGTGGCTAGGATGTGCTCATAGGCAAGTTCCCACCAACAGAGTTCCGAAGAGGAGGTGGTGTCTGGAAAAACTCTGATGGCTCTAACCATGAAATAGATGTTGAAATTGTTGGAATCCTATGAATTTCCACTGGATGGTCTGGGTTGGAAGTATAAACTTTTTGCCTGTTGTCATCCAACCTGTAGGATAGTTGAGTGCTGAGAAGGATGTAGGAAGCAGCGCAGTGAAGACAGGTAAGTCAGTAAATAAGCTGAGTGGTAGCATGGGTGGCATAATCCAAAGCCCATCAAAGTCAGTGACCAACATCTTCAAATATAGAGGCCCATTTATGAAATCAGTGATTTGTCATGACGTTATTGATGATTTCACAAGAATTTGGCGTATTTAGGAACATAATTTATGTTTTTTTCTTTTTCATCATTTTGTATCAAAAGTTTACTTTATTTTAGTAAACTATTTTCAATATTTTGTTATGTTTTCAAGTTTAGGAGCACTGAAATCTCAAAATAACATTTGATATGATTTTGTTATAAATGGTTTAATTGGGCTTTTAAAAAATTAAACTCATACTTTTATTAACTCTTATTTTCTTTCATTTTTGCTATCGTGTACTAGGGCAGCCGATTATATTTATCCTGGAGCAAAATTTATAACTACTTCCTTGCACTAAACTACCATAATCAACAGAAACTTTTTAATAGTTCATGGAATTATATGGCAGTGGTTATACAACTTCAATGTCCTTCATTAAAATGGGAGAACTTAGAGCAGTTAAGAATCATTCTTTAGCTAGCCAATGACAAACGTCTTATCGTTTTTGTTGCCAGTAGTTTTGCTAGCTTAATTCCAAATGCGTGGTAGAGTGGTAGATCAAGATGGTTGGGAGAGTGAACAAGAGAAACCACAAGAGCGTCTAAATCACCAGATCATGAAAAACGTAAGTGAAAAAAAAAAAAAAAAAAAAAAAGATAGAAGGAAATAATGCCTTTGCGGTCCCAAAGCAACCTGCAGCAGAAAATTGACTTCCTCATATCTTATTTCAAAAGTTTTATTAAGTGGACGTGAGCGTCATATTGTATTGTAGGCCTAACATCAATTCACACAAACAGTTAATAGAATACGCAATAAGAGTTAAAACTTTCAAATAATTTCATTTGTTGCTCAAAGCTGCTTACTTTAATCTCAAGTTTGGTGAAGTTAAAATTAGATTGGTATGCATGAAAATTAGCACTGACAACATTCTTGCGGATTCTTATGTAAAATATCCTCTTGAATCAGAATATGATCCCCGTTTTCCTCCATCAAATATAGGTTTGGTGGGACGCCCCCCCCCCCCACCTATTTTTATCAATTTTCGAAAGTTTGGGGAGATGAGAAGGATTATATTATCCTTTACATTTCTTTTGAGGGGCTAGAGAAGTGAAAAATTCTAAAACATTTACATTTGTAGCAAGTAAATAGATTTGGAGAGGTGGAGGGAGGCTTGCCTCCTTAAACTGAAAAAAAAATAATTTTTAAATGGTTGATTATTTCCATTTTTTCACTTTTTTCAACATATTCCAGCTTCCAGCCTCCCTTATCCTTTCCCACTCCCCCCCAACCCCCACCCCAAATATGCAGAAACAATAAATGCAAATATATAGCAAGAGTTAGGTCCTACAGGTTTGCGTAGGAATTTTCACGCATTTTTTTCTTCCTGTTCTTTGAAAAACAGTAGATATGTTTTACTCCCACTTTTTCCACGTGAATTACAGTGCGCGAGTGTAAGTTGTGATTAATATCAAGTCATTTATTATCTGTTTAATCATGCCACGCTAGTGTAAAACTCATCCAGGTAGCTTCTGGTATGTTTGCGGGGAATTGACTTTAAAAGCTTTTCTCTGCTTGTTAAAACTACTTATAAATTTTACTTTGGTTTCGAAGTTGGAAATCAGTACAAGGTTTGGCAGTGGCGTAGCTAGCGTTGGTGACACCCGGGGCGGATATCGATGGTGTCACCCCTTGAAAACTCAAATCCAAAATTGAGTATATTATATCATCTTTTAGGTGTAAAATATGATATTAATAAAACATAATTAAATAAAAGTTTATTGTTATTTAAAAATAATAGTTAATAAAATTGTAAGATTAACAACATTTAAAAGATATACAAATAAAATAAAAACAATTGCTTTCACTATCCCCTCTTTCTAGCTTTAACAACTGCAAACCAGTAAATCACATTTTCGAAATTAAAAATTTGATTTACGTCATGTTCAATAATCAATATGGCAAGATTTTAGCCACGTGTTGATCACTGGTGACCGAAAGTGGTTTTAGATTAATTTTAACTCCTCTGAAGATCGGGCCTCTCTTGCCTTATACTGTTCCGCACCGTCACCGCACCGACACGTTTCTTACTGTTGGCGCTCACTCGGTCGAAGTTTGCCCAAAGGACACGGCATGTCGTCCGACACTCGGCCGACACGCGGACACCATTGGATTGGTTTATGTTTTGACGGTGTGGACCAGTGTCGGTCTGCTGGATGTGGAGAACGCATAGAGAGAGTTCGGAAATTTCCCTTCCCTTACGACCAAATGTTGTTTTCATGTTATTGTTGGTCTTAAAACAAGTGTCTTTTTTTTCATCCATGTTCATAAGATGTTCTTAACATGTAGGAATTTTTCCAGCATCTTCGCATTAATAAATCAAAACATTGCCAGAGTTGAAGATCAAGTTTAAGACCCACAAAAATTGCAGCCGAGATCTGTATTTGTAACGGGGACCTTCCACACCCGAATCGCACGCCGTAACCATACGCCAGACTAATCTAGAAGTACTGAAAAATATGTATTCAAACACATAAAAGTTGAATCGTGTTTTTGATAGCAAACATAGATGGCATAGAAAAAAAGTATATTCATTGTATCATGTTTGCAAACTTATTTTTCATAACACCTACATTCGGACTGGTGACTCAAATGACTGCGTGCGGTTTGGATACTGAAGGTCCCGGTTCAAATCCCGGACTCGACTGTAATTTTTGCGGCCCTAAAAATTGACATTTACCTCTGTCAATGCTTTTATCTGTAAATACGAGGATTCTAGGACGCTCCGTGGTCGAATTTCACGTTTATCTGTAGGTCTCCTTTCGAAGTTAGGTGACTACGATATAGGTGCACTGCGAGTTTCCAAATAAGAAACTCTGACTAGAAATTATTATATTTATTATACAAAATCTTTACGACCTAAATATAAATTAAAATATGTTATAACCTCATTCTTTGCTAAAAAAAAAAGAAATACTGAATGAATCGAAAAGAACCTCAAGCAAAACAAACACGTGAAGAGCGAAGTGATTGACATTTCATTGCGATTGCGTTGAAATATGCGAGAATCTTTCATTCCGGTACAGTGTGGTAATGATTTGGTAATACTGCGCTGCAGGGCCGGATTAAGACAGCGTGGGGCCCGTAGCAAATGTGAAGAAGAAGCCCTTGATTTTTGCCGCCCTGGGGAAAATTGTGGAGCTAAAAACAAAAAAGGTCACCCATCTAGCCTAGGTGCGGGGCCCCCCTAGGAGGCGCGAGGCCCCCTAGAAGGAGCGAGGCCCGTGGCATTTGCTACCTCCTGCTACGTGGTTAATCCGGTACTGCTGCGCTATGATACTATTTTTGTACATAAAAGATCAACCAGATAGGTGATTACATTAGTCAGATAAAAAAGTATTTTAATGTACTTTCGTACCAAAACTGTGCAAAATAAAGTAAAGGTATCAAACTTACCTGTCATCCCCAACACTGATTCCCTGTAACAATCACTTGAAAACGTTAAAGGAGACTAAAGACCGGGTAGGAACATGGGCGAGCTATGGAAAATTGTGGACGCGAGGGGGCAAGCTGCCACTCGGCCGACTGTCGTTGCGGTGACGGTACAGACCGGCAAAATAGAGCTCGACCTTTTCACATAGCAACTGATACACACACTGGCGCAAATTAAAATCCCAACACCCATACGATGTTGTGATAAATGAATGAAATTTGGCCCCAAGTATACCCACATGAAGAGTATTAAATGATTTAAAATTGAAAGTTTTACATGTAATAATATGAGAATTACGGTGCTATCTATTATGTAAATTGCTATTTTTTTATATTCTTTTAACGTAATAGTGGCGTACAGTGTGGTGTAACATGACACTTTGTTGTCCACGAGTGCTTGTTTGCTAAGTATGCCCAGGCGAAGAGTGACAACTCTATACACTCAAATTTCTAACTGTGAGAGAGGTCGGAGAATTGACGTGTTTTAAAAAGATGCATCATATCATGAAATCTCCCAAAGGATTGGCCGTAGTGCATTGTCAGTATACAGACTTGTTACACAGTGATGAAAGAAAGCTCTAATACTCCAGGTCTATACTGATGGATAGCAGCACGTGAAGACCGCCAAATAGTATGGGTGGATGCTGCTGGCAAATGGTTGACTGCAGGCCAGATCCAAACAGTGGTTACAGAGAGTCACCCCCCTCCCCGGACGATTGAAAACCAATTGCTTGAAGCTGGAGTACGCTCTCTTAACCCTATGCAATGTGTCCCATTAATCTGATTTCATTGCCAGCATCATCTAACCTGGCGTAATGCAAAAGATAAAGAGATATGTGAATGGCGTACATTTGTTTTTACAGACGAGTCTCGATTCTGTCTGTGGCAAAGTGATAATTCACGACATGTTCGGAGGCGTATTGGAAAACGGCTTACCTGCTGTAATTTCAGAACATCACACAAATGCAGTCACCGGTGTCATTTTTTGGCGGCAATCAGTTTCGACAGCATGACTGAGTCGGCTGTTGTTGATGGCACAATGACAGCCCACCACTATGTGGACAGGGTACTGCATCTTATTGTGATACCCTTGATGTTCACCATTCAAATCGCATCTTACAACAAGATAATGCCCGTCCTCATATTGCGGCAATCGTTACACAAGCCCTGCAAGGAGTTTCGATCACAATTTGAACAGCACATTCCCCAGATTTATCCCCAATAGAGCATGTCTGGGATACCAAGAGTAGACACATTTGATCACATGGTGACCCAGCACAAACTGCGCAATAACTTACTGCAAAAGACATGCAGGCGTAAAGAGAAATACCCCAAGAAGACATTCGAAACACTTGTTGATTCAATGTCGGCAAGAATCCACAAATGCATTGGTGCTCAAGTTGGACGCATTTCTTACTGAAAACTGTATCTAAAGGTAATAACTTATCCTGATCGATTTCCATTTGCTATCATTTCTTCTCGGTATGGCCCTGGATATATCTTCAAAGTTTCCTAAAATTCTACCATTCCTGTATGCATGGTGAGATTCTAATTTTTGCCAGTGTAACTATAGGGCGACCATAACATTTCGCTATAAATTTTTTTTAAAAAATCTAAAACTACCCAATCATTTGTTGTTGAAATGTTAACATAGGTTGAATTTAAATGACTTCGCAAGGGATATCGAGAGGAAAGTTAACAGAAGTGGCTTGATTCAAGTAGAAGCAATTCCAGACCCAGATGGGGTTCCATCGGTGCAAACCCAGAATCCGGGTCCCACAAGTCGTGAGACCCTGGGAGAGACTGTATAGTCAGAGAAGCAACTCTAAGTTCCTTCATAAAAATAGAACAATAAATGCAATATAAAAACAACGAATTAAAAAAAAAAAAAATACGGCTTAGGTAATATAAGAACATGCCTTGGCGGTATCTGCCGTCTTTACATGAAGTACTTCACAAGTGAAGTATTTTACTATCTGACTAAGATACACGTAGCTACAGACTTCTAAATATGACATTGTATGTACTGAAGACCGTCTTCACGTGTTAATTTTACATTTCTAGCGCCGCTATGTAGCATATAAATAAAAATGTTGTAAACGGATTGAATGTTCGCTCAGTTTGATCAGGAACAAAAGTTCGACATCCCTGTCGATTTAAGGAATACACCTGTATTCGACAGAGGGGTTACCCATAATACAAATTTTCTTCTTCTCTAAATTTATTATGGAAAATTCATAGAGAATCATACGCTTATTTATTTCATCGCGATCATATTTGCATATTCTCGATCAGAAGAAAGCATAGCAAACTTACATGAACCTAGAATTTAAGTGCTAACTAATGTTACGATTTCGCTAGCAAGATACGCGGTTCCGACTTTTTTTTATTTATTTATTTAAATGGCTTTCGGCCTTATCAGCCACACAGCTAAGGTCTTTGCGTTTTATGACAATTCATATTTCATTACTTTACACTTCTATTTACATAGTTTAACAATTTACATTTCATTTCCTTTACAGTTTTAAATATATATAATTTACATTACAGTTCTATACACAACAGTTACAGTTCCGACTGTTTTAAACACAAGCTTTAGAAAAACTGATTACGAACGACTGACGATACCATCAACGAACACTTGGACCCGTTCAGATTGATTTGAAACCTGACAGTATTGCTAGTTTAATGCACAGTTTTTACTAGCATAAATTCGAACATGATACGATTTCATGTCGAATATAGGTGCATTGTCGATAATAGGCAGGTACGCAGAGTGTAAATCGGATAACGCGAAATGTACTTAGTTTGTACATCACGAATCTGTCAGATAATAAATTCAAAAATTACTAGAAAAACTTCAAAGTACTTGAAAGCTAATGGAATTCTAAATAAGCAAAACAATTTTAAAACCTAGACTACGCGAATTCCGACATACGCTTGGTTTTCATTTCCAAATTTTCTCTAAATATTTTCGAGGATTTACAATTTAACTGTCTAATTACTATGATTTTAGCAATTATATATAAACTTTAATTTTAAAACTTCCTCTTTTTATACAAGAAAACTTACATTATATCCACCGCCGCTTCTAACAAACCAAACAACAGTGACGGACGGCAAGCACAACAATGAACGATTTCTTGTGATTGTTGGAGCTACAGAGCGGTGCTCTCTTTGTTTAAGCGCACGGTATTGCCAACAATTATATTCTACTATAAAGAATGAGCACAGCCGCCTGGATCGCATTTGAAAAAGCGCTAGATCAACCTAAAAACAAATATTCATAACAATAAAAGTAGACGTGTTTCGACACCAAAGGATAAAAGAAGTTTATCATTTTTTTTGTGTCACACTAATTTCGATTACTATTTTCGAAATGTGGGTGTCACCCCCAAACGGGTGACACCCGGGGCGGACCGCCCTCACCGCCCCCCCCCCCCCCCCCCTAGCTACGCTACTGAGTTTTGGGGTCCAACAATTTGCTGCACTACTTGTTACCGAAGCTTGATCAAATGTCTCAAAGGTACCCGTAAGTCAATACCATATGCTATGCCCGTGGTTTGGAGTGAATCCGCTGTTATCTCACAGACTGTTACTTTTCTATTACTTACACCGTTGGGTTCTCTAGCAAAAGTAAGCATAAAATTCGGTATCCTAATATGCCTTCAGCTCTATGACCAGTTACTCACATTGAATCTTTGCCAATCCCAGTGCTCCCAAGAACCCATAATCTAGAGCCACAGCCTCGACCATCAGATGATAAGTCAGAGCATAAATGAAGTGCTATATGATTACAGCCAACTTGATTGTAATTATAACCAAGTTGGCTGTAATCATAGAATTAATAAAAAGAACAAGGGAAAAGAAGCATGGCAAATTCCCAAGTAAACCTATAGGCCTGAGATTTCTAGAGTGACAGCGTGATACAGTGAATCTTCTTAACTCTTGCTCTATATTTTTTCATTTATTGTTGCTACACATTTTTTGGGGTGTTTGGGGGAGGATGAGGAATGCTGGAAGCTGAAAATTGTAGAAGATAAGAAAAAAAATGTGGAAAAAACCAGAATCAATCGACCCTTTTTTTTTAACAATTTAAGGGGGCATTTTTCACCTCTTTGGCCTCTTAGAGATATTTGTAGGCTAATATAATCCTTTCAATCCCTCCAAATCACCGAAAATTGATAAATATAAACTGGGGGGAGGGCGTCCCCAGAAAACTGTGGTTGATGGGGGAAAAACGGAGTTCATATTCTGATTCAGGAGGCCATTTTACGTAAGTATCAGCAGGAATGGTGTCAGGACTCTAATATATATATATATATATATATACACTAGTGTTATCGTTGTTTATTTGACAATTTAATGCCCTAATGAGGAGTTACTCATAATTTTGTTGTTTGAGGATGTTATGGTGTCAGATCCTCTGCACAGAGGCAATCGACCAGCCAGGTACGCGTTCTTTTTCGACACCGCCATTACTACAAGTAACATTCACCATCACGTCGCACAACTCAGAATGGTCGAATAGTCTAAGACTCTAAGGCGATGCGTCTAGGTCTTCATCCACTGTCGTAGTGAGTAGGAATTCCACTTCAGATAAGCATATGCTTTATTAAGAAAAAGTTCCTTATGACCCGCTGAAAGAGATGTTAGATGCTGTATGTAACTAGGGGCTAAGAATTGGAAGAATTGCAATGATTTTTTTTAACTTAAAAAAAAAAAACACACACACACACAATTTTTGGATATCTTAAATTTAAAATGAAGCTGGGAAAATGATCGTTGTCGCTAAGCTAATAGGTTCTTTAGAATTATTCCATGCCATCTAATCAATCACTCACATCTTTACTGACTTAGTTCAGTGTTATCAGCAGCTGGTAATGTGAAATACAATCATATCTAATCACAACCTTTGTCGGGACATTTCCCCGTAGTAACTTAACTGAGTTGATTGCTAAAGAAATGACGCAAATGAAACTGCTTTCTCGATGAATTTTTTCGCCAAATAGTAGAGTTAAAGTGCATAGCACCAAAGATTAATGTTTTTATTTGAGATACTAATCTCGTAAAACTGAAAACAGAATTAAGAGAAAAGCAGTAGTGTGCAACTGTAAAACTCCTAACACGATGTAAAAAGAAAAGAAGGACGAGAAAGTGGTTACAGCTGTGTGCTGAAATGATTCTGAATTTTCATATCATGAAGAATAAAACTGAAAAAAAAAATACTGCATTTTCCACTGCAAAGCAACTTGTAATGAGACAGGAACTTCCCCATACCTTTCATTGTATATTAACCCTTAAAGTTTAATTAGGGTATGTAAGTCTGTCATAACTGTATTTTATCGTAATTTCAGAAGTACATACAAAAGGCGAAATTTTTAATATACTATGTTTTTAAAAAAATTTCGAAAATAAATGGTATTTGTAACTTAATCCAATTTTACCGTAGAAATAATTTATTTTCTACTAGTGTTGTAAAAAAACGGTTTTTTGTCTGATTTAAAAAAAAACATGAAAAAAACCTGGGAAAAAACATGTTTTTTCTGGGACTTTTTTTTCATAACTACTAAATTTCTTATTTTTAAGGCATTTATCGTTTAATATGACTTTTAAAGTTTATTCTAAGTACTTATCTTAATTTTTAAATGTACAATATTCTCCTGATTCACTAGAAAAAAAATTACAAAAATATTGGCAACATTGACTGAAGTATTTTTTACAAACGGGGATTTCCCGAATAGGCTAGGTTGCACGAGAAGGAATCCCCGTTGTTTGGATTGATACTCACTATTTGTACTAGTGCTGCCAGCCCTACAAATTTATCTATAGACCTACGGATCTTTTCAAAAAATTAGGAAGTTTAAATTTATCAACGGTTTTTTCAGTTGCGTAGCTAGGTCAACAAGGGCCCCGTAGCAAAAAATTTTTTTTGGCCATCAGGCCAGATGGGCGACCTTTTTTTTGCTTTGTGTTGCTGGTAAGGGCCCCCTGAGCTGATGAGGGGGCCTTGAGTTGTGCTTAGGGGCCACCTGAGCAGTGGTTGGGGCCCCCCCTGAGCAGTGAGAGGGCCCTTAGAGAGGGACCCCCTTAGACGACTGTAGAGCTAAGTTTGCCATGAAGGCTCGTGGGCCTCTGAACTGCGCTTTGGGGCCCCCAGAGGTATGCTTGGGGGCTCCCTAAGCGTAGGGACCCCGGTGCACTGCACCGCCTAGCCCCATAGTAGCTACGCCCCTGGGTTTTTTGCCTCTTTTTATTACTTATTGTGCTTTCCTTATATTCGTATACTTGTTAAACCTCGCAGCATATAGTGATACTCAGGGGCGGCCCTAGGGCGGTGCGAGCGGTGCCACCGCCCCGGGTGCCGTCACATGGGGGGCGCCGAAAATGCAGCCATAGATCGAGTGCGCGAAAAATGAAAAATAAATTTTGCAATAACCCAGCTTGCTGTTCACATATTATTTTAACACAATGTTCATCCAGAAGAGCTTATAATCGTAAGAGCTTTAACTTGATGCATAATCATAAGTCGTCATAGAATCGCGTAACCTCGAGTGGCGACTCGAGTTACTCGAATCAAGAAAATCACAACTCGTCCCATAACTAGCACTCTCCGGGTCCACGCCTCCCGCAACGGTTTCCTACCTTTTGGGCTGTAGTCTTGGAGTTTATTCGCATGCGGGTGCTTGTTCATGGGGAGAGATTCAAGCTACTTATCTACTTAGACCATACTAGACCTAAGGCGATTGCAGTAAACGTTCGTTTCGGAAATATTTACAAAGCATAATATGTCTTTTACAGACAAAACATGTCACTACCTAAAAAAAAAAAAACAAACACCAATCTGGCGCACAGTAGTTAAAAACCAAACCAAGGCAAAACTGAGAAGGCTTCAAAATTGCTTTTAATTTTTTTTTTTTTAGAGAAGTCATCTGAATCGTCGTCACTAAAATTAGTTCAATAAGCGACCAAAGAAAACTTATTTAATAGAAGTTCTTCAGATGAGGTTGATGATGATAAAGAGCAGCATATACGAGAAGTGTTACTTATGGCTGGAACGTCGTCTGCAGTTCAAAATATTACAGACTGAAGTATATCAGACATACCATCTCTGTCGCCTGTTCAAAGTACAATTTATGATGTTTCAAAATGGTCTCTCTTTGACTCTGCAGCCAGAGATGAAAGAATTATCCAAGCAAAGGAAAAAAAAAATCATCAACGTCATTTTTCGAATACGTATTGTAACATAGAAAGCCTCTCATACCGATATTTTGATTTTTGACCATCGATATATCGACCATCGATAGCGCTGGTTGAAGAGGGATGTATCTGTGAAAAAAAGGAGAAGTGGAAAAAAAAGACGTGAAAAAAAAGAAAAGGTACAGCAGCGTGTAAGCTACCTTACTCTCTATTTCCGATATTCAGTCAAAATCCGGCGAAGTTTGAGGTTAACATCAGTACACGATACCATAGTTGAAACCGAAATAACAACACTTTAAGTTCAGAAAAGTAAATAAACAACACATAACAACCATAAATAAGAAGTTTCTAGTAAAATATAAACCATAAACTTACCTAAATGAGAGTAATCCATAATAATCCTGAAGTAGAAAACACAGGTTTGTTTATACAACCATAGCACTAATATTCCACTGAATTAAACACTGTAAAGCACTTTCACCGTTTTATATTAAATTCACTAATAACTCGCAGTTCCAGACCGAATTAAAGCATCTCCACATGGGATTTAGTCGATATTTAATTCCACCATATCTAAGTAATTTCAGAGCTTTAAAAGTAAATTTAACCAAGCAAAATAACCGGCCAGTCAATATTCTTTAAGTTTCTGATGACCACCAACTTATAAAAAGAAGTTATAAGCAAATAAAAGTCCACTTGTTGATGGCGTCATAGCAACTGACTTGAAAATTTTATTTCTCGCCGACTAACATATTTCACGCACTAAAAACTTTTCTAAAGTACTTAAATTAAGTAAAGGTTCGATTTAAATTTAGTTTCAGGCCACAACTGTCTTTAAATAAAAAGTGAAGTTTCGGTTGCACAATCTACGAAAACAGTAAAACTTAGAAATTCCATAACTTCTGATAGCCTTAACCGTTTTAAAAGATTTTTACACCACTGGACTCAGCAAAAGCTGGGGAACACTTTGAAAATAATATTAACTTGAGATTTTAAAGATTTGCGGGGTCACAATTTTCATGTGACGTATGATGACGTATCGCAATACTCTAAACAAATATGCTTTTAAATTAACCAACTTTCAAAATTCATTTTCACCGGTCTGGAAGCTTTAAAACCATAACCAAACACATCACTACACTTGTCTCATTACGCTCTTCACTTTGTGAATTTCTGGTAGCACTCAGTTAACAGATTCTTTTTGCAGATTGACTATTGTCTTGGTCAGTAGGCCATTTTGATAAAAGTCAGCCATGACAGCGTCTTGGGGATGTTCATCAAATCGGTTTGACGAGGACACACGTATCTTATGTGTTCTTAAATTTGAGAAGGCCCGGGGTCGCGGTGGCTTATTGGTAGGCTAGACTTCGGGAAAAATGGCTGACCAGCGCCATTTTAAAACAGGCGGGGCAATATCAGAACTCTAAAACTTTCCGACATGTATTCAGCTTAATTTTCAATTTCATTCGGGGCGGTGTGGTCTGTTCTGTTTCACGATTTGTGATCTTCGGCTAATGATTTTCTCCGATTGCCCTTGCTAACTGTGAAAATTTTTAAGAATATATACTTCAGTTATCTGGATGCAGACTTTCATTTCTACTTTAGTACCTTTCTTACAGGAGGTTAATCTGTAAGTGGCGACCGCAGTAATTATTACAGTTAGCATTCTACAAGGCTTTACACGGTTATAGAACTTTTTCCGAACTTTGACAACTTTTTGGATGACTTCAAGCTTAGGTGGACAAGCCGATACCAACCCCGATATCGCGCTTCGACCCTAACAAGCGCAACGTGGTCTGGAAAGTAGTGTGCTGAGAAATTTGTGAATAGTTCTCACGTGGATGGTTCTTAGACCTGCAAAAACACGGATAAGTTGTCTGATGGTAAACACGGCAAAACGTTTGGTATGGTATCGGGGTGAACTTAATGTTTGATTCGAACGTAATAAAACATTATTGGCTGCCAAAACATCTTTTAATTGTAACTGGTGTGTGTGTAATACGATCACGACGGATTTTTCGCCATAGTATTTTCAAAAAGTAATGCCAAATGGAGAATCTTATAAGACGATGGCTTGTTTACTTTAAATCTGCAGAAAAGGTATATTGTTCTTTCTGTTGTTTATTTAACAGAATGTCGAACTCTTATTTGGGCAAAGAAGGATTTGGTGACTGGACCTACTTACCAGAGCGTCTTAAAAATCACGAAACTTCCTCAAATCACCAGCGCACCATGCTCAGTTGCATGGGCGGATCCAGGATTTTGGTTTGGAAGGGGCTTGAGCGGACTTCTGTTTGGGGGGGGGGGGCTTTGCTTGAGTGGATTTTGGTTGGGGAGGGCTTGCCCTCAATGAATTTAGATTTTGGGGGGGCTTGAGTCGGGCAAGGGGTAGTCTATAGTATCCTCGGGCCTCAAATCCGTAGAACTAAAAAAAAAGTCTACAAAATTACAATACCGAGGGTGGACCTAGAACCTTTTGGGGGGGGCCCTTGAGCTCCCAAGCCCCCCCCTCCTGGATCCACCCCTGCTCAGTTGGATAGAAACGTTGATTCGATTAAAGAACCTCAGTGTAATAGACAAGCATTTATAAATACAGACTGAAGACGAAAAATCACGATGAGTTGCAATTCTCAAATGAATTTATTCGTTTTACATACAATAATTTATTTTTCAGAGGAAGTTTTGGATCTGAAACACTAAGTACTTCTAATAATGGTAACTTTCTGGGTACATTGTAACTGCTTGGAAAATATGACCCTGTGATGATGCAGAATCTCCGCTATATTGTGAATAAGGAGACTAATGTCTATTATTTTGGCAAACGTATTCAAAACGAAAGAAGTTCGTAATAAAAATTGTACTATGGATAAGTCATCTAAATACTTTTTCCGTCTTACTGAATTGAACCACTGATGTCAGTCACGGTGAACAATTGTATTTAACATTGCTTTTATTGACACAAATTAAGATGAAGTCCAAGTGCGTATTTCGTTGCTTACAAACCGGTGACTCTTCGGGAATTGGGAGCTGGACTCCCGGACCATTTTGTCGATAATACTTTGCAAAAGTTCAATTTGGATATTAACGATATTTGACAGTGGATCCAATATGATAGGAGGAAATGAAGGTGTCCAAAGCAGAATTCTGAACCAATATCTTCGAGCATTTTTTAATCCATGTAGCTGTCATTAAATTTGGTAATAGAAGGTGCCACCAAAACATCTGTTACATCTGTTTCCTTGTCAGGATTTCTTGAAAGAATATTTGTTCTATTCTGATCAACAAAGCGAAGTGGTATCCAAGCACTTAGAAGGACTATCGCCAAAATTTTTTTTGCGAAACTTGTTTTGAGAATTGAGTTTCTGGTCTCGCTGCAGTTCGTTATCACTGCTCTTCAGTTCGTGAAGCCCTTCTGGAAACGAATTATTCAGTTGCAGCAACAGAGGCCTTGTCCCTGAGTCAGATCATGGAGCAATTTGAGTTCATAGTTGCAACGGTAATTTGGCATAGTAAATTGTTTCAAACAAATATTCTAAGCAACTATCTAGATTTACTGATACAGTGTCGTTCTTACACATTATCAAAACAATTCCTGATAAGAGTTGGAATAATACAGTACAGATTTAGAAATAAGTTTAACTGATGCAGAAAAATGTGACATATCCGGTTGTGAGTTGATTGAGGAACCTTCTAACTGAAACTATTATTGATGGGGCTTGAATCAGCAGAACCAATAAAAGTTCAACTTATGAAACAAAATGGTTGGCAGAATATATTTCCGAATGTGTAGACACCACTTCGAATTTTGCCAACCACCCCTGTAACTGTCGCTAAAGAAGAACAAAGTTTCAGTAAATTAATATTTATCGTTATCAAAGCTCAGACTCTAGATAGACTGTCAGATCTAGCAATTTTTTTCAATAGAAAATAATATTGTCCAAGGACAAAGCCAGGAACATGGCAATCTAGGCCTTTTAGTTATAATTTTATTTCCTCATTTATTTGGTAAAAAAATATTAAAAACTGTGTAAATTTGACAATTACGTTATGCAAGCTTTGTGTACAGCAAAGAAGCTTAAATAAACATTTTCAAACATATAGTATTCCTTTTTACAGTTGTTTCTCATCCATACCGCTGCTATCCTATACTAATCTTTTGGGGTTTGAGTTATTATTAATATACTAGACGACCCTTGCGAAAATTTCGCGAATAAAATGCAATGAATTGTGAGGTTGAATGCTTGTAATATAATGAAAAGTAGAACCGTACTTTTGTAGCAAATTTTGTTTTTTGTTTTTTTAGGTTAATAGGAACGCATCAAAATACTTACAACATATTACGACACAGTTAGGAAAATTTAAAACACTCTGTATTTACGACAAACTGTAACTGACCTTAACAGGATACAACCAACCTGACCAAAATACACATAACATCTCTGTGATATTTGTTGCTATGCGAATAAATTGTTTACATTGGAATTTTATAGCAAAACGATAGTATTTCCATAACAGAAAAAAATATCCGAAAAGCTACTTGTTGAATAAAAAAAAAGTTTATTGGCATCTGTGTGATATCTGCTGCTGCAATCTAGGGACTTGGCTCTGAACTTTCTCATATGCGCTACCACTTTAAGCACCAAATTCCGAAAAAATCTTTCTTAATTTATGATTTAACCTAACTGAAGATCTTAATCTTTACAACGATATGACATTTATCGATTTCGGCTAGGTATCGAAGAAGATAAATGGCTTGTAATTACAAAAAAAAAAAAAAAAAAAAACAACAACAACAACAACGACGACGACGACGACGACAACAACGACGACAACAATGACGACAACAACGACAACGACAACGACAATAACAACAACAACGACAACAACAACGACAACAACAACAAAAACAACAACGCGCTGTAGAAATAATATCGATACTTTTGCCCTTAAGGGTCGAATTCAAAAATTTCTTTTATAAAATAAGGTTTGACCAAAGCAGCCACCTTGGTCTTTAAAATGATACCTCACTTACCGATTTCGGTAAGTTATCAAGCGAGGTAAAAAAAAGTTCTAGAAATGATTATATTTTTGCCCCTTAAGGGTTGAATTTGGAGAAAGATTCTTCTTAAAATATGATGTGACTAAAGTGGATAATTTAATATTTAAAACGATACCTCATTTATTAATTTCGGTTAGGTATCATGGGAAATAAATAGCTCGTGACAGAAAAATGAGTTGTAGATATATGAATACTTTTTCCCTTTAAGGTTAGAATTTTGAAAAATTTCTTTCTTAAAATGTGCTGTAATGGAACCTAAGTCCTTACGAAGACCTCAATCTTTAAATTGATACCTCGTTTCTCAATTTTGTTTTATTATCAAGAGAGATAATTGGCTCGAGACACAAAAAAAAGCATTTTAGAAAAATTGACATTTTTGCCCTTTAAGGGTCGAATTACGAAAAATTCCTTTCTTAAATATAACGATGCCATGGCGGAAACCTTATTCTTTAATATGATACCTCATTTATCTGTATCGGTTAGATATGAAGTGAGATAAATGGCTCTTGACAAGAAAAACGCATTGCAAAAATACTGATACTTTTGCCCTTTCAGGGTCGAATTCCGAAAAAATTTTGTATGTTTATATGACGCCACTAAAGCGGAGATCTTAATCTTTAAAATGATACTTCATTAAACGATTTCAGATAGGTAACCAGGTAGATAAATGACTCGTAACACAGAAAACAGCATTTTAGACAAATTGACATTTTTGCCCTTTAAGGGTCGAATTCCGAAAACTTTCATTCATAAAATATGATGTGACCAAAGTGGAGACAATAGGCTTTAAAATGAAAATTCATTCATTGATTTCGGTTAAATATGAAGGAAGATACAGGCTTGTGACAAAAAAATACCTTATAGAAATAATATATATGATAAAGACTGTCTTCTGCAGCGGCTTTGCTCGAGTGAGAGACTGAACATTTGGGGCGCCGCAATGAGATCTCGCACCACCTGGAAAATTTCCTAGGGCCGCCTCTGGTGATACTGAGTCATTAAATTGTCAGTTATTATGAATCATTTCCTTGCAACCGTTGGCATAAACCAACGATTGAAAAGAAATAAAGCTCCTATTTTGTATGATAATAGATTTAAATTCAAACCGTAATATGGAACTATCGGCACAGTCTTTATGCACAGTGCGTACTTTGCTCACAATTTAAAATCGCAATCTCAAAATCTTTTTTGTACAATACAACCAGTAAAAGAAAATGTAACTGTTTCTGAAGTTATGGATCTAGAGAGGACAGAAGAAGAAACAGAAAATTCCGACTCCAACCGCACTAGTGTTGGTATTACCGATACTAGTGAATGTGGTACTTACCAAAAGGATGGATAAAAAATTATGTTACCTATATAGATACATCATTATAGATGAATCATTATTTAAGACATTATATGATTTAGTAAGATTTAAAACACACATGTGAAATGTAATTTCCGTAAATAAAACTATAATTTATCAAATACATTGTTTTCTGAAAAAAAAAAACAAATTTAGAAAAAAAAACCAGGGTGCTAGGTTTTTTTCATGTTTTTTCACAAATCTATATATTTTAAAAAAAAAATTTTTTTTTTCAAAAATTTGCAACACTATTTTCAACCATGGAGCTATCAATAATGGCGCTGCAACTTGAACTTTAAGTAGGCCTAATGATGCTGAATCTGGCCGAAAGTGAATCGATAAGCTGTCAATAATAAGAGACCTTTTCCAAAGCATCAAGTAAACCTAGTTGCGTAGTTTCATTTTCACATCAAAAATGATTTTCAGACAGTGGTGGATCCAGTAATTTTCCGAGCCGGGGAAAAATCTGTGAGATTGCAATCTGGTAGTAAATGTTGAGAGGTACTTCTTTCTACATCATTACCGTCGATTTCAGGGAACTATATCTGTACATAATTGAAATATTACTAAGAGGGGTATCGAAAGTTCCCGATATTTATTGTTATATATTCGAATTTCAAAATGATTCATAAAAGACACACTTTCAAGATAAATTGCAATATTTTTTCTTACTTAAATTTTAGATACATTTACCGTTTCTGACGTCTTGCTGCTTGCTATTTCAATTACATGAACAAATTTATGCATTTAATAACCAAAAGCTGTTGGTTTTTTTTTTTTGTGTTAAGCGTATACAAGTTATTAAGAGTTGAACTAGATCTTCAATAATGTCAATAGTGAATATACGTATTTTGCCGGCGTTGTACGTAAGCCTAGTCATTCAGACGACTCCACAAACAATTGTTACAAGTAGAGCATTTCTTGTGCCTTGAATACGTACCTTATTCGCGTGTAAAGAATTTGCCCAGAAGAGTATGGAAATTCCAGTACCGGATTAGCCACGTAGCCTCCTCGTCAACCAAGGGCCCCATCTTCACATTTTGCTACGGGCCCCGCGCTCTCTGAATCCGGCCCTGGGAAATTCAATATATAATACTAGTTAATAACTATCGATATGCTTAGTGAGCACGTGGCAGAATTAAGATCTATTTTATTTTTTTTATTTTTGAAAGTTGAGCTTATTAATTGCAGTTTGAACAATTGCTATCTCTGAATTGCTGCTTTAACAAATTCCACATTTTTTACTTACAAGGTTTAAATTCCAAACTCCATTAATTTTTCTTCTCCTATATCTCATACTAATTTGATTGCTCTGAACTGTCTGTTTATTCCCTTTAAAATATTTGCTGTGTCTTTATGGTTTGATGTCATAAACACATATATATTTAGGGCTATGGTAATGACTCTTTGATGTTAGAAATATCAGATAGTCAAAATTGGAGCATTTGAAATGTAGTGTTGTACAAAGATGGTAAATTTGTTTGTGGGTGGAACAGTTAGGAAAAAATTTGAAGAGGAAGACAGTGTATAGAAGGTACGAAACGGATAACCGAGAACATAGGTTGTAATGGTATGTTGGGATAGGAAGAGATGGAGGAATACATCAAACCAGTTGAGAGACTGAAGACAAAGGGAAAGGTTATGGCAGAATTATCCAAAAACAGTATTATCATTTTCGTTACAATGTGTATTGGACCACGATAAGCAGACATTTAATACTTAGATGATACAAAGTTTCATTTTAAGGCATAATAACAGTTATAATAATCATTTCATTTAATATGCAGATTCCACGATCTCCTCTTTAAATTCATATTTCTTGTTCGAAGTTTTGTGTTCCCAGATTGTCTCCTCGATACCTGAACCTAAAATAATATCCATCCACTTCCCTTGAAGCATTTGTGAGTGGCCTGTTGTTCTGACTTGTCTCAAACCTTTGGCACCGGATGTTGCTATCTCTAGCCAGGCGGCGTTATTTTAGCCACAGACCCTTCGAGAAATTCACCACGGCAGATAAGGACAGTGGTTTTCTCAGAAATTCAACGCTTGTGGTATTTCTCCATCGCCTACAGCAGAACCTTTCTACAAAACATTTTCAAGCACAGTGACAAAGAACTCGTTTACTGCCTTACAATATTTCTATCTCTACAGTTAATCAGCAACACATTTGCCTTTTTCCCATAATTTTATAATCACCTTCAGATATGCATTGCTTGGAATCTTCGTTTTAACCGAAAGCCACTTTTCATTCCTCTTGACAATGCACTGAAAATGTATACAAATGATAGTACAACTGCACATAAAGCTAACAATACTATTACTCGTTAAAAATCTGGTTTCTGACTGAGATACCATTTGCATTTTGTTTAATGTGTCTCTTGACTGTTGGCGGCTCACTGTGTTCAGTGATGAATCGTAGTTCTTCACAAAACAACTTACACATATATCGTTACAGAAATGTACGAGAACAATCATTAGCACATTTAAGCTAAAATTACTATAAATTTCCGACTGTTCACCAATGTAGCATCGATCGCACCAGTGGAATACGCTGTACACCCGCTTAATTAATTGATGTTTCGTGATCTGTCTCATACGAACAAAATTCGTAATACAATAAGATTACCAAACGACTCTGTGTCCTAGATTGTGAAACTTAATCTCAAAAAGTCATTAATTAATTATCGAACGGCTTGCAAATTGAACTGGTTATTGAATATGAAATCAATTTTTTTAAAGGAACTTACTTATATATTCGTTGACCACATCTGACTGAATCGGTTAATAAATAAATTATAGAAAAATCGTTGCACCAGTAGCATGGGAACATCAAGTAGCTTAGTGAAAGAAAGGGACAAAGAAAATGTTCTGTTTGAAGTTGGATGAAAAGTGGACTTGTGAACAACAAAGAACTACATTGTTCATTAGAGGAAGAAAAAGTGCAAGATTTAATAGTGAGTTTGGCATCTGTGTAAGAGGAGACATTGTGGAAGAAAGAAGACATCGGAAAGGCAGACAGACGCGGTGTTAGATAATAACGTTGATGGGTCCAATGAGATGAACATCCGCGTTGACGTATTGGGCTGGGTGGCAATCCGGGACTTGTTCCGGCCGTCGACTTGCGCCCGACCACGCCCGTGACGACCTTGAACCGCGTCAAGGGCGTGGAGCAGGGCGCGGCGAATCTAACGGCTCACGGCTAAACTACGGTTAGCTCCTCACTCTCTCACACTCTCGCTTTCTCCGTGTTCGGCCGTATCTGTCAGTTCGCTAACCAAAAGCCAGATATGCTTACTTCCAGAGATTCTTATCAACAAAGATACATAAAACTTCCCAATTGGTTAACTTATATTCCAAGTAACTCTGATTACGTTTCATTTTGATGGCCATTTCACAACATGTTTTACGTTCGCTATCGCTTTAAATTCTTGTTCATTTTTTTTAGCGCATCCTTCTGTAACGCGCCATTCTGCGACTGCGTTACCAACAAAATAAAACTTTCCCAACAAAATAAAACTTTTCCTCTTATACCAGAAATCAAATGTAAATTATTAGTCGTGTTTATCTCTTCTACGCACCAGGACGCATTTACGATCTGTAGGCCCCTAGGCTATACTTGTGGTGCGGGCCCTTTAGGATCTGTAGGACCCTAGACTATAACGCAACATCGATTACTTATTATTAAGTTAATAAACCTTTTAATGCAAAATATTGGATAATGCAATGACAGTAAAAATACCGTATACGAGGATAACTTACTGAAGAATCGAAAGCTCGAAACTTGCTTTCTGTATCGATTCCGCGACTGAAGTGAACGAGCTAAGCAAGTGATAAAAACATTTAAATAAATAGCAATGGAGAGCACGCTCAGGTGTCATTTTCCCTACACACCCATCCTCCCCGTTTCCTGCACCCTCCTACATTTGCCCTCTACAAATTTTAACTTTAAATTCTTTCAACGTTTTTGGTAAATTATTCCAATCCCTGACACCATTACCTCAAAAAGAGAATGTGCTTAAAATCGAGTGCCAGCTTGTCGTCATGGTCATCTTTTTCCTTCCATGCACTACTTTTCCTTCTTAAAATAATATCTTTCCGTGTCTCATCACCAGTATACGCCTTGTACACTTCCATGAACCTCTGCATCCACCTCCTTTCGTGCAATGAATCACATTCCAGAGTAGTAAGATATGATTCGTTTAAGCACGAGGTCACCGCTAATGAGCCCTTAATGATCCCGGATGTTTACTTCACATGACGTCATCAACATGTATCCGGGGAAAATACCCAATTCGGCTACCAATAATGACGTCATCAAGTGCCGGACGGGAAAAATAGCCAATTCGGCTATCAATAATGACGTCATCAAGTTCCGGGTACACCAAGTGACTGAAAATTTCCATGACGTCACAAATAAGTCTTCAAAAGTATCCAATTCGACGAACTATAATGACGTCACAAGTACGTGAACTTCCGGGTGTGAAATTCCCATGACGTAATTCTAAGGCCTTCCCGGACCTCCTCGTTCCGTGGCATCACAATTCGACGAACTATAATGACGTCACAAGTACGTCCATAATTCTAAAAGCCTCCCTGGACTTCCTCACACAAACACACAAATCGAATTCATCAGCACGAGTCAAAAATGTAATCCCCAGACCTCTACGTATTGTCAACAAATTTCAGTGACAAAATTCCGTAAACAGTAAAATACTCTGTGCATTGTCCGTAAACAGTACGTTAAAAAACCTAATAATTTAAAATTCACAAACTGGGGGTCGAAACTAGAGGGGTTAAATGAAAAACCTAATAATATAAAAAAAATTCGCACCGGGATTCTAAACCCTGAGCTAAAATAAAAAAAGAATTTAACACTATGAAATAAAAAGCATATGTGAGGCAAGCATGTGAATGTCCTCGAGCAGTGTAATCCCCGAAACTATCGATAATTTAGAAATCTGCATTAAGAGAAAAATTTATTATTTATTACAGGACCATATGAGTCAATGACAAAATTCCGTAAACAGTGAAGAATACTTCCAATTCTCAGAGTGAAAACAAAATCATGATCTAAATAAAAATAATCTAATAATATGAAATTAAATCACTTGAATTAAAACCCTACATGAAGAGATTGGCACAAATATTTGATTCTTTAATAATATCGAATAATTTGCAAAGGAGTGAGAAAAATTTATTATTTATTACAGGACCATATGAGTCAATGACAAAATTCCGTAAACAGTGAAGAATACTTCCAAGATTTAATTCTCAGAGTGAAAACAAAATCATGATCTAAATAAAAATAATCTAATAATATGAAATTAAATCACTTGAATTAAAACCCTACATGAAGAGATTGGCACAAATATTTGATTCTTTAATAATATCGAATAATTTGCAAAGGAGTAACGAGAAAATTTTGAAGTATAACAGTCCCTTTTTATAACCTAGAGGTTGAAACTTATTTTTCTGACATACGGCATCTAAAATGAATAACCAGATTTGAGTACCCCGGATATTACAACACAGCTTCTCTATCATCATCAAGAACCGACGATAACAAAGTTTCTCCTAGGTGATGAAACTTATTTTTCTGGCATACAGCATCTAAAATGAATAAACAGGTTTCAATACCCCGGATATGACTGCTTCTCTTTCATCATCAAGAACAGACGATAACAAACAATTTTCTCAGACAATCAAATTATTTAATAAATTTGGTGACTAAAATTTCTTTTCTATTGAACAATAATACAAAAAACACACAAAATATTTTAAGAATTCTTTTTTCATTGGCAGAAGAATTGGTGTCTAATATCACGCCAGATAAAAATATATAGAATAACGTCTTTGTACACATACATACAAAAAGTTCGGGTAAATATAAATCCACGAAATAATGGAGGGTGGGTGGTTAACGCTCCGGTCACGTATTCGCGAGGACTCCGGAAGATTTTTACGTGTTCATTACACATACATAAGTTTTAAGAAAATCAATCAATAATTAATACATTCATTTTACGCGATTTTATTTCGTTTTTCAACAAAATATTTTTTTTTCATGTAACGTGGTTAACGCTCTGAGCTCGTATTCGGGAGGACATTACAGATACATCAGTAATAAGAAAAATCAACCAATAATTATTACATTTATTTACGCGATTTTATTTCGTTTTTTCAACAAAATAATTTTTTCATGTATACTAACACAAATATAATAATCAATGTGTTTAACGCTTCACTAGTTAAATAACATTCACACACACACACACACACATAAATGTCAAATTGGCTTACACCCTAAAATTTCTTTTCTATTGAACAATAATACAAAAAACACACAAAATATTTTAAGAATTCTTTTTTCATTGGCAGAAGAATTGGTGTCTAATATCACGCCAGATAAAAATATATAGAATAACGTCTTTGTACACATACATACAAAAAGTTCGGGTAAATATAAATCCACGAAATAATGGAGGGTGGGTGGTTAACGCTCCGGTCACGTATTCGCGAGGACTCCGGAAGATTTTTACGTGTTCATTACACATACATAAGTTTTAAGAAAATCAATCAATAATTAATACATTCATTTTACGCGATTTTATTTCGTTTTTCAACAAAATATTTTTTTTTCATGTAACGTGGTTAACGCTCTGAGCTCGTATTCGGGAGGACATTACAGATACATCAGTAATAAGAAAAATCAACCAATAATTATTACATTTATTTACGCGATTTTATTTCGTTTTTTCAACAAAATAATTTTTTCATGTATACTGACACAAATATAATAATCAATGTGTTTAACGCTTCACTAGTTAAATAACATTCACACACACACACACACACATAAATGTCAAATTGGCTTACCCCACATCTGTCTGCTCACGAAGGCTACTGTGTACTGGGCTGGGAGAGACGCGCATAGAAAAGTGAAAGTTGTTATTTCAAAGTGAGCTGTGTCACCATCACAGGCTGTCTGAATGCCACCGAATTGTAGAAAGTGAAACACGTCATTATCTGTTGTAGTTATACATAATTTAAAAAACATATGAAAAAAGAATACTTATGCATACCTATCTCAGAGCATATGATTTTTTTTATTTCACTATCCAGATCTTTGGTTTTCCTCTTGTGGAAAAATATAATATCGTCTTTTTACTCTAATTTGACACATAAAATTTAGCCACATATAGCGTCACACCCGAGATGTTTTTTATCTCAGTTCCAAAACACATCATTAAGTTGAGAGTGGGAGATTAGGATATTTAAGATCTGAGAATCGTCAAGAAGACATCAAAAGCTTCTCAGACGAGTTTCCTAGTAACACTAAGGAAATGGATGCAGATGTGCTGGAGTTCGAAAAATTTATGGAAAATATTGACATGGGTAAGAAAAAATTCATTAAATTAATACTTAGACGAAATTTATCTGTGTGAAGACAATTATAAATTAAGGTTTTATTTCAGAACCTAATGTATCTAAGGACCATGAAACAATGTGTTTAATGGACTATTTATCTGGTGAGCCCAACGTATTTTTTTGTAAAAATTACCCAAATGACGTTGCGAACAAAAATTCTATATAAACATTTTTTTAGATGAAATACCTGCACAGAAGACATCCATCTCAAATCAGTTAAATACCCCTGAGGCTACCGGATACACGGTGAATACAAATGAGATTGATTTCGAAAGTTTCATCGAAAAAATTGACAGAGGTAAAAAAGTATAATATTAATACCTACTTTTAATTTATCTGTGTGCACAGAATTAAAAATTAGGGGTTTTATTGCAGAACCGAATGTAATTAAGAACGACGCTGAAATGAAATCTCTAATGGAATATTTATCTGGTAAAGCCAAAACTTTTTTTGTAAAAATTACACAAATGTAGTTGTGAGCGAGAACTTCATATAAGCATTTTACAGATGGTGTGTCCGTCCAAAAACGACCACGAATTACAACTTCACATTCTGTTGTGAATATGACGTCTGAACCAAAGAGACAGGGTACGTAATATGCAGTTTTAGAAAAAAAAACCACATAGTTTTTCTAGCTATCTAATCTATATCCCCCCCCCCCTTTATCTGGCAAATAATTTGAATATTTTTTTTTCCAGAAACAATGCTTCAATCTTCAGATGCACCAGAGTTAAATTTGTGGGATATACCCGGGTCGTCAAGTGAACCACACGTTTCTCCCCCGATACACATGGGTTCAAGAACAGGATCTGGCATTACAACCGCAGATATAATGGGTGAGTCGGAAGTGGTTTTAACCTTCACCCCCAAGGCGACTGCTTACGGTAATCGACTTATTAGCGGCAGCATTTTAAATTCACATCATTTCAAAGAACCAGAAAAGTTTATTAATGCTTGTTTTGCTACTTGGAAAAAAAAACAAATTCATATGATACTCACAAACCCTTCCACACCGATAGTAAAATGTCAGGTGGGATTGGTTTGTGAATTCAAGATTGAAAAGAAGAACGTATAGAAACCGCACGTATATGCCTCATGTCAAAAATGCGTGAAATCTCAATAAGCAATTCTTTGGGGGAATGGTATAAAGTCTATGTTTCACTAGAAATCATGAACAGATTCAGCGAATTTCAGGACAAAAATAGTGGCAAAGCCCTCGATCATATCATCTCCCTCGATATTAATATCGCGAAATTTGAGCCACTTTACCGCGGTTCATCATACATACCTCTGCCACCAGATATCATCGCAAAGCATGCAGTAATCAATATAAAAAACACTGATGAACGGTGTTTTCATTGGGTCATCCTAGCATTTCGCGTAAATGTGGATAAAAACGCGAATAGAGTGTCTAAATATATTGAAGCACGTTCCAAGTACACTCTCCATTTTACAGATATAAATTTTCCAATCAAACTGAAGGACATATCAAAATTTGAGCGACAAAACCCCGACTATTCAATCAACGTCTATGGCTTGGAAAAAGAAGAAAGTGGTAAACATATTGTTAATGGACCTCTACACCTGACTAAAAACAAACGCGAATTCCACGTTAATATGCTTTTGATTACGAAGGGTGATAAATTTCATTACTGTTGGATAAAGAACATGTCGGCATTATTTAGATCATCACTAACCAAACGTCATAATCAGATATTTGTATGTGATAGATGTCTACAGTATTTTGGTCGTGAAGATCTTTTCCAACAACATGAAATTGATTGCTCCAAGGTGGGTGCCGTCAGAGTTGATTTGCCAGACGATGAAGACAAGATCTTGAAGTTCAAGGATTTTATACACCAACAGCGTGTACCAGTTGTCGTCTACGCGGATTTTGAATGTATATTAGAACCTCTTGACACGTGCAGACCCGAGCCCAACACATCATACATTACTCATGTCCAGAAACATACTCCTTTTGCTGTGGCATACCAGGTCGTTTGCGCACACGATCATCTTCAACTACCCTCATTCAACTCTTTCTCAGGAAGAAACCCTGAGAACTGGTTTATTGACCAACTCATTGATCTAGCTAAAAAAGTTGATAGGATTTACAAAGAGTGTATCCCTCTTGTAATGTCCGCTGAGGAAGAAGCACAATTTCTTCGTGCTGAGATATGCCACATCTGTGGGAGAGGCATTGTATGGCATGATATTAAAGTCCGCGATCATTGCCACATCACAGGAAAATTCAGAGGGGCTGCACACAATGACTGCAATTTACAATATAAAACCAAGAGGTACATACCCATATTTTGTCACAATTTGTCTGGGTATGATGCGCACTTCATTGTTAGGGCCTTAGCACAACTCGATAAAGATGGAATTAATGTCCTACCCATTAACACTGAGCGCTACATTTCTTTTTCAAAAAAAATTTATGGTACATCAATTACATTGAGGTTTCTGGACACATACCGTTTTATGCAATCCTCACTAGATAAGCTAATTGGGCAATGAAAGACGAACATATGTGTATCACCCGTGCGAATTTCGCTGACCCGAAAAGTTCCAATTAGTTAAACGTAAAGGAGTCTTCCCTTACGAGTACATGGATTCGTGGGAGAAACTCTCTGAGACGACACTCCCCCCAAAGTCAAAATTTTACAGTAGACTGTCAGAGTCCGGAATTTCTGATGCTGATTACGAACACGCGACACAAGTGTGGCGGGTTTTCCATATCCAAACCTTAGGGGAATATGCAAGTCTATATATGGACACAGATGTGAGATTACTCGCGGATCTATTCGAAAAATTTAGGAGTGTATGTTTGGAAAAATACACCCTGGACCCCGCACACTACTTCACAGCCCCAGGTCTTTCGTGGCAGGCCATGTTAAAGAGCACACGTGTCGAGCTGGAGCTTCTCACAGACGTCGACATGCTGCTTTTTTTTGAACGTGGAATTCGTGGAGGTATTTGTCAGTGTGTGCACAGGTACGCAAAAGCGAATAACGCATACATGGCAGAGTACAGCTCTGACGAGCCACAAAATTACATCATGTATTTCGACGTAAACAATTTGTACGGTTGGGCCATGTCAGAGTATCTACCATCTGGAGGGTTTCAATGGTTAACAGCTGAGCAAATTGTTGACATAGACTTTATGGAAATCGCGGCCGACTCACCTTGTGGTTTCGTTTTGGAGGTAGACTTGACGATTCCCAAAAATAAACACGACTTTCTAGCAGACCTACCGCCATGCCCAGACCACAAAGCCACACCTAACTCTAACTTATCCAAATTAATGACTACACTGGAGAACAAGGTTCGGTACGTTCTCCATTACCGAGTTCTCCAGCAGTGTATAGGTTTGGGGTTGGTTGTGGACAAAATACACCGTGTGATTTCCTTCAACCAGTCACCATGGTTGCGGGACTACATATCTCTCAACACGTGTTCACGCCAACAAGCCAAATCTGACTTTGAGAAAGATTTTTACAAACTGATGAATAATTCAATTTTCGGTAAAACAATGGAGAACATTAGAAAACACCGCGACGTAAAATTGTGTACTGATTGGGTGGGCTCTCGCGGTGCCCGCAAGTTTGTAGCTGCACCAAATTTCAAACGTATGACCATTTTCGAGGAAGGTTTTGTGGCTCTGGAAATGTCGA